>JAUCMX010000016.1:24385641-24420641 GCA_033459395.1 Hemibagrus guttatus | reverse complement strand
CTCACCTTTCTGAGATGTTCTATGTAAAGGTTCATAGAACAGGCATAAAGTCCCGCTGCAGACATGACAGTATAATGGCACTTTTATGTCAATGCAGTTTCTGCCCCCCCCCAGAACAATGCACGCTACCATGTCAGCTAAGCCTAGCAAGCGGAAAACAAAGATGGCATTTTTATTTTCTTTAATTGTTTCCTCTTTTTTTGCTATATTCGTTCAAAGTGGGACATTTCATGCGTCTCAGAGTGTCTGCATTGTCCTGCACATTCTCTTTTTCATATCAGAATGCAAGTTGAAATGGTGGAATGTTTTCAAAAAGAGAAACAAAAAAAATTTGAAGATAAGCAATAGTCATTCCATTCTGGATGCTAGCAGGTGCTATTAGTTTTTTAGTGGAAATCAAACCTTGCAGGCCACCCTATGAGGGCATTTCTTTCCTAAGCCCAGCGGGGGGTCGATAACTCGCAATAAACTGTACATATCCTTATAATGAATGCGCCCGCTGCAAGAAGAATACAGGGAGGTTAGAGTAAAAAACATACAACACAGACAGGTACAGGAAGAAGAAACAGATTACACACAGAAAGAGAACAGAATTACATTTACTAACACATCGACTGTCTTATCATTCATTCATTGATTGATTCGGGGTTTCTTTTCTTTTTTGAAGTCTTTGCTTTCTTTCTCTTTCCCACAGCCTTTCTCCCTGACCACCACAGCAGGGGATCAGTGTCACCCTGGCTGTAAGGTGATTAGTGTGTTGTCACTGGAATGCAGATACCTGAAACTTAGTGTGTCCTGTAGTCAGGACTTGGACAGGAGCTTAGCACAGTAAGTTTGGGTCTGAGTATCCTATATTCCAGAGACAGGGGATGGGGACACATAGGGGGCACCAATTCACAGGACAGGATATGAGGAAAGAAGGGAATTGATGGATATTGACAATCCATCATCCCCTCTGTGTGGTGGGGTGCCGCTGCCTGTGCGGCGGGGAAACAATGGATTTGGAACAGCTCCTCCTTCAGAGACCCAGCCTGCACATCTCACATTCCTTTGTAAATGGAATGATAACATGACCTGTGGCTGAGGGGACTGGTGTATATGAATTCTGTATGTGTCAGTGTCGGTGTAGGTGATGATATACAAGTCAGTGATGGAGTAGGGAGTCCAGATTAGACCTAATGACTTGTCCTGCCTTCTTTACCATTTTGTTTAATGTGCTGGCATCTCCTGCTTTGGCACCACTGCCTGAGCATACTGATCTTCAAAAGATAGTGCCCAACACAACGGACTGGTGGAACATCAATAGCATCCTGGTGCACACATTTAAGGACCTGAGTTTCCTCAAAAAATTGAGTCTGCTCTTTCCCTTCTAGACTGCCTTAGTATATTGTGTCCAGTCCAGTGTGTTGTCTAGGTGTACCCCGAGGGACTTGTAGGATGCCTCCTCAAGGCATCATCAAGACATTGTTCTTTGTCTTGGCCATGTTAGGTTATAGGTTGATCCTTCCACACTATTCAAAAAAGCGCTTTATCAAAGTTCTGTACTCCAATCCCTTCACAGCAGATCTTCTGTAGATTACATGTATTTGAGGTGTACTTAAAAAGTGTACAGTGTGAACAAGGCATGAGACAGAACTGTTCCTTGAGGAGCTCCTGCATTTCTGATCACCTTGTCCAACAAACAGTTCCTTAAATCCTGCTGGTCATTTGTCGGTGACCCAAAAGGAGTGATGGTGTCCATTTACATCAACCTTAAGATTTCACTGAGCAGGAGGTTGTCTGGTGTCAGAGTCAAAGAACTTGTCCACAGTACTTTGTTGTAACTTTTTTTTGATAATGACATCATCTAACTTTAGGTCTGAGATAGACATGAACCTGTCTGCAGCCACTGAAAGCTATCAGGCACATTTTATCTGGAACAAGACACAATATTTTTTTCAGACTATGGATACTTTACCTATCTTCAGACTCATGATAAGTCTTTGTAGACTCTCATGCTAAATGCTATCTAGCCCTGTGGCCTTGCTCTGCTGAGGTCTTAATACCTCTCTGTTCATCTGGTCTATAGTGACTGTCAGCCCAGGGGAAAAATATTGAACCTACAGTCTGTCCATGCTGCTGGTGTTAGACAAGCTGTGTATTCCAGCCTGTAATGTAGAGGGAGGTTTCAGTAATGTCCTTGTTAAATTCATTTGGGGGCAGCAGAGGGCAGAGAACAGGAGCAGAAAATAAACAGTTTATTTTTCAAAAAACAGTAAACTCTGTTAGGAATAATGTTTGCAAAACAGAAATTTATGTACCTATGAAATGTACCAGTTAGGAAACTGATTTATCCCAGACAGCTGGTATGTAGTTGGGAGTTAAAAGTACTAGACTGATCTTCCAAGTAAGGGAATAGCAGTAGAATTGTATGCATTTCTATCATTTGCATACGATAAATCCAGAGTTCAGTTCTCTCTGGTCATACATTTAACAAACTGGTGAATAGTAGGTGGAGAGGTGGAGAGAGTCATGGCTGAAGACACCAGAGAGAGAAGTTGCCAAAAAAGCATTGAGGTGTTGTGTTTGCAGATATTCTCTGTGCAGAAAGTATGGACAAAAACCTGCTACTATTCAATGTCCACACTACAAAAGTACTCCTTAACAGATATGTCCAGGATTACACCATCAGTTGTTAACAAGCACAGCAAGGACCCAGACTTTCACCTTCCCACTCCATTTGGTGTCCTGAAAGCCATATCATCTGAAAGCCACAGATGGTAGCATTGGCATTGGGGATATGCATCTGTAGCCATGTCTTGGTAAGCCAAATGATGCTACATTCCTTATATGTCTTTTTGCCAGAGCTCCAGGTTCATTCATTTTATTAGTGATGATTGATGTGAGGAATTTGCAGCATCACCTCCTGGGCTCCTGAGACTCATTAGAAATATCTAACTTAAACTAACTAACTAATAACTAACACAAGAAAAAAAGAGATGCTCATAGAGAGAATTGTGGGTATTGGTGTAGAGGTGCTGATGTACGTGATGGTGTAGGTGATAGTGTAGGTAATGTGTAGGCATGGTGTGAGTGATGTTGTAGGTATTGGTGTAGGTGATAGTTTAGTTAAATGTGTAAGTGATGGTGTAGTCAATGGTGTGAGTGATGGTGTAGGTGTTGGTGTAGGTGCTGGTGTAGGTGATGGTTAGATAATGGTGTAGATGATGGTGTAGCTACTACTGTAGGTGATGTTATAGGTGCTGGTGTGTAGTTGATGGTGTATTCAGTGGTTAGATGATGATGTAGGTGCTGTTGTTGGTGATGGTGCATTTGACAGTGTAGGTGATGTAGGTGCCGGTGTAGGTGATGCTGAAGATGCTGGTGTTGGTGATGTAGGTGTACTTGGTGTTGGTGTAGATGCTGGTTTGATGAAAGTTTGATTAATATTTTAGCACTTAAGCTACAGCATAAATATCAACGAACTGCGTGCATATATAAATGCTTTTGTTACTCAGCACTGTGTCTTTATTAGTGTGAGTTACAGACTGTTTAAATGTTTAAGCATGTAAGTTTATTAAGATGAATGTGTGTAAAATTTCTCACCAGGCTGCAGGGTCATATTCTGCCCAGATCCTCACATACTCGTCCAGGTGATGAGGTCCCAGAATTGAGGAGTCTCTTGTCAGATACTCAAAATTATCCATTATAACTGCTACAAAGAGATTCAACATCTACAAAGACAAACAAAACAGGGTCATTTCTTTGGAAACACAACTTTACTCAAACCTAGCACAGATCAATGTGTATTATGCTACTTGTTTGATCTGGTTTTATTGGCTGGACTTTCTTTTCATATTACTCTATTTGGTCAGTACTGGTGTCAGCTTAACCTCAGCTCAGGACCACTCAGCTCAGGGACCACCTTTTACATCTGAGGTATTTCTTTCATACAAATCTTTCATTCCTGTGTCTCCCCTGCTATATGTCCAAGGAAAGGACATATTCTTTGTCTTTATAGTAGGAGTAAACAACCTTCAGCCCAGACTCCAAACAGTTTAGCTTCTTGGTAATAAATATTTTCAAATTGAACTGGAGTGGACCAGCAGAAGTCTGCTCTAAAACATCCTATCCTTAAAATGCTAAATGCTTATCATACCCTGTCTAACCCTAACCCTAAATCATTGCACTTCTATCTACCTGATATTTAATCTTTATTATAAAAATAAATTCTTGTACCATCAACCTTGTTAAAATACTCTCATCTAATCACAAACTCAGGTGTGAAAGAAAAAAAGCCTTTACAGAAATGAGACATGAGGACACATTCTTACCAGGAAGGAACAAAGGAAGATGAAGGAGACAAAGTAAAGGTATGCAAACTCGCTTCCACACTCGGGCTCCCTGTTCCCAGAGAGGGGATCACATTCCTTCCCTCCCAAACATGACAGCATGATATCATGCCACGCCTCTCCTGTGGCACTCCTACATATTTATATAGATTTAAACTTAGCTACAGAACATGAAACAGAGTTATTGTTAGCTATTGTTACATGGGCTGTTCGATAGAGCTGACTCACCTGAAAAGGAGAAGAAGAGCCTGGAAAAAAGTCCTGAAGTTGTTATGCTGGTTGATGGAGCTGTCTTTGTCCTCCTCGATTGCAATGTTCCCAAACAGCTATGAGGCATGCAATTTTATCTTAATTTTTTCTGTAATAGCAGGTTGTTCAACATTCTCTACATTCTGTTTTAAAGCAAACTCTTACTTGTTATGCAAAAAAATATATTTGTGTGACTGAAATCGAGTAGGCTTTTGCTCCCATCTCACCTGCATGCCAATGATGGCATAGATGAAGAACAGCATAGCAATGAGTAGGCACACATATGGCAAGGCCTGCACAACAACACACACAGTTATTCATGTATAATTGTGATCAAAGCCTAACTGGAAGACTGCTAAGAAATGTTCAATAAGTAGACTAGGTCTGGGTCCAGTGCTTTCCACTGACAACTCAGATAATCTCAGCAAAACAGCATATCATTGGCTCTTTCTGTGTTTGTTTATTTATGAGAGAGTGTCTGTGCTTTTTTTTTTACCTTAAAAGACTGAACAAAAGTCCAGAGTAGGATGCGAATAGTTTCACCCTGCCTGAGGAGCTTAATAAGACGAGCAGCCCTGAAGAGTCTCAGAAAACTCAAATTGATGAAGTTATTCTACAGAAAGGAAGATAGATAGATAGATAGATAGATAGATAGATAGATAGATAGATAGATAGATAGATAGATAGATAGATAGATAGATAGATAGATAAAGTTAAGATCAGTTTTTTTGTTTAATCTAAATTTCTATGCTAAAATTAGTAGGCAAAATAAAAAGGAGTGGGACAAACTAAGTAAAGTAGAGAGGTTAGAAAATGAGACTGAACGTGGCAGCACCGAGCAGACCGAGCATGTCCGAGAGAAGGAGAGAAGCAAAATGAGAAAGAAAAGGAGGAAGGAAGGGGTGCAATTCAGACAGAAAGATAGAACGCAAAAATCTTCATCCACTTGGGAAAGATGGTGCAAAACCCCTAAATTCAAGCTTCCATCAACCAAATGCACTGACCAGGAAGGTCAAGGCTCAACACTGACACCTAGACCATGGCATGCTAATCTCATACACGGCTAACAGCAACTCACACTGACTTCCAGTGAGGGCAAAGGTCAAAGGGTTTGGGTTTAAGGATTGTGAGAACAAATAGTAAAATCTAAAACTGCAACCTAGATGATGGAAAATAGGATCCCAAAAGTCAGCATACACAAACATTCATCAAAAACTATGTAGTGTGTGCTCACTAACAAAAGTGTGAGGAGTTTCTTCTCCCATCCCGATACTGTGCGAGTTTTACAGGTTCTCCCCATGTTTGTGTGTTTTCCTCCAGCTTCTTCCGTTTGTGTGTGTGTGTGTGTGTGTGCACAAATGTTTGGGCACCCCCCAAAGAAATTGTGGACATTTATATTAAAAAAGAAAACATCTCTGCAGCAAACCTTTATTTAATAAACAATAAATTTATACTTGATAAACATTATAGGATGTTCGGACACACCCTTTAGCAGATATCATAGCTTGCAAGTGCTTCTTGTTGCCAGCTAGAAGGCCAAGGCTTTAATGATATTCCTATCTAGATCCCACTTCCCCCATTTTACTGCAGAAGCCTTCTGCAACACTTCTATTGTTTTAATATTTTAATATTGTCCTGAGATCTTCAGATGGAATTACATCAAATTTAGGGCCATCCCAAAGGGCCAGCTTTATCTTCTTGATAGTTTTGGAGTTTGAATTGGATTATTGTTATGTCAATGAATTTTAGCTTGTTGATTGACTGACTGCAGGCCTTCACTCTAATCATTTGTGTTGGCGTAGTTTCACTACAAATCAGCAGAATACTCTATTGTATTTTGACCACGGTTGCCCAAACTCTGTGTGTGTGTGCATTTGTGTCTGAGTTATTTTTGTTTGTTTGTTTGTTTGTTTGTTTGTTTGTTTTTGTGTGTGTGTGTGTGTGTGTGCGTGTGTGTGTGTGTGTGTGTGTGTGTGTGTGTGTGTGTGGGTGTTCTGAGACAGACTGGCGTCACATCCAAGTTGTATTCCCAACTCAATCCCTCTGTTCCCAGGGTAGACTCCTGATCCACTTCATTTAGCAGACAGCTTTAGCTAGAGGGGTGACCATGAAGAACTTGTGTATTTAATATGATGCTATATTAATTATATGAGAAATGTGCTTTTAGTCAATAAAAATTGTTTAACATTAGTGTAAAAATGTGTAGTAATACAAAAAAAAATGTGCTAGTTGTATTTGTATTAGTTTCTGAGCCTTGTTGTGGTTTTAGACTTTTCCAGATCCTCTTCATTTGGCCTACAATTAAACATGAAAGAACTTGCTACTTGTTGCTAAAGTAAAATCCACTTAGTAAAGTGTGCATCCTTAAACCCAGCACCTCATCTCATTTCATCTCACACACACACACACACACACACACACTCACACACACACACACTCACACACACTCACACACACACACAGAAAAGGGGATGTGGAATCATGGATTATGCAGTGTGTGCATGCAGGATGTCTTTTCACCAGGGACCCATCATGAGTTCAGCTCCACCTCCACACCACAGAACGCAGATCAGTGACCTCTACTGGCACGTGATGGAGTGTCTTTGAGGTTGTTTATACCTGGATTTGTTCCCCCCCCCATTTTGTGTTTTAAAGATAAAAAGGGAGAAAGATCATGCAAATGTCCTGAAACTGTGTGTGTATGTGTACAAGGGATGGATTACAAAGTACATAGGGAAAGGGGAAGCACCCCAATGTCACACAGAGCAGAAGGTCAGAGCTCATTATACCCAAGCACATGCATCATCATCACCATCATTAGCCACAGCAGGAAAACAAGTGCATTTAGATTTCCAAAAAATTACAAACCATCTACAATGGAGATGTTGCAGATGCATGGTTTATAGCAGCATTTTTGGAGGTTGATATAACAACCAGTGTGATTGGCCGGCCAGGCCACAGACGAACACATGAGTTTCATAGTGCATTTTGATTGGATGAATTCATCAGAGGGCAGAGTCGCCATTATAGCAGAGATTAAAGAAAGCATGTAAAAAAAAAGATAAAACCAGGAATGAATAATCATTAAACAGAACATCACAATCAAAATGATCAGTTAAAAACATCTTAACATAAAGTTTAGCAATTAATATTAACAATTAACAGAATTCATCAAAACACTGACTTTTTTTTTTTTTAAAAGAACAACATTACTGTCTCAGTTATTAACATCTTTTCAAATTAAGTTTGAATTTTTACTATTAAACAGAAAAATTATTTTACACACACACACACACACACACACACACACACACACACACACACACTTACCCCCAGCTCTGTGACTAAAATATCGGTGATGCTGCCGAGGACCGTCACACAGTCAAAGATGTTCCAGGCATCTTTAAAATAATTCTGTGTTAAAAAGAAAGAAACATCTTGGTCAACACACACACACACACACACACACACACACACACACACACACACACACACACACACACATTCTCTCACCAGTGCACCAAAGGCAATGATCTTTAGCACACACTCCAATGAGAACAATGATGTGAACACAATGTTCAGGTTGGCCAACATCTTCTCATAGATGTCTGAAGCTCCATCATACTGAAAAGACAAACACACACACACACACACACACCAATAACAGCTTTTTTTTAAATTAATAAACAGATGTGTAGATATCTGATGTTTTACAGTGAGTATAACGGCTGAGTTAATCATGAGTGTGAATAAACAGCGCTGATCATACACCAAACACTGTTTTTGTAATAATAATAATAATAATAATAATAATAATAATAATAATAATAATATAACTGCAAGAAGATGGTTCTTACATAAAAAATTATGGATTAACAGGCCAAGAAAAGACAAGCTCAAAGATCAAAAGATCCGAAAAGAAATCAGAAGATGTTGCACCTTCATCATGAGCACAATGGTGTTGAGGGCGATCATGGCCATGATGGTGTACTCGAACGGCGGCGACACCACAAACTCCCACATGCGGTACTGGAATGTCTGCTTGTTCTGTGGCATGTGGCGAGTCAGAGGCCTGGCGTTGATGGCAAAGTCAATGCAGGCTCGCTGTAAAACATGGCAAGTTCTAGAACAGCTGCAGATATCCATAAAATCACAGGACACTTGAGCATAATTACACTAAGAGGTTTAAACATGTTCTGGCAAATGTATGTGAAAAATCTGTCAGTATTTTAATGAAATCTGATGCTCACTTACCTCATTCTTCTCCAGGCTGTAGTCCTCCATCATCTTGTCCCCTTGTTCCTGGAAGGTAATGATGATCAAGGCAACAAAGATGTTGACAAAAAAGAAGGGGAAGACCACGAAGTAGACGACGTAAAAGATGGACATCTCCATACGGTAGCCCGGACTTGGACCCTGGTTCTCATAAGTTGCATCGACGGAATGTTTCAAAACCCTGATAAAGAGATAAAGTCTCTCATGCAACTTACATTTTGTTTGATAAAAAAGAGGGTGTGTGTGTGTGTGTGTGTGTGTGTGTGTTGTGTGTGTGTGTGTGTGTGTTGTGTGTGTGTGTGTCATACTCACTGTGGCCAGCCCTCTCCCGTGGAAACGGTGAAGAGTGTAAGCAAAGCCCAGAGCACATTGTCATAATGGAAATCATATTTCTTCCATTCTCGTTTCTGCGCCTTCACTTCATTATCTCGTTCATACACCAGGTATTCACCCCTAAAACACAAACAGGCTCTGAAACGTTACGAACATGCTCAGTCCAGTTTTGCTCCTCTGCAGGTTCTCCACCACACCACTTGACCAGTGCTCTAATCCCAGCCTGGTCACCTAACTTCACCTACTCTTTTAAATCAGATTTTTCTTGTGCAGTCAAATGCTGAAGTTTTCTTTTAAAGTAAGAGTAGCAGTTCAAATAGATGCAGAAATTGCCAAATGGAGAGAACACTAGATGAAAGGAGTGTGTGTGTGTGTGTGGTCTGACCTGCAGTCACGTTCAAATTCTTTGGACTCATCAGTGCAGTAGAAAAATTTGCCCTTGAAGAGCTGCACAGCCACCACAGCGAAGATGAACATGAAGAGCATGTAGACGATGAGGATGTTCAGCACATTTTTCAGAGAGTTCACCACGCAGTCAAACACAGCCTGTGGAAACACATTTCAACTCACAATATGAAACACAGTACTACAGCTGAAGAACACAAGAAGTAATGAAAACTGGAGAGACACCGAGGACTTGATGAGAACACAATTTCAAACCATTCTTAGAAAATAAATGTCATTAAAAGGTTTAGAAAAACAAAACAAAAATGCAGGAATGCACCTGTATATGTCCAGCTTTAATTCAGAAATCAGTCAGAACATGCTGTTTTTCTGAACATCCCAGAGTACAAGAAGACACAAAGTGGTGATTGTGATTTTGTTGTATTGATCAGTGTATCTGCTTCGGAGCAGAGTGAAAATTCAGAAAGATGTGAATATTTGTAAATAATATGGCCACCACATTATGCACGATCTACTGCATCTATGTGCAGGGTGTAAGTGGATTTTTGATGATGAACTAATTATTAAAAAATAAATAAACATGGAAACCATCAGCCGATCAGAGCAGGCATTTAACAGGGTTAACATTGAGCTATGGTCACAGAACCTGAGTGGTAGCTTCACTATGCTCTCATGCAATCTCACTCAAACTGGCCATTTAGCCACTGGATACAAACCAAATTCATCTCTTGGAAAATCTCTCCACCCACTCAAATTTGTGATCAATTACATAATACATGTTACATAATAAATGCTGAGGGGTTCTAGTTGGGATCTCAAAAAATTATCAAAACATACTAACCATTGTGAACAATATGGCTGCTAGACATCAAACAATTCTAAAGACTCGGAGCTGGTTTACTCACATAGCGGTCATTCATAATTGATTTGAACCAGACTTTTTTTGTACAAGGTTCTGAGGATGTCCGCAAAGACTGGAGCATGTCATGGATAAGGGGTGGAGTTAAGTCAGAATAGCTGTTTGACAGGAACCAAAAGTCCACCTGAGCTGGAACTTTTTAATCATCACTGAATTACAAAATCATGGCCCCTTTCAGCCAATCAGGTTTCAGGAGCCATTAAACAAATAACATTAAATAAATATGTACATAAATTTTTTTATTACCTTAAGCTTAGGCAGGCGTTTGATGGTTTTCAGCGGTCTTAAGACTCTTAACACACGCAGTGACTTGATGGTGCTGATGTCCTTCCCCTTACTGCTTCCTCTGCAAGTCACACACACACACACACACACACACACACACACACACACACACACACACACACACACACAAAGTTTGAATTTTACACTGCGCTGATTTACACTGTGTTAGTAGCTCACATGCCAGCTGTGTATTTGTCCACAGTCCAGTTACAGAATGATGCACTGCATCTCCACACAGCTTTCACTGACAATGTAGTTTAGCCTAGCAAGCCACTTCCCCAACACACACACACACACACAGTGCCCATGCTGTTTTATAGGTGCATCTACTGCTCAGCTAAATTCCATGCTCTACCTGCTATCAATTTTTTTTTTTTTTTTTTACCCAAAATGCCTTTCACTGCTGAGCCACAGCAGCAGTGTGAGAGTGTCCAGTGTTAGACATCCCCAAATGATGGAATATCAAGCCAAGCCTCTTTTTCTTTTCTGTTTTTTTTTAATGCAAGTCGATTTTTCATGACCTCTTTTTTTTTCTGAATCCATGAAACAGAGCACAATAAACACGTGGATGTGGGATGGAGGATCTCTAAAAACATGTTCACTTTCTCAAGGAAGAGTTTTTAGAAGTGGATTATGGTGAGGATTTTCCATCTCATGCACAATGATCACACCCTCAATAATCCAATACGATATAAACCAACACACTGCTGGTTTGATCATTGCACTGCAACGCTTCAGAAAGCTCCTTTAATCGTGTTTATAAATGATATCCACATTCTCAGCGCTGGAGCATTGCACAGGGTGAAGTGAGAAGAATTCAGTCCACTACCAAAAACTGCTTTTCATTAGTCAACAAATATCTAATAAATTATTTCTCAGAAAGTATTGGCTCAGTTTTATATATTGTTGGTACAAATTTGAGTAAATAAAATAAAACAAAACCTTGTTAGTGGACTGCAGTGTTATGCTGTATAGTGCAGGGAAAGATCAGTGCCTACACTGCTGTGTTTCATTCCTCTACAGAACAGAGCTGTTACCTGTTCATAACACTCAGTGAAGCACAAACACATACACACTCGTTGTCAAGCTGAAATGTACATGGATTCCTCACACCACTGAGTTTAACACTGAAGGTGTGTCATGATTCTGAATTTCATTAAAGCTTGTTCATAAGCAGAGACAGTCTCAGAGAGAAGATGGATGAGCCACAGACAGACACGCATATGGACACATTCATAAAAGAAAGATAGGAAAGCTATGTAACTGGCAGGACAAGCATTAGAAGCAAAGCAAAAAGAGATAAACAGAAAGAGAGAGAGAGATAGTAAGAGAGACAGCGGGAAGAGAGAGAAAGAGAGAGAGAGGGAGAGAGAGAGGGAGAAAGAGACGGAGAGAGAGAGAGAGGGAAAAAGAGATTGAGAGAGAAAGGAGAGAGAGAGAGAGAGAGAGAGAGAGAGAGAGAGAGAGAGAGAGGAGAGAGAGGGAGAAAGAGACGGGGGGAGAGAGAGAGAGAGAGAGAGGGAGAGAGAGAGGAGAAAGAGACGGAGAGAGAGAGAGAGAGAGAGAGAGAGAGAGAGAGAGAGAGAGAGAGAGAGATCATTACCCACTGCCGCCGCTGGAGGAGAAGCCGATTGGAGAGATGAGAGAGAATCAGAGACAGCAAGAGACAGAAAGACACACCCATACATGCACAAACACACACGGTTTTTTATATATATATATAGTCATGGGGAGAGGAGGGAAAAGGTTGAAGCAGGAAAAACATCAATATGTGACAAACACAGGGGAAAGAGAGAAATATAGAGTGCAAGACTGCATTTGATCAGACCTGACATGCATAAATAGCACGCACACACACACACACACATACACACACACACACACACACACAATATATATATCAAGATAGATCATGACTACCAAATGCCATTTATAGCAGATCTTTCACATGGGTGCCAATAACAATGATTTATCATCATGCTATGGAAGTTTCCCTGCATAACTGTAAACAGTGGAATGGAAGGTTTTTGGTACCTAGGACTGGTGTCAGGCTCCGGGGTCAGACTTTCTGGACCACTCTCCTTGGCACCCTGCCAGCCAGTCTACTAAACCACCAGCCCAGGTGTCACTGCTCATTGTTAATCAACTTTTGTGGCATGACTATTAGATCTTCATATTATTCTTGGAATATAATACATTTTGATTTTATTTTTGGTACGCGTTCATGCTTCATCATATAAATGTTCATCTGCACGTTATGCCTCCTGATTTTTTTTTGGTCTGTAAAGCAAGTATTTGTTTTAAAGAGACAAATGCAACTGATAAGCACAAGAGTCGATGTCAGAACCTGGTAGATGGCTACAAGAAACGTCTCATTGAGGTTATTTCAGCCAATGGGGGAAACACTAGCTATTAGGACATAGAGTGTCCTAACTTTTTCCTCAGGTCAAATACTCATTTTGTGTTTAATATTAAACAAAAGAAATACTAACTTCTTTTGTTTAATAAGTGAAAACAAAGTGATATTTTGTTGTTTACATGCAATTACATCACTTTCATCTACAGTTACAAATATTACAGTTACAAAGATCAGAAATTGACATGTTGGCATTTCTTAATAAAGAACTGAATATTCAATGGGGTGTCCTAATTTTTAACAATGTGCTTGGAGTCTTGAATGAATGTGTAAATTAGTTAACATTTCCTATCTAGATTTATGTCCTTGAAATCTGCCCCTTATATCACACACACACACACACACACACACACACACACACACACACACTTCATCAGACAGTCTGAGAAACATGGATGTGGTTGCTATAGTGAGAGATGTGGTCCCTTTGGCAACGTTGTTTTAATGGTTTTTTTAAGGAATACATTGGGGGTTAATTAAGGTCTCAAACTTAATAAAACCCAAATTAGACACCCATATTCACTATAAATTATAATTTATTCACAAATACATTTTGGAATGTGTTGCATTAAAATGACCAATTGACCAAAATTCTTTTGTTACACAAACTGCTGAGCATGACTTAATAATCTACATTCACATCTTATTAATTGGCAAGACCTTATATAGTCCCCTACAAAAGTGTTAGAACAGGCCAATGATTATTTTTTAGGGGCTATATGCTGAGGAAATTTGGGTTTAAGATGAAAAAATGAATATGAGACAATAGATCCTAATTACAGCTTTCATTTCCTGATAGTTACATCTAGACATGTTAAACAAATTAGAACATGGTCTCTTTTGTTTAAACGCACCCATTTTTCAAGTGATTAAAAATATTGAAACATGAGGCAGGTGTTACCCAGGTGAGTCCTGTTAGACTGCATGTTTAAACAGAGTCCTGGGCTTCACCTGTGAAGGCTGCATTTGTTGTTAAAGCAACATGAAGAGATGAGCTATAAAAGTTCTGGATGAACTTCTACCAAAGTGTGGAGGAAAAAAGGACCTTCTCCTGATCCAACCCATGCGAGCCAATGGGTCAAGCATGGTGGAGGTAGAGTCTTGGATTGGCCTTGAAATGCTGCTTCTGGAACAGACTCACTAATCACTGCTTATGATGGAGCTCATGGTGGAAGTAGCAGAATGCATTTTTAAGGTGCCATGTTTTAACTTGTATAGATATGTAGATGTAAATGTCATGAAATGAAAACTGACATTCTGATCTATTAGCTCTTATTCCTCTTTTAATCTCAAACCCAAAAGTCCTCTGATTTTAGCAGAAAAAAAGGCCTTGCTATTCCAAAAATTTCAGCAAGAACTGTACCTAAAAGCTGGTGAGTGAGTTCTGCAGACGTCTAAAGGCAAGAACACTACACACTCATTTTTTACATTAAAATTCAAAATGTTGTTTGTTTCAGTAGTGCTCTATAGTGCTACAGAGGCATTTGAGATTAGACAATCATTATTTTTAGCTTGCAACATATACTGGTCTTGTTTAGTGCTTTTATAGTAATAACAGTAGCTGTACTTTAGAATGTAGAACACACTGAAATATTAGTGACTTATTCATCTTTTATAGCTCACTGTAGCTCAGAGTAAGTGACTGATGCTACTATAAGTGCATGACATATTGTTAGTGCATCACATATTATAGTAAATATTACATATTGCAGATTACGGGTGTAATACGTATAATGCACTAATAAAAGTTATATTTAGATGTGCAATAATTTAATAAAGCCTTAACTGCACATCACAACTAATAATACAGTTGTTAGTCATTTCTACACAACTAATCCCCAATTATGAACTAATACCAGAGTTTATAAATAATAAATATTTTATAATTCATAGTGAATAAACCATTTACGAATATCTAATTTGAGCCTTCCTGAACAAAGAACAAAACCTTAATTAACCCTTAATAACTCCTTAATATTTGTTACCGAATGGTTTTATCGTTTTTGATGGAAAAGAGACCAGATGTTATTTGAACTCAGGCTGCTGTGTAGTTTGTGTGTTATGTGATGGCAGTTGCTCTGCTCTTCAGTTATTTGGCCCAGCAGAGATCAGCGCCAGCCAATACCCTTCTCCAGACAATAAATGGCTGACTAATTAGATTTTGTGTTCATAAAAGTAACGATACACATCTACAAAGATAGAATCGCTATATTAAGTAGGCTGTTCGATTAGCTATAATTGTGTTATCATGTTGTCTGTGTGAGTACAGGTTCAGGCCAGGTAAGAGACATCTTAATGCAGTCTGGAGTCTAAAGAAACTGTTAGTCTGTCTTTCTGTCTCCTTGTTTGTTGGTTTGTGTGTCTACCTTACCATATCTTAGTCTCCAAATAAAACCGATAAATTAGTCAGTAAGTAAGTCTCTACTGGTTTTTAACATTATAGTTATTCCACTATCCACTTTTATTTCCAAAATATGTATAAAGTATTTTGCAGTTTGTCTCTTATAATTTTCAAACAAAGCACAGACAAACACAAACACATAGACACAAATACGTATGTTAACACATTTAGATGTCCACATACAGCAGGGTCTACCAAGAGTTTGTTAGCTGGATTGTTAGCCACCAACATAGGTAAACTGCTTGGCCAGGATTTGGCTCATGACATTTCACACCACAAGCCAGTCTTGCCCTTGGTTTTGTGTTCTATGTGTGAGAAAGCAATGTTGCAGTATGGATATAGGAAACCAGGTGAAGAGTAGGAGAAACTGGCTGTGTAACAGGCATGAGGAGCAATCAGAGACAGATAAAGGGAGAGAAAGAGACATTACCCCTCTCCTTCTCCATCACCTCCTCCACTGTGTGAAACCAGAGAGGATCAGAGACGGCCAGAGAGACAGACAACACGCACAGAAAAACAAACACAAACACCAACACAGACAGAGTACTGAAAACACAGACACACACACTCGAACAGCGGAACAATGTAGGAGGAGGAAAAACATCAACACGAGACAGTGAAAGAATTCACAAAAAAATGACGACAGAGAGTGCAGGCTGTGTTATATATGGACACCTAATCTAAAAAAGCAGATACTCACAGAGAATATAAATATATAACATCTACCAATCTAACCATTAACAACACACATGGAGTAGACATCAGCAATCACAGCCAGAGGGCGCCAGTGACACCCTGGAGCACCTGACAGTTAGAACACTGTCTCTGGGCATGACTGCAGATAATTGGAGAGGAGAAAGAGTAGAATAGGACTGTTCATGTATGAGGTATGATGAACCCAATGGCCACCAACCCAAACCAAGGCACTTTAAGTAAAAATCCGGAGGAGCACATTATTTCAAATTTAAGATTAGAATAGAGTCATTACAGAGTCATGTGAGAGTGAATACAAAGTTACCAAATGAAGTTATTTGCAGTTTGTGAACTCTGTCAGGCTGCTGTTTAGTTCCTCAGTCAACACTTGATATACAGGAAGTGTGTAGCTATCACTGCAGGAGACATCATGCCGCTCACTAAACTAGTCATATAACTGACTGTCCAGAGAAGACGACGGAGAACAGTCTGTGACATGGAGTACAAGTGCAGGCCACTTTGGTGACTTATTTTCTTCTATACCAGATTCAACTTACTGTGCATTCTAAAATTGATCAGTTTTCTAGTACATCTGAGCAGAAATCTCTAAACCTAGCTTTTAATTATGGATCTGCTAAAGAATTTTTATGTGTTACTGCTGTTTTTTGTCAACACTTTTCCATATTGGATTCTGAGGAGCAGAGCTGAAATAGGTACACTAATGAGACCGAGACAGACAGTGAGAGCATATTCACCACAGGGAAAGTGAACAGACAGAGAAGGTAGAAGAAGAGATCAAGGTTGTGATTAGGAGTATGTGAGTGGAAGAAAGACTGGCACTCCAGGGGCACAGGAACCATTTGGCTGCATCATGGTTTTTCGTCGGTAGAGAAAGAAGGAAAACAAATGACAGGCAGCAGGCATGGGAAGAAAAGAAAAAGACACAAGACCACGATGACACAGCAGGACATGATTGAGGGTCCTCAAGAACACTTACGTGAATGCAAAGGCTACCAAGGCACCGCTGACCACTATAAAGTCCAGAATGTTCCACAGATCACGGAAATATGAGCCCTGATGAAGTACTAAACCTAGGTCCACCATCTGAGAGAGAGAGAGAGAGAGAGAGAGAGAGAGAGAGAGAGATGAGGAAAATATGTCTCAGTTAAAAATATCCAAATGGTTATGCAGGATGCAGCTCCTAATACATTGAGAGAAGGTGTTTATGATGTTTCAGGACATTTAAGGTGTTGAAGGTGTTTACCTTTATAAGCATCTCAAAGGTGAACACACCTGTGAAGACATAGTCAAAATAACGCAGAACCTGCAGATGGAGACAGAGGAACATGCTTTTGCACTCTGAGAGCAATAACACTAGATGTATAGATGTATACCATAACATATTTGGTCCCCACACTGCCGAAACACACAGAAATGTAGCGAGAGAACAGATGGAACATACGCTAAGCAGAAGAAGTGTCTTACATTGTTCCGGGGGGAGTCAGGCCACACTGGGTCTTCAGCAGCCAGAGCAATACTGCTCATAGCAATGACCAGCAAAATGCACATCTCAAAATACCTCAGGGTCACAATATAGTGACACATCCTGCGAAACCTACACACACACACGCAGACAGGTTTAAACATAGGACCTGGGAACATGGCCACAGGCAGTGCAGGCAATCAACCAGTAACACCAGTTTCATCAGTCACAGACATTCTGCTGAACCATCACTAACCAGAATAACCAGGCCCAGAGCAGTATGGGATAGGGGCTGGCAAAGAGTACTATCATGGTAGTTTAGTGTCAGAGTACACCAATCAGGCGTAACACGGGACGGCTGGCCCGTGTGGTCCGATCCAACAGACGAGCTACTGTTGCTCAAATTGGTGAATAAGTTAATGCTGGTTCTGATAAAATGGTGTCAGAATACACAGTGCATGACAGGACAGGGCTGTTTTGGCAGCAAAATGTTAGTTTAGGGTTATTGTCAGGACAGTTTAGTGTAAGGTTAAATTACTGGCCAGCTACTTAATGTCAAGTTAGTTGAGGGTCAGGGTAGTGTCAGGGTAATTCAGTGTCCTGGTGTAGGGTAGTTTATGTTTTAGTTGTGAGATGTTGGACTTTGGATGTTAAATAGACTGTAGATGCTGTATATTCCTGTGTCATTGTAGTTTGAGAGCTGTGAACCTTCGTAGTTTTGTATGGATTCTAAGTGCTGAGGGCCTAAGAATCTGAGGTGTCAGCGTAGTTAGTGCTGAACTCACGGGTTAGTTGTGGACAGGATGAACATAGAGCTGTAAGGGGGCATAGGTTTAGGCCCTCCGTCGTCTTTGTCATCGTCATCATCGTCACCCTTTGTATCCTCTTTTTTGGGCAGTGGTTCTGTGTTGGCATTTTTATTGACTGTGGGATAAAGGTTAGAGGTGAGCTGAGTCAGATGTTCACAAATCAAATGACAACCTCCAGAGTAGCTGTTTTCTGACAGCTCCTCATTTTTACAGTGCTGCAGTGTTGTGAGCATTTTGCATAATATTCACTAAAAAGGCATTTAAGACACCTCAAATACAGTATCTGTGCACAATTTTCCAATCTCTTTTTCCATTCATTTCCTCACCCTGCAGAATGGCGTTAGCAGATGGAAACATGGGTGGCATGTCTATGGCTGTGTAGTCTGGCTTGGCATCTAGATGAACAAGGTTGATGGTGGTGGACGCAGGGTTGGAGAGAATGAAACTGCTTTCTGTGCCCATAGGAGCCAGGCGGGACCCGTGGGTGCTGCTGACCAGGCTCAGGAGGCTAGAGTGGGGTGTGGAACGGCTGCTTGGCCCACGGGCATCTGAGGGAACCAAGGGCTGGGTAGCAAGCTTGCTGTTCATCACATTGTCCAGGTCCTCACTGTACTGGCTGTCCTGCCTGGACAGAGTCTTTTGAATAGGACGAGTGGTGGACAGAGTAGGGCCCTCCCTACAGAGAGAGGGAGAGATAGACAGACAGAGAGAGAGAGAGAGAGAGAGAGAGAGAGAGAGAGAGAGAGAGAGAGATGGACCAGAAAAGACAGCAGGAACAGAAAAAAACAGCTGAGCATGAGAGTGTGTATTTATATTTATAAATGAGAAAAATTGGTGTAAAAATAAACTCACTTCCTGCGGTGTCGGCCCCTGTCCCCCTGCTCTCCTCTTTCCCTTCTCCCTTCTTTTTCTCCATGTCGGTGACACCTCTGCTTTCTCTCAGCTCCATCTGCTTGCTCGCCTTCCACCCCCACCTCTGTGCCCTTATTTCGGTGCCTCCTGCCTCCTCCACCATTCTCACATTCTTCATCCAGAGCCTTGCGGTGTTGTCGAGAACGTCCTGTTCTCTGCCCTCGATGTTCTCTCTTCCGGTGTGGATCCTTCGTACCCACCTCGGTGCCCTCAGTGCCAGCATGGCTCTGGTTCTCACCTTTCCTGCAGCCTTGGTGAGATTCTGTGGATTCTCCTCTCTCTAGAGTATGGGCTATAGGGATTCCTCCTCCTCTACCCCCACCTCCTACTGTAGAATGGAACGGAGGCCGTTTGTGTAGAAGCTCATCTCCTGGCCGGTTCTTGTTAGTGTTGTTGTTTCGGTTTTCTTGAGGATCCACAACAAGCGGCCGGTCTAAGTGAGTCTTCATATCAGGCCGGATGTGGCGCGAGTATGACACCTGTAAATACACGCACAGTTTGAGACAACATATCACATGCTCATTAAACATGCAGTGTTTTCTAATATTTCTTAAACAGTTGAAATATTGCTGGTTGAGGAAACTTTTGAAGAAGCAAGAAACAGATGATCAAAACAGTGTCAGTCTGGTCAGATTTCCTGGCTACAGTGGATCCCCATATGACACAATGAAACAATTTTTGTACAAGAAGTTTACTTTTACTCACTACACTGCTGTCCAGTTCAGGACTTAAACATTACCTAAACATTATGCATGAAACATAAAAATGATGCATGTTCCATCATTAATGAATTGGTGGATAAAATCAGGGAAACTAACCACATTGTTGATGAAATATCCTGACTCTGTGTTTTCTTTCTTTCTTTCTTTCTTTCTTTCTTTCTTTCTTTCTTTCTTTCTTTCTTTCTTTCTTTCTTTCTTTCTATCTTTCTTTCTTTCTTTCTTTCTTTTATTCTTATAACCAACATGATCCCTCATTAACCCCCTCCACTTGCCTTCCAGCGGTCCTCGGGGTCCAGCTCATTGTACAGCGCCTCTCTGCTGGTCATCAGTGTCTGCCTCCGGAGCTCACTAGTGCGCTGCTCCCACACTGACTTAGAACCCTTATGGTTCTTCTGCTGCTCCTTACTGCAGAGCAAGAGACAGAAAGAGAGACGTTACAGGTGTTGTAAAAGATAAAATCAACAGAAGGATTACTACCATCGAGTTGCCTAATCTACTCACACAGCTACTGCAGACCTGCTACTCATACAGTGACACTACAAAGGGTAGTGTGGGAAAATACACACACAGCAGAGAGCTTACCACAAGTACTAAGAGTTAACAGGGGCCTTTTTGGATGACGAGTAAGTAATAAACCAGAAGAAGAATCAAGTGTGAAAAATACACAACTAAAAGCAACAAAAGAAGGAAAGAACCACTGAAGCACAAACAAAACACAAAGAGGAGAATAAATAAATACCGCTGAAGAAAGGGTTCAGAGCTGCTGAGACGCTCAGAGTGAACTGTCACGCTGAGGAGGGAAACACCAGGTAAGAGACAAGTCTCTAGCACACACACACACACACACACACACACACACACACACAGACACACACACAGACACAATTACTCTCTCTCTTTCTCACGCACACACACAGAATCAGATTTACTGGCCAAGTATGCAAGAGTGTACAAGGAATTCTAGAGGTTTATAGCGCTCCTGCAGTCCACATTTAAAGACTTCCAAACATTACACTAGAGTGCTGGACATAAACAAGTATCCTCAGTCCTTCTTTGTTCTATTAACACTGCTGTGGGAGGTGAGGTGGCTTCTTCTCCTGCCAATGACGAGTGTTAGTTTTGTTCCAGTTCACACTGCAGGTGATGTCCTCTGAAAGCCATTGAGGCTTGAACACATGTGAAACCTAATCCACTGAGCATATGAAAGGCCTCAAGCTTTTATAAAATTCGGGGTCGGTCCATGCGGCTTTGGTGCCTTGCCTTTTGACAGTTGTTGAGTGGATGCACGGAGTTCTTTGATTGAGAATGATGCCTCAATTTCATTTCTCTCTTGCTCAGCTGTGGTAGTCCATTCAGATGTTCCTCAGAGGCTTCAGGATCACATGACTGGCTCTTGTACTGTTCCTTATCAAAAGACAGCACTTGTCAGATTTTGCCAGTAGGTCCTTGTCTTCTAGGTAGTTTTAAGTGGCTTTTATCTGACCTTTTTCTCCAGTGCAAAGAAGAATGATGTAGAGGAGTCCATGTTATTGTTCTGTGTGAAGCTGGCCCACACCCTTGAACCTTGATCTCTTTCTTTATACAGGTGTCTCTATTAACCAGTGTCAGTATTCCTTTAGTTCTTGTGTCTTCTTCACTTATGGAGCTGCTCAGTTTGAGGATTTCTTCTCCAAGACAACTTATATTTTTTTATTACACTGATTTTTTTATTACACTTGTTACTTGAGTATTGTTAGCAGATCTTTACCAATATCCCACTACTGCCTTAGTAATGTGTACTGTTACACTCTTACCAACACTCCCAAAAAAGTGTGAATAAAGCATGAATAAAATGGCAATCCTGTAATAGCCTAATGTTGGTTAGTACCAGTGAAACTTAAAGAAAGGGCTGAGTGTGGTAGAGACAGTGACAACGCTGTAGTAATGATGATGGAGTGGAGTGGGATTTATGTAACAGTTATAGAATCCTGCAACTCAGAGTGTAAAGTCTAGCAGGTCTTGCTGTCAAGATCTTTTCAGGAGAGGACTTTAAACAGGTGTACTGTCTTTCTGTAGGTAAAGTTTTCCTCCACACAGATACTAAAATGTGGTTTTGCACTACAATTCTGGGTGCCTGTACTGAGTGAGGATGAGACCCAGTGGTTCCAGTCCAGTCTGTGATTCAAAGTGCAGTTAACAATCACCAGCTCATATGATCATTCTTTCTCGGGGGAAACAGCACTATTCTTGGGGGAATGTCTGAGATGGCTTAACTCAAATATACAGAATATGGTCCGTGTCAACCATGGGAGTATAGATATTAATCAGAGAAAGGGAGAGTTTGTGGAGAGTGATCTCTAGTCTCTGCATCCCTTCAGGTGTGATTTTGAGAGATTTGGGGAAAGATTGTGTCAGAGAGTGTGAGAGAACATGAGAGTGTGTGTGAGTGGGGGGTTGGGGGGTAAGTGTGAGAGAGTGAGTGTGTGTGAGAGTATATAGAAGTGTTGGGGTGAGAGTGAGAGAGAATGTGTGTGTGTGTGTGTGTGTGTGTGTGTGTGTGTGTGTGTGTGTGTGTTGAGTTACTTACGCTGCAATGGACAGATTGGCAGCAGACAGTGGACTCACTTCTGCCACTTCCTTTGCCTTCTGAAGAGCCATTTTCTGATTGGCTGCTTCCTCTTCCTCTTGTTCATCCTACATGGAGGTAAAGCAGAGCTTAAATCACCCTGTTTTTTGTCAGACGTCTTTATCCAGAGCTTTTCACCATTCTCATTTATACAACAACTGAGCAGTTGAGGGTTAAGGGCCTTCTTAAGGGCCCAGCAGGGTCAGCTTGGTGGTGGTGGGATTCAATCTCACAACCTTCCAATCAGTTTTCCAACACCTTAACCACTAAGCTACCACTACCACTGGGTGTGTGTTTGTGTGTGTGTGTGTGTGTGTGTATGGGTGGTGCATGTGGGGGGTTTTTGTTCGTGCATTCGTTCTGTACCTTGGTCAGTTCTTGTGCGTTGGCCAGATTGTCAACAGCAATGGCCAAGAACACATTCAGCAACGTATCTAAACATAATGTTAAGGAACCTAACAACATGTAAACTTGTATTGTGTGTGTGTGTGTGTGTGTGTGTGTGTGTGTGTGTGTGTGTGTGTGTGTGTGTAAAATTTATGTGGATACAGTTGCCAAAGAGTGTGAGAACAATGAAGAAGATGGAGAACACCATGCCCTTGTTGACTCCTCCCTGAGACTCAATGCCATCATACATCACCATGTTCCAGTCTTCACCTGTCAGAATCTAACACACACACAAACGCACACACACACACACACACACACAAACAGAGAGAGAGATAGTGAGAGAGAGATCAGTCTAACATCTGTGTGCAGTTTGTATTAGTTTCTCAGTGTTTACTCTTATTTGGCTTTTCTCACCTGAAACACGGTCATTATTGCTGCAGGAAATGTGTCGAAGTTTGTTGGTGGCGTACCCGATTCAAAATTAAACCTGGTTTTAGAATGGTACAAAACGTTATCACAAGTTACTTTAACACCTGTAACATATTTATACCAGAGATGTCTCCACATTTTACACATTTCTGCTTCACATTTCAGTGTATTTAAAGAAAGTCAATTCATAACCCTGCTTCACAGCATAATCAATACAATAGGTACAAAACATTCCATAATAACCAAAATGCATTGCGTTAGCGGTCTACATGGGAGATCATAAGTCTGCACTACGTACTGTCCTCCAAACAGCTGCATTCCAAGCAGAGCAAAGACTACAATGAAGAGGAAGAGGAGGAAGAGCAAGCTGATGATGGACTTCATGGAGTTCAGCAGAGACACCACTAGGTTCCTCAAGGAGGCCCAGTACCTGAGAATGAGAAGAAAAAAAATCACTTCAGTGTTCTGATCATTTTATCAAATAAAAGTGTTTTGTCAATAAAAGGTATTTGTAAATATGAAACTGACTTTATCTAAACTTTAAACTTTTAAAGTGACTCTCTCTGCAAAAAGCCGGAGCTCTTATTCACACTGCACTACAGTCTGTTAACGTCCACACAAAAGATGGAACTGATGTGAATACAGTATTCAGATTAAATTGATAATGCATCCTTAACAAATAGAATAAACAAGACAAATAGGAATAACAAAAAAATAAACAAGATACAGTATTCTTTTTTATGATTTTAAAGAAAGCTTGTCAGAAACTACAGACTTGGTATGTACAACAGGACAAAACTAAAAAAATCACATGAGCACAAGAGGTTTATACTTTAATTTGGACTTTTACCCACAACTTCAACTCAAACACAATGAGACTTCAAATAACACCAAAATGTTTTGAGCCCAAGAAAAGGAAGTCAAGTAAATTCTTTTTTTCAGTCCTTTCTTGGGAAACATATTTATTACTTTAATACACACTGGAGATGCAGTATTCTTTTTTTATCATCATAAGTTTGCCCCAGTATCCAAAGCACACCTTTGGATACTGGGGCAACCAAAATTTTGGAACCAAAATAAAATCATATTTCTGTACAAAAAAAGATTCATTTACAAAATCACTGCTCCATATAGCTCAACCAGCCCATGCACTGTGCACAGGGCAGCATACGTGGGCTTGCTTTCACAAAAAGAATAATTTAATTCACTTTAAAAAAACATCAGTTTGTATTACCAAAGAAAATCTGTCTGGAAAATCAAATGGTCTTTACAATGGAACATTGCTTCAAGAACATCATTCAGACTCATATACATGCAGAGACACGCAAAGGACAATAAAGAGACGGGGGACACGAGGCACACAGATTGACATGAGACACACAGAGGGACTCAAGAGACACTGTGGGGCAGAAAGAGGGTCAACAAAAGGACAAACAGTCAATGGGACTGACAGACAGAAGAATAGACAGACAGTAAGAGGGATAGAGAGAGGGACAGACAAAGACAGAGAAATAGACAGATGGGATACTCACTTGGTCACTTTGAAGATCCTTAGTAACCTGAGAGCTCGTAGTACACTAATCCCAAATGATGTTCCAGGCTGGATCATGGCCCAGAACACTTCAAAAATACTGCCACATATGACCTGTCAAACACACACACACACACACACACACACACACAATTGTTCTTAGATCTGCTTGATGTGTACAAGTAAAAGGTAAAAGAATACGAGAGGAGAGCTTACGATACAGTCGAAGCAGTTAAAGGATGAGTGAAAATACGGCCGAGTCCCGAGTCCATACATCTTAATACACATCTCTGACATGAAAATACCCAGAAATATAAACTCTGCAAAGTCTGCATCCCAAAGAGAGTGAGAGAGTGAGAGAGAGAGAGAGAGAGAGAGAGAGAGAGAGAGAGAGAGAGAGAGAGAGAGAGAGAGAAAAAGAGCACAAAGATGTTATGTTATAAGAAATGGAAGTAAGACTTTGGATGTTTAATAGTTCTAATTTCCTAAATATGGCTCTTGTGCATTCACTCTGATCTCTTGACTTGATGTAAATGACTGTATAAAGTGAAAACTCAGCATTGACCCCTACAGCTTCAACGGTGCATTATACCCTACAAAAAATACAATTTACTTTTACATTATAACATTTAAATGAACACAGACCAGAAAATTCCACATTAAGGGTGTTTCATATTTGACTTACTCGCTTATGGCAACTAATCTTCACAGTCCTAAATGACAACACACTGCCCACTCGTTTAAGGAAAAAGGGAGGAAGGATAAATGCAGCATTAAAGAGACTCACACAAGAAGTCAGACAGAAGATCAGGTTGGTCGTAGTGGACTACAGCCACACACAGCGTGTTCAGACCAACTAAACATAGAACGCTCCAGTAGAAAGCCTGTGTTTTCACAATATGACGGATAAAGAAACGCAGTCGCCGCTCCTTCTTTCGGAAGGATGAGCCCTCAAGCTTAGAGCTCTTGAGGCTGGCACGAGCAAATGGAGACCCTGAGAGACAGAATTTAGACCAAAATGAAACCTTTTTAAAATGCTGATACATACACACACACACACACACACACACAAAGTAGAGATGAATTACTGAACAAAGTGTTCCACTGCAAAATTTTTACCTAAAGCGAGGTCTCCATCTCCCTCGTCTGGGTTCAGCAGGTCATTTTTGCTCTTCTTCAGTGTTGGTCTTCTACGTGATCCTGCACACCACAGACAGCAGCAATGCATCCAGCTTTTAGGAAATTAAACTTGCTTTTGAGAACTTTTGTGTGGATTTTTTTTATTTAAAAGATAAAAGAAATAATACCTTTAAAAATGATTTAAGAATAGACATAGTAAATTTTATTAAAACTCTAGCAATAAAAATATTGTCCTTTGACTTTACAGTACGAGGGCGCTCAGTTAGTACAGGTTAAACAAAACACATCACTGCCACACACACACACACACACACACACACACACTTGCTCACACCCCCGCTCACACCTAGACACAAACACGGACACACACTCACATACACACACACACACACAGGTCAACCTGGAAATAGTACAGATACAATATCACTTCCTCAGCAAAGCCAAGATGAGCACAGGTAAGCATCCACAGACATACATGAAAAACACACAGAGAGAAGGATGAGAGAGGAGAGGAATAAGGTGAGGAAGTATAAAGAGCAGAGAAAGGACAAAGAGGAGTAAGAGGAGAGAGAGGATGGACATCAGAGAAAGGACAAAGAGGAGGAAGAGACAAGCAAGCAGGAAGAGAGGAGAGAGAGAGAAAGTGAGAGAGAGAGAGAGAGAGAGAGAGAGAGAGAGACTTTTAAAAGAGTTTTAAAATATTTTTACAACATTCAGAGTATTACATCTTAATGTATTGGTACAAAAATATAAATAAAATGAATAAAGAAATAAAAAGAAAACATTTCGGTTGTTTAATCTGAATCCCTGATCATCAGGTTCACATGATCAACACCCCATACCTGATAGAAAACATTCCCACTGTTGACAAGGCTGTAGTAGTGTTCTATAGTTAATTTCTTCTTTATTAAACCTTTCAGCATTAGGACAGGATCAACTCCATCACCTCCTTCTACTCTGTTCTTTCTTGTGACCCATACTGCTAACTCTGCAGTACCATATAAATAAAAAATCAGTAAAATCAGTTTCGTTTTGTTTTTCACAGTTTTTCGGACCATATACAAACAGTGCTTGATTAAAACTGTCTGTGAATTGTCGACCCCAAACTTCCACAAGATTTAGAATTGGACTTAAACGTGGACATTCAATAAAAACATGAAAAACATTTTCAGAGGCTCCACAGAAGGGACATCCTTCTTCGTTTGAGGAAAGCAGCTGTGCTACGTGACTGTCTGTGGCTAATATCCCATGTACAGTCCTCCACTGCAGATCTCCAACCTTTCTTTTGTACAAGGACCTCCAGCTACCTTTCAGGGAAGAGCCTGGGTCCATCACTTCTGACCATCTGCTGTTTCTTACATCTTTAAGGTGTTGGCAGTTGATTTCTTTGACACACTTTGGCTCAATAGAGAGTTTTTTTTACTCACATTGCTAAACATTCCTAATTCCAGGATGTCCATGGAGAGTAGTTTTCCTGCATCTTCTTGCCAACCTTCCTTACTCTAGGAGACCCACAACTCAGGAAAGATCATCACTTCACTGATGCTCTCAACAGACATGTCACTCCAAAAAAACCTCTTGCTGGGGCAGGTAGAGCAGATTCCAGGTCATATGCTAAACGTTGAGCGAGGCATATGATTTTAATCCCACTTTAACAGCCAGTTCCTCAGCTGTTATCCAGCTCGAACCCTTTCTTAGATGACATATTTGAAAGAAACCTGCCTCCTTCAGTGAAGATTTAATGGTGGCTGAATGTAGCATCTCTGTGGTGATGGACAGGTTGGAGAACTTCAAATGGTCACTGGTTAGGTCTTTCCATTTCCTTTGAGAAGGACAGGGTCTGCTATGCTTGTAGCACAGATAGAATGTTGTAAGTCCTTTCAAGTCAAAAGGGCACATACCACGTCCATCCACTAGTGTTGTGGATGGTAAAATAGACCTTGTGCTGTTTGTAACGGAAAGGCGGCCACTCTGTAGTGTATGTGGGTTAGTCCTTGCCCTCCTTCTTGAATTGGTAGGTAGAGGACCGCAGCACTCAGCAAGTGCTGTCCTGAACAAAAGAAGTCAACAACAGTCCTTTGAGTATCATCCATCAGGTTCTTGGGTGGATCTAGAACCATAAACTTGTGCCACAGCATTGAAGCAATGAGATTATTTGCGTACAGGGCTATTTTTAAAGGCAGGTTTTTAAAGAGTTCATCTGAAGACACTACCCCCCGGAGGGGGAGATGCCATGTCACCTCACACACACAAGAAAAAGAAAAACAAAGAAGGAAAATATTTTTGGAAAACTGAGAAATTCAGCAGATGCTCACTCACACACGCTCTCACACAACCACACCCACTTCCAGCATGCACCAGAGAGAGACAAAGAGACAGGAGAGCGAGAGAGAGAGACAGGGAGAGAGAGGGAGAGAGAGGGAGAGAGAGAGAAAGAGACAGAAAAGAGAGAGAGAGAGAGAGAGAGAGAGAGAGAGAGAGAGAGAGAGAGAGAGAGAGAGAGAGAGAGGATTTGCTTGCATATAAATACCATCAAAGGGCATCCGGTCATCACCATCACTGACTTCATCAGCCAGAATCACTTCCTCTGGAGAGACAAGAAATCAACAAATGACACAATTCAACTACACCCCTACATGGAGGACTGATAGAGGGCTGATGGAGGACTGATGGAGGGCTGATGGAGGACTGATGGAGGGCTGATGGAGGGCTGATGGAGGGCTGATGGAGAGGTGGAGGGCTGATGGAGAGGTGATGGAGGACTGATGGAGGACTGATGGAGAGGTGATGGAGAGGTGATGGAGGGCAGATGGAGGGCAGATGGAGAGCAGATGGAGGGCTGATGGAGAGGTGATGGAGGGCTGATGGAGAGGTGATGGAGGGCTGATGGAGGGCAGATGGAGAGGTGATGGAGGGCTGATGGAGAGGTGATGGAGGGCTGATGGAGAGGTGATGGAGGGCTGATGGAGGGCTGATGGAGAGGTGATGGAGGGCTGATGGAGAGGTGATGGAGGGCAGATGGAGGGCTGATGGAGGGCTGATGGAGAGGTGATGGAGGGCTGATGGAGGGCTGAAGGAGAGGTGATGAAGGGCTGATGGAGAGGTGATGGAGGGCTGATGGAGGACTGATGGAGAGGTGATGGAGGACTGATAGAGGGCAGATGGAGGGCAGATGGAGGGCAGATGGAGGGCTGATGGAGAGGTGATGGAGGGCAGATGGAGGGCTGATGGAGGGCTGATGAAGGGCTGATGGAGAGGTGATGGAGGGCTGATGGAGGGCACATGGAGGGCACATGGAGGGCACATGGAGAGGTGATGGAGGGCTGATGGAGAGGTGATGGAGAGGTGATGGAGGGCTGATGGAGGGCTGAAGGAGAGGTAATGGAGGGCTGATGGAGAGATGATGGAGAGATGATGGAGAGATGATGGAGGGCTGATGGAGGGCAGATGGAGGGCTGATGGAGGGCTGATGGAGAGGTGATGGAGGGCTGATGGACGGCTGATGGAGGGCTGATGGAGAAGTGATGGAGGGATGATGGAGAGGTGATGGAGGGCTGATGGAGGGCTGATGGAGGGCTGATGGAGAGGTGATGGAGGGATGATGGAGAGGTGATGGAGGGATGATGGAGAGGTGATGGAGGGCTGATGGAGGGCTGATGGAGGACTGATGGAGAGGTGATGGAGGGATGATGGAGAGGTGATGGAGGGATGATGGAGAGGTGATGGAGGGCTGATGGAGGACTGATGGAGGACTGATGGAGGGCAGATGGAGGGCTGATGGAGAGGTGATGTAGAGCTAATGGAGGGCTGATGGTGGACTGATGAAGAGGTGATGTAGGGCTAATGGAAAGCTGATGGAGGACTGATGGAGGACTGATGGAGAGGTGATAGAGAGGTGATGGAGGGATGATGGAGAGGTGATGGAGAGGTGATAGAGAGGTGATGGAGGGCAGATGGAGGACTGATGGAGGACTGATGGAGAGGTGATGGAGAGGTGATGGAGGGCTGATGGAGGGCTGATGGAGGGCTGATGGAGGGCAGATGGAGGGCAGATGGAGGGCTGATGAAGGGCTGATGGAGGGCTGATGGAGGGCAGATGGAGGGCAGATGGAGGGCTGATGGAGGGCAGATGGAGGGCTGATGAAGGGCTGATGGAGGGCTGATGAAGGGCAGATGGAGGGCAGATGGAGGGCAGATGGAGGGCTGATGGAGGGCAGATGAAGGGCTGATGGAGGGCTGATGAAGGGCTGATGGAGGGCTGATGAAGGGCTGATGGAGAGGTTGTAAAGAGGATGGTAGAGATGCAAATGGAGTCATGAATTTCTGCTAACCTGCTTTGCAGATCCACTCCAGATATCCATTCAGTTCTCTCTCAATCTGTTGCTGTCGTCTCAGCTTCAGGAACTCACTTCGGTTCTCTACCCGTTCTCGCTCTTTTGCAAACTCACTGTGTTTTATACACACACACACACACACACACACACACACACACACACACAGACAGACTTATTTTTTCTATTTCTTATTCTATCTGTGTACATATACAAAGTGACATCAGTTAAACGTCAACAATTAAATAAATATCTAAATCCTAAATCCAAAACAATAATTTTCCTAAACACACACACACACACACACACACACACACACACACACACACACTCACCCAGACAGCACTCCAAGAACCAGGTTGAGCATGAAGAAGGAGCCGATGATGATGAGGGGGACGAAATACATCCAGTTCCATGCACTGCCCGAGGCATCGTCACTCTGACACACACACACACACACACACACACACACACACACACACACACAGAAAAACAGAACTGTGTTGCAGGCTGATTTCTTGTATTCTGGACACAGGAATGTATTGATTATGATTTGATTCATTTATAATTTGATTCAAACACCATGAGCAGCACTGTGTAGAGTTCTTCTCACCCCCCGTGCCCCCTCCCAGTTGTACCATATGTTTGCAAGAAGCTCTATATTTTACACTTTCTGCTGACATGCAATTGCAAAATAAACAGAAATGTCAGGTGGACTGACCAGTGATCACTGTGCAGGTTATAATGGTCTGATTTTTCCCTCATAGTGATCTGTTCAACACTATACCATCTCTACTGTTTAAACTGAACATAAGGGCGAGGCTCAGTAGAGAGCAGACCGGACGAAGACTAGTTTATTTCCACACCTCTTGGCAAACACGGTATGAGTGAGCCATCTGTACAGAAGTGAAATGTCTGCCACACTGAGTCCCGACAGAAAGAAGATAAAGCATTAAAGCAGATAAAGGATAAAATCATTCAGCCAGAAATCATCAGATTGCGTGTCTTTTTGCACACGAGAAAAAAACAGAAGACACAGCTAAATTTCCAAAAAAAGTTTCCAAAAGAAATGAAAATCATCCCTAAACTTAAGAAATGTGAAGTGTGCAAAATTATTTTTACCACAGTAGACCCCCCCTCTCTTTCACTCACTCTCTCTCACTGTCTCTCTCTCTCTCTCTCTCTCTCTCTCTCTCACACACACACACACACACTCTCTCTCTCTCTCAGTCTCTTATGTACTGCAACATTTTGGGCCATTAAATTTTCATTGGTTTCTTCCTCAGCAGCTGTAAGAATAACTCCACTTCAACACTGACCCAAGATAAATATAGCGATGGGACCACAAGTCTCATGCATACAGAGAGACAGAGAGAGACAAAGAGGGAACAGTGAGGAAGAGAGACAGAGAGAAACAGAAAAAACAGAGCAAGAGATTTTAGACTGTTTTCTTAGTAAGTTAATTCTTTATTTAGTAATCTGTTCTATTACTGGCACACGTGGAACTGAATACAGCATGTGGTTAAAATCAGAGATGCTGTTCAGGTTATTTTGAGAGTAATTGAGAACTTTTATATTACTTTATAAAAAGGTTAAAAACAAACGGTCCTCCTCCAGTCATATGGACATCAGCAGTAAGCTCAGTCTGATCAGCAGAGACAGCATGGATCACTTCATAGTGAACTGAACAAGGAGAAGGAAACATCGGTAAAAATAAATAAATAAATAAAAAATCTGAGCCTCTGTCACTTGACCTTGATCTCTTACTGACTTTCCAGCTTTCAATCAAGATGATCATCTTAAGAGGATTTCAGTGATTCATGCAGTCATTTTTAAAACAGGATTTAACAAGATGGCTGGCACAGTAGTGAAGAGAACAGAAGGTTCTTCTATAAATGGACAGTCTGTTCCTCTGTGATAAGAGCAGACACTCTGCCGGTTCTGATGCGCTGTATATTTCTCTTACTGCTCAGCACACAGCACACATTTAGTCCCATGATTTTCCCAACATAAGCTTTGTGCTGGATTTCTGTAGATATTTCTCCAACTGACAGAACAGCTGTGTTAAAAAATGACTTTGTCAGCAGAACAAGTGATGTTCAAAAACTTTTCACTTCAGCAAATCTGTTTTCAACATCATGTTACTTCCCTAAAATCTGGAATCATCACAGTGACAAAAAGTCAGATGGACATTGTGTGACTCACATAGTAGAGGAGATCTGTCCATCCCTCCATAGTGATGCACTGGAAGACGGTGAGAACGGCAAAGAGGATGTTGTCAAACTGTGTGATTCCATAGTTCGGTCCGAGCCAGTATTTTCTACAGGTTGTACCATTTGGACAGAGTCGAGAGGGGAGCTCAGTTCCACATGGAAACTCTTCCCGAATTTCCTCTGTCAGAACCAGACACAGACCTTCATTAGTTCACAGATTCTTCTACACTACACACTACACAGCCCATCAAATTAATCTTTACTGCAAAATAATTACAACATTTACAGATCAGCTTTATGCTTCACAAGCTCACCGGTGATGTCATCAAAACAGGTGGTGTGAAATTTGCCGATGTAGAACTCGAGGCCAATGATGGCAAACATGAGGATGGCGAAGAAGAGCAGCAGCCCAATCTGCAGCAAGGGGATCATGGCCTTCATGATGGACTTGAGCACTACCTGTAGGCCTGGAGGACAAACAGATGTTCTATTCTAAAATATTTTTTAATGAGTTTTTGCTCATGCAGTAATCTGTAGTACAGCGGTACATTTCTCAGCGACAATAAGACAAAGAGAAAAAAATAAGTCCTTGTTCTTTTTTTTAAGAGAAGCAAAAACTGACTGCTATCACCTCCTATTAAACTCCACTGTAACAGCATTAACAATAGCAAGAACAACAACAATCTCCCATGACATCACTGACATACAGCTGCTAACTCTCACAGGAATAAAGGAAACAGCTCACTAACCCTAGAAATTATCAGCAGAATTACAAAACACATATCATTAAGTATACAGCGGGTATTTGATCCTGAATGTATTTTGTCATTTTGGAGGTTTTCGTTAAGACCTGTTTATTTCCACAACAATAACAACAATCTCTCCTTCATTCTTATTTTCTCCTGTACTGTCCCTCCGATACTCACTGGGAATTCCAGACACCAGCTTCAAGGGTCTCAGCACTCTGACTGCCCGCAGCGTCCGCAGGTCAAAGTCGGAGCCCACTGTCGACAGAATTCTGTGAGGGAAAATGACAAGAAATGAGCATGTGTGTTAAAAATAAATACATTTTATTAATAGGTAAAAAAAATGAGTTCAGATTAATTATCACAGACCAGTGGTCTGAAACATCCATCCATCCATTCATCCGATCTATCCTCGGGTCACGGGGCATCAAGGCAGGATACACCCTGGACGAAGTGCCAACTCATCGCAGGGAGCACACACACAATCACACACTATGGACAATTTAGAGGCGCCAATCAACCTACAATGCATGGACCGGGGGAGGAAACCGGAATACCCAGAGGAAACCCCCGAGGCACAGGGAGAACATGCAAACTCCACACACATGGCGGAGGCGGGAATTTATCCCCCATCCCTGGAGGTGTGAGGCAAACATGCTAACCACCAAGCCACCGTGCCCGCCCACTCAAAACACCAAAGAATATTTATTTTATTTAAAGAAGATTTATATCTAATATTTTATTTGAATTATTTTGGATAACGGGTTTCTGGAATACTCAGACGTTTTAGCTCTTTTAGTCAACCTGCAGACTGATGTGAGGCAATCGTGATAAAATACTTAATGGCGTGCTTTTGTGATTTAAAAAAAATTAAACCACCTTGATATGAAATTATATGGCATAAAAATTAAGTGAAAAACATTATTATACAAGATTACAATATCTGCAATATTTTCCAGCTCATTCAAATAATTTTAGATTATTCTAGATGGCTTCAGTTCATCACACAGATGCTTAGTGTGAATCAGGTCTGGACTCATCACTTCACAAACACTGATCTTCTGTTGGAGAACCTGAAAGGAGAAATTCCGTTTCAAATTCCGAGCAAACACCTGAAGGAATTTGCACTAAAGTCGACTGGTGTTTGTAGCTATCCATGATTCCCTCCAGCTTGATAAAAGAAAGGCAGCCCTACAGAATGATGCTACCACCACCAACACCATAATGGACCAGTTCTTTTGCTAATGTGAGGGTTTTTTTTGCAGCAACCATACCTTTTGTAATTATGTAATTATTATACCTTTTCAAATTGGTCTCAGACCATAGCACATGGTTGGGGTGATTTGGTTGAGCATGGATGTTTTTTTTCACATGAGAAAGGT
>JAUCMX010000016.1:24320641-24380641 GCA_033459395.1 Hemibagrus guttatus | reverse complement strand
CACATTCACATCACCACAACACATCACAACACATCCACACCACTACAACACATCACAACACATCCACACCATCACAACACATCCACACCACCACAACACATCACAACACATTCACATCACCACAACACATCACAACACATTCACATCACCACAACACATCACAACACATCCACATCTCCACAACACAACACATCCACACCACCACAACACATCACAACACATCCACACCATCACAACACATCCACACCACCACAACACAACACAGATTCCTACTGACCTGTTTATTTGTACCATAAAACTGACCATTCTCAGTTTTTATCTTTAAGTTTTTAATCTGCATGTTTAATGTAAACCAAGTCAATGTTTTGTTCCTACTAGGACTGAAATCCTTGCATCACCTTTACCCTGACAGAGGAAACCTCATCCAGGTGTGATTTCTAAATGAACAGAGATGCTCCAGCTTCCATTTGAAAATAACAAATAAAGTACAATTTTCTCTATTGTACTTTATTTATTTTATGTCTTTTTTTTATACATGCACACATATTTTATAAGTGTAGTTATAAGTAATATTCCTATGATACTATATTGATTTTCTATTTCGTGTCCCATAAATCCCATAAAAAAAATCCCATAAAATCCATTTTGGTTCCAATACTACAAAATGTTGAAAAGGTCATATGAAGATGAATACTAATGCAAGATGCACACAGTGTGTGTGTGTGTGTGTCTGTGTGTGTGTGTGTGTGTGTGTGTGTGTGTGTGTGTGTGTTTCGGACTCACCCAGTCAGCACCACCACAAAGTCCATGACGTTCCAGCCATTTCGGAGGTAGGAGCCCTTGTGGAAGGCAAAACCCAGAGCCAGAATCTTAATGCCAGATTCAAAGCAGAAGATGCCAATAAAATAAGGTTCTGTGTCATCCTGAAAGTGAGAGAAAGTAGGAAGAAGAGAAAGAGAAAAATTATTGAGAAATCAGGTACTAATAAGAAAATGTAAAAATGTGTTTTACATTACAGCCACACAATAACTGAAGCAAATGATGAGAAAGACAAAACAGCATTCTTTACACACACACACACACACACACACAGGACTAACCAGACGCTCAGACATTGGTGTCTTGTCACCATCAGGAAGATGTTGCTCCAGCGCCAGGACAATGCAGTTAGCGATGATTGTGGCCAAGATCATGTACTCAAAAGGAGTGAGAGACTTGGGTCAAGGAGAAAAAACAAACTACATGTGTATAATAAAGAGTCACACACTAATTATTTGGTGTTGGTTTCCCAAAATTCTTATATAGTCACAAAATATTTTATTTCTAATCAGTAACTAATAATTACAGAAGCAGAGGCTATAACACAAAACACACAGAAAACTGTAGCTTTTCACTCATTATCAGGAGTCAGTAACGGATAAAAACTAAATCCCATAATAATGTTCATTACTGTTTGTTCAGAGTCAGTGAGCAGGGAGCAGATCTGTGTTCATGTGAACTGCTGCGGTGAAACGGTCTGAAATAATTTTCCTTCAACACACGTTCACTAGATTAGCCCTGTTTAAGTAACATCACTGTATCCCAGCTAACATCCTTGTTCTAGGTGATGATATCCAATGTCTGTCTCTCTTTCTGTCCCGCCCCCTTCTCTTTCTCCTTCTGTCCCACCCCCTTCTCTCTCTCCTTATAATTATATTTTAATAAGATGAAGAACTTAAAATATTGGGAAACACGCAGGATGAATGTGTGGAGACGAGTGTGTGTGTGAGTGTGTGTGTGTGTGTGTGTGTGTGTGTGTGTGTGTGTGTGTGTGTGGTGTGTGTAATTATTCAGTGCCCTTTTTACGCAGCTGCTTGGCAGGATGCAGAGATGAAAGCATGTGTGCCATGTTCTCTCAGGAGGATGAATGGACGTCATGTTCCCCCCACTGCCTGCCAGCGTGTGATATGGCCGCAGTGTGATGTGGTCGCTGTGTGTGTGTGTGTGTGTGTTTGTGTGTTCTTTGAAGAGACTAAATGAATAAGGGTTTCTGTTAAAAGGGTGTGTGAGTACGCTGCTGTGATCTGCTTTACAAAAGGCCTTCAATTATGAATCTTCCACCACTTTACACACACACACACACACACACACACACACACACACACACACACACACACACACAGATTGCAGGGAAAAAGAGAAAAGATGAAAACAATAAATCTCTCTCTCTCTCTCTCTCTCTCTCTCTCTCTCTCTCTCTCTCTCTCTCTGTGTCTCCTTCTATATATCTCCATTGTCCTGCTGCTCTTGCTTCTTTTTGCACCATTTCAAATCTTCATTATTTTATTTTCCATCCACATTCTCTCAAACTGAACCAATCATCCCACCACCAGTTCAGGCTCAAAACAGTCTGCACTGTCAGCAAGTCCTCCCTCCCTCTCTCCCTCTCTCTCTCACACACACACACATACACACACAAGGAAGGACTGATATGCTAACCAAGGAATTTAAAAATAATGTGTTGTGTATCGATAAACAAATATTCACCTACCAACTTGGAACTAAAACACTCTTAAGGTTTTACATCACTGCTGAGTAATTTTGTCCCGTCAAAATGATGGCTGCAGTATGTGAGCTCCTAGAGAGTGATTTCATTTTGTGTGTGTGTGTGTGTGTGTGTGTGTGTGTGTGTGTGTTGTTGCGCAAGTAAGAGAGAGAGCAGCATGTGACTTCGGCAGCACAAGCATGAAAGATCAGTCCATCACAGTCTCTCTGCACTTAGTCCCTAAAAATACACACACACACACACGCACACACACACACACACACACACAAGCTAAATTATTCACAAGTATGCAAAGAGAAAGGCAGAGAGTAAGAAACAGACAGAAAGAGTAATTAATATGAGATCAGTGAATGATGTAGCCCTTGTTGACCTTTAACCTATATAATAAAAATAAGAATTTAAGCAGAAAGTCTTCATGACCAAAACCCAAACCTGAGCTAACCTGAGCTAACAAGCCTGAGCTAAACCACCTGCTTCATGAAATCTTTCTACAGTATAACAAAGATTATTGTTATGCAGCTTATGCAGCGTTAATGTGTTGTTTTTCTGTTCTCCATTTTATCTACTGTTTGTCACCTGGAACAGTGTGTCAAAGAAGCTCAGGTGCTTCATCCTGTGCCCCGCTGGAATAAAAGTCTCCAGAGCCACCAGACAGGAAGCCTGAAGACTGCTACGTCACACTGCATCATTTTCCAACCAGAAAAAAATGGCTCCTCTCTTCCTGATCATCTCAGCACTGTTACCTCTGACCTGGTCATTAGTGACCTACATCTACATCTGGATTTCTGTAAAGATGCAGTGTGACAATATCTGTTGTTAAAAGTGAAAAGTACTGGCATCTGTAGGTTTTGCGTAATTTAAAATATTTGACCATTTTATGGCCATAAAATAAAAAGGTAACCTGATTCAGATGAGCCTTTACTGTAATCAGGGCTAATAAAAAAAAACGACACTGAGGTTCTTTTTCTCTTTCATCTCTCCATCACTCTGCTCTAACAATCCTTTAGCATTCTTCATAAAAGTAGGAATCAGAGTCCAGAGTGGACAAAGTAGACATCAGTAATCATCTCTGTTATTTTCAAAGCTTTTTTAGCAGATCTGTTTGGAAATAATGGAAATATGAAGAGTCCGAGTCAAGCGTGTGTCGATATGAGGCTTCCTGATATACCGTGATACTGAACAGGAATCATCTTTAATTTCTTTCACTATTGACACCTCAGCTATAAAATGTCACTCTGACTTAGAATCTCAGCTGTGAGTTTTCTTGAGGTTTTACTCTTTATTGTGTTGTAGTTGGCAGGATCAGTGTTGATCTGGATACATAAGGCATAAAACACCACAGATTTCCACTTCTACATGAACTTGTAGATTTTGTCTTCATTAACAGTTGTAGACTTTCATATTAATTTGAATTAAATGTGGAAAATATAGTCACCCTACCCACTACCCCCTGTCTCACATCTTTACTTCATCTTATTTAAAGTGAGTCTGTCATAATGTACACACTTCACCATGCAAAATCTCATCAAATCTGTTCACGATGGTTCAGCGTCTGATCCCACAGAACTCAGGGAACTGAAAGCTAAAGACAGCATTCCCCTACACTCCTGATAATGTAGCTAAACTTAAATTAAAGATATTTAGTGAGGAAAAAAACCTTGCACCATAGAATAATATTCACAATTCCACTTTAATTCCGGGGGTGGCGTCCCCTAGTGCGCTGAAGATTGAGCCTCTTACACATCTTTCATTTGGAGTCAAGATGAAGACAAACATCAGAAATTATACATCCGATCTAATGCACTTCGGTGTAAGAGAAATCGTAAGATGTTCTTTAGACAGAAAATCTGTGACTGTTTCGTATAACGGCATGATAAACTCATATTACTGTTACTAAAACTACAACATAAAGAAAATTCACATTAGTAACCTTTAGAAAAAATGTAAATCATCATACAGTTCAAAACACCAGAGCTTGTCACTGTTCATCAGGACAACTAGAAGACAGAAGCGAGCAGAAAAGTTTAAATAATTAAGATTCTGCAGATGGAACTAGATCACAGAGTGGACACAGAAAAACCACTGAACATCTCAGATCTCTGGGATCTCGTCTCCCTCTGGTGTTCACACGTGCTGTTCCACTGGTTTCGCTATTTAACAACCGAGTACTCAAAAATCCTACAGCAAAACCAATAACAAGGTTAAATGAATAAACAGCCATAGATCAGAAACTCTAGTTTTCTAAACATCAACCATCACAGCTTCTGTAGCAGAGGCTCAATCACATGCATTTATATAACAATCTCTGAAGCCAGATCTTCAAGAAGGATTAGATTTTTACAGAATATTGTTGATTTTTATTTATTTTACTTTCACTAGTCTGATTACATCACTGACAGCATGGGAGGTCTATTAAAAATATTTAAAGCCACATGGAGAAGCATGTGTCCACTTTCTCAAAACAGACACCTCATGTGTTCAGAGATGAAAATGGATAATTGTGAATAAAAAAACACTTCAGACTGTACAGTCAAGATCTAATCATTAAGAGTTAAGCAATAAAATCAGTCATGTTCGTTGCTTTTCCAGATCTTAAACTAATATGAATAGGGCTTTTTTGTTGAATATGTCTGAAAACTAGTCAATAAATAAATTAAAGCTGCAGGACATCAATCTTCAGTCTTTTTGGACTGAATTCTGCTTTAACATTTCACACAAGAAGCTTGGGTAAAAAAATTCTGGGAAATAAAACTTACCAGAGATTACAATATCTATATATCTACAAATAATAGGTAAAAATTAAACAACAAAATAGGCAAAAACAAAATTCTATGATAAATATTTCTTGTGTGCAATCGATGATGATATTTGATTGAACAATAAGACATTAACAGCAGACTGTGTGAAAGGGAGAAGGCCAGGTTTTAAAAACAGAATCAAGATGATGAAGCGTTCACACAAACAGCTTTTTAAAACCTGAACCATTCATTATCAAGCAAATGAAATGGTGTGTGTGTGTGTGTGTGTGTGTGTGTGTGTGTGTGTGTTTTGTGTGTGTGTGTTAACCCATAACCAATGTTAAAAGTCTATTAAAGGTCCTTGTAGACTATTGATTATGTTGGATCTTTGCCACACACACCAGTGGGATTCTTTTGAAAGTGGATTAAAGATCTCTAACCACTCAGAGAAACCAACATTCTCTCAGTCACCAGGCTGCTTGTATCATATATCACATATCTGCAGTCTAGAAACATGAGTCATCTTCACTTTATTCAGAAAGCACTTTCTTCCTACTTTTTCATTGATTTGAATAATTTTGTTTAAAAATGCATTGTGCTCTACAGAGGCCACTTCAAAATGTATCACAAAAGTAGATACGTCACTGTCTCCATCACCTTCTATGACGTCACAGTGTCACCGTCTATGACGTCACAGTGTCACCGTCTATGACGTCACAGTGTCACCGTCTATGACTTCACTGTGTCACCGTCTATGACGTCACTGTGTCACCGTCTATGACGTCACTGTCACCGTCTATGACGTCACTGTGTCACCGTCTATGACGTCACTGTGTCACCGTCTATGACGTCACTGTCACCGTCTATGATGTCACTGTGTCACCATCTATGACGTCACTGCGTCACCGTCTATGACGTCACTGTGTCACCGTCTATGACGTCACTGTGTCTCCATCTATGATGGTCTATAACAGAGCACCAGGATCTTCTTTGGGATCTAGTTCTTTTGGGAAAACTTGACATGTTGTGTCTGAAATGTCAGTTCCTTAATATTAATTTCTTGTTAATAGAACTGTTGTATAAAAGCATTATCACACTCATTGAATATCGGCAAAGCTGTAATCACCTACAGCCTTGAGGTGATAGCCAAAGAATTAAAAGTTTGAGTGTTTTATTGTCTTACTGTCACATTAAATGCACAGCAAGATTTAATTACTTAATGACTTTATCATTTATTTCTAATCTAGATCTAAAATGCTAGTTGTACAACTATTAAAGGTTCACAACTGGGACACAATGCTTTATAATGGTTTATAAAAAAGCATGTTATAATGTGATGTCATCTAAACATAATAAGGTAAAAAGTAAAAAAAAAAAGATATTAAGATATATTTTGAACTTATATATTTCTAAAGCACTTGTGACAATATCCATTGTTAATGTTTGTTATACGAATAACATTGAACTGAAAGTAAATGGAGGTAAAAATTAAAATCAGGCTAAGTCTACTAAACCTGCAAATTTCCATCGCATGAGCTCACTAAAAAGGACTATCTGTGAATAAATTCAACACAGGTCAAGCAGAAGAACAGAAGCTCGTTGAGAAAGAAGCTGAGCTTTCAGTAGAAACAGATTTTTGTAATGAAAAATCTATCCATGAATAACTATAAAGTCACTGTGACAAGCTTTAGCATCTGATTAGTCATCAGCAGCTTCTACACTGCAACTCCTGACCACTGTGGAAAAAACCCTAACACTCTCCGACAAAAATCACAATCAGACTCATCTCACTGCAGCAAGAACAGCCAATAATTCACACGAAAAAGCAAACTACCGTTCACTAGCGAGTTACACACACACACACACACACACACACACACACACACACACACACACACACACACACAGGCCCTCTTCTTCTTGAAGCCTTTCTGGACAAGGAAATGGTTGCTGCAAACACCCCCCACCCCCCAACACACACACACACACACACACACACACACACACACACATATTTCGACCTGTGTAACAGATTGCACATGCTGACATCAGCAGGTCGACGAACAGCGCGCGCTGGCGCGCACACACACACACACGCGCGCGCGCACGCTATTATCACGGCTATCATGTTTAAGAAAACACAACGGTGATCACCACCGCCCCCCCCCCCGCCCCCCGCCCCCCCATACCCCCCCACCACCACCAAAAAAAAAAAGATTTAAAAGGGTGTGGACTGCATCTGGTGTGTAGCACAGGACCCACTGACCACTCAACTTTAATGGACACTGTAATGGCTGCTCGGAATCATGTGTAGGTGACCGGAGCACTTTCCTACCCAAATGACCGTGAGGAGCACCGGGGCTCTGTAATGTCGGTGTGAAGGGGAGTGAAAGGATATGGCCACTCGGTGATCTTTTTGGCGTATTTTCTCACAAAGTTGTCCTCGCTGAAGATGAAGAGGGATCGGTTTACCGTTAAACAGTTCTGTCGTACCGGGATGGGGTTGTACAGGGCCATGGTGCGCGCGCGCTGGGCCATCGACTGCTTGTACACGCGCTGCGCTCCCGGTGGGCCGCCCTGCCTGCTGGCCCCGCGCGCCGCGCCGCCCTGCCCGTGCGCATGCGCCACTGCACTGCCACCTCCACCGTACCGGGCCGGCGCCTCGTCTGTGAACCGCGCCATTCTGCACGCGCCGAACGCCAGTCTTCACGAAGCGGGAGGGAAGAAGGGGGTGAAGGTTCCGCGCGACGACCACACCACATCACATACCGGAGGCGCGCGGAGATTTCCGTGGTGTGTTTATCTCACTTGTAAAAGAAAAAATGGAAAGGGGAAAAAAAGGAAAAGGGAACCAAGCGCCGAGGTTTGATTAGCAAAAAAAAAAAAAGTCAAAAAAGAGAGAAATCACTAAAACGGGTCTTTCAGTCTGTTTGATCTCTTCAATTCAGAATCGGTTCTTCTTCACCTCATTGTTACATCCACATCACCGCCTGTCACTGGCGCACATTTCTCCTCGCTGTAATCTCTACAAGCCTTCATCTTTTCTGTGGCTCCATCTTAATGAGTTTCTAGAAAAAAATGCTTGTCCCTCTGTTAGACAGCTCGGACACGGACACGGTCTCTTCTTCACCGCTCGCTCTGTAAAGGCCATAAACGCTTCAGATCATTCGGAAAAGATGACCATATTTTAACGTCTTTGACGTTTTTTTTTTTAACTCGGCATTATGGAAATGGTGTGAGCCCCGTTCACGTCTTTCCCATCAAGGAAAAATGGGGAGAAATCGCTGTATTTATTTATTTATTTATTTCGAAACATCCGCAATATTCGGTACAGTGTAGTGATGCTCATTCTGCCTCCCGACGCCTCACGCTCTCGTCACCACACAGATTACCGGCAGCAGTCATCCCGGCCTTAGAATGAAAAATGGGACGGTAAATTGTTCATTTCTTCACCGTCACAGCTTGTCAAAAAGAAAGGAAAAAAAAACCAATCCCGATAATCGATCGTTTGCTCGGTTTCTTCACAGATGAGGTGTCATCCTTCAGGCGCACTCCGGTGTTCGAGCGTTACAAAATCCCTTCAAGAGAAACGGAAGAAGCGTTAGTGGTAGAAGGACGACGGTGACGGTTCCCATAGTGTCTCGCGCTCCGGTTTTTCGCGCTGTGAGCTGCGCACGAAGACGTGCACATGATTCTCCCGCCTCCGCCGTGCGTCCTTCGACTCGGCAGTCCTCCTCGAGCGACCAGCGGCTCCTCTTTCCTCTTGGTCCTCTCCGTTAGTAGGAGGGGGAGGGGGTGACCGTAAAGGAGAAAGGAGGGTGGGGGCGCTCTCGTTCGCTGTGGGAAAAAAACGGAGTCCGGTACACCGGTGAATCGACCGACGCGTAGCGCTATAAAGAGAACTGATAAGTTCAGCCGCGCGCGTGCATCTGACCAAATCTCGGTAAATCTACTGCAGCACGTGACGAGCGCGAACCCGCACCCCGCCGCTCCCCGGTATGGTGTTTATCCAGCTTCTATCACGCGGACACCCGGTACACCGCACACACTCACTCCCTGCAGCAAATCTCATGTTCTTGTCTCATGTTCCTTCAGTGAGAGAGAGAAGGAGAGTCACATCGACCTGAGAACCGGAAACGTGTCTTTTCCACTCCGGTATCAGAGGATGATAAACAGGACGGTCGTTTCTCTGTAAAGAGAGATATCGTGATCATAACAGTTCAGGATTAGTGTACAGAAATTTCCCAGTGAGCACCACAACGTTTTGCTTCAGTTCCTCCACCACATCCTGTTTCACCTCCTTCTTCATCACCATGCTGAAGCGTCATTTACATCAGACAGGAAGTGCAGCTGATTGGAGATCAGGATTTAGCATTACTGTGATCACACATGAAGATGAGGACTTAAAGCCCACTGATCTGATCTGAGGTTCAGTTATGTCACACAGAGTTTAGCAGGTGAACACTCCAGGATACCAGATCATCTCCATCTCACACACACACACACACACACACACACACACACACACACACACACACACCAGCATCATTAAAGCAGCTCCCACTAATAACAGCAACACACAGCAGGTGAAGGAGAGGGAGGGGACTGAGAGAGAGAAAGAGAGAGAGAGAGAGAGAGAGAGAGAGAGAGAGAGAGAGAGAGAGAGAGAGAGAGAGAGAAAAAGACTTCTCCTCACAAGGCTCTCCCCTCCGAGATCTCCAAAAGAAAAGACGGCCCAACAGAGTGTGCTGGTCAGACGAGGCTAAGCTTCAGTCCCTCATGGAGCCCAAAAAACTGCCTGAGAAACTATCTTTTTTCATACACACTGATGTGGATCACGATACACTCCTCAAAATCCTCCTGTAACAACCAGCCAAGAGCCCTGCAGCCTCACCACACTTACCCCCCTACCCCTCTTCCTTCACCAGTTTTATAAATAAATGTTCATCCTCATTGGCTTTTTCACCAGTGCCTCTTGTTTGTCCTTGTGTTTTTTCGGTCTGCTCTGCTCCAGCATTCAATGCCACAGTGTATATATATATATATATATATATATTAGTGTATATAATTAGCGTGTGTGTATGAGTGAGTGTATGTGTGTGTGTGTGTGAGTGTTCCTGCAGTTCCAGTTCCTGTGCCAGTTCCTGCAGTTTTTGCTAAACTCTGAAAACATTTGGGTTAGATATCAAAAGAGGAATATGAGACAACAGATCAGAATTTCAGCTTTCCCGATATTTGCATCTTGAAATGTTAACCAACTCAGAGCATGGCACCTTTGGAAGCAGGCCACACAATTCTTAAGTGAGATAATTAAGATAACACTTCAGGTTTGGCCGTATATCCTTCACTTGCAGAAACAGCATCAAGCTGGTGACCCATCGATGCCAATCTGCTGCATTCTTCTTTTGTGAAGCTTTTTCAGTTGTTGTGTGTTTCAGCGGGCTTCCCCTTGCAGGCTTCTCTTGAGGAGGTGAAATTCTGCTTAGTTGGGTTACGGTTTGAATTTTAAGTCTAAAACCTTTCATTTTTCACATGATGAAGTCTTGTTTTGAGCATCAGTGTGTTTTGGATCGTTGTCTTGCTGAGTGATGAAAAGTTTCTCCAAATTATTTTGGATGTATTTCTCTGTAAATAATCAGACAGAATGTTTCTGTAACCCTAACCCTGTTCCAGAAGTAGCCATGTAAGCGGTCAAATGGTTCTTCAAGGCAGATGTGTCAGGAGCGAGTTATGGTCCAGTTTCAAAATGACAATACATTGAACAAGCACCTAAATGGCCTCTGTGGTCAGAAATGAACATCTGCATCCTTTTGGTTTTCTGATATAAAGGAGAAGCTGGTATCGTGCTGGAAGTAGGCATTAGAAGATGAGTAAATTGTGGCCACGAAGGGTCAGCAGTAATACTCAAATAGGCTGTGGAATTCAAGCTATGATTGATCAGTATTAACAGGCCTAAAGTGTATACCACCTGGGTACTGGGTCCATGGATTCATTTAGTTTGTGCCAAATTCTGACCCTGTGTGCATAAGCAGAATTCCAGATTCATCAGGCCAGGCTGGTTTCTCCAGTCTTCAAATGTCCAGATTTGGTGAAACTTTGCCCACGGCAGCCTCAGCTTTCTGTTCTTGGCTGAATACAATGGTATTTTTACCTCTGAAAGTATTGAAATGAAATTGAATTGAAATGGCAGGGCCAGTTCTTTCAATTTTTTTTTTTTGATAACTCTATACACTAGAGACATTTGGGTTTAAGATCAAAAGATGAATATGAAATATTTACAACTAATTGTGTTCAACAACTTAGAACTTGGCACCTTATGTTTGAGCTGATGTTTTGAGTAATAAAAAAAATGGATCTGCTCATGCTTTCTGTGTGAAACATGGTGGTGGTGGTGGTGATGGTGGTCCTGTCATGGCTTACGCTTCATGGATGCTTCTGGAACATTCTCACTAATCTTTACAGATGATGGAGCTCATGATGATGGCAGCAAAATGACTTCAGAAGTCTACAGAAACATTCTGCCTGATCATTTACAGAGAAGTGCATCCAATCTAATCAGGAGGAACTTCATCATGCAGCAAGACAACCATCCAAACAAACAAAGAACAACTGAAAGAAGTCACCAGCTTAATGCAATTATTGCAAGTTATAGATATGCAACATATGCAACCAGTTATTTTTAAATAATCATTGTCTTATGCTTAATTTTCATCCTGTACTAAATTCCTAAACAGGGTTTTAGATTAATGGTATTCTTAGTTCCTGTCCTAGGTTGCTCTGGGAATAAATGTGCTGTGTGATTAGTGTGGCAGTAAAACTTGTTTTGTGTGTATTTGGTGTATGAATAGTGTGTGATCTCCTGAGGTGCGGCGAAAGACAGGTAGGATTCAGGTGAAGGACAGGAGAGTTTAGTTTATAGTGTGCACATTACACTGTGGGAAAGTTATGGTGATAATTAAATGCTGCCTTAAACGTGAATGCTAAATATAAACGCAGGACAGTGAGTCTCTAGTCTACAGCAAGTCAGACTTTCTGTTTCAGGAGCTGAAAGATTGTGAGATCAAATCCCAAAACGGTACACTGCGTTAGAATTGATTAGTGTGTAAGGTTATAAAGTGAAACAGAGCGTTTCGGAACTGAAGAACAGGATGTTTTGCACCTTACAGGACAGCAGGTGGCGCTGAAACACAAGGACGCCGCTTTACTTCTTCTGTTACTGCTGCTCGTTTACGCCACGTGGCTAAACACTGCCCCCTAGTGCACTGTTTGGGAACTGCAATAAACTAATAAGTTATAGCGCTTTTTAAAATATTTTTTAAATAATGTTTTTTCAAAGATTAATTATTCTCGATGCAAATGGTATAAAATCAAGCTAAACAAATATAGAGTTAAACGTACCCTCAGTTTAGTATCTATAAGGGGATTAAAGACCAATAATATTCAGACCCTTCAGTCTCATGCCTCACACAGCTCAGTTTAGTGTTTTATCTTTCTGTAGCATTTCTTTCAACAATATAAACCTTTGTACACACCACGATGTTTAAACCCGTATTATATTATGAATGATTACTAGAAGTATATAATTGGTATGCCCAAAGTAAACAACTAGATCTAAATTGTAGAGCAAATAAACTTTTTAAAAAACGAACTACAATTCCCAAAATTCTTAGCCGTTTCAAAATGGCGCCGACCAGGTTGCATATGTCATCGGAGAACAAGCGCTCGCAGTAGTAGTAATCATTTATTTAATACACTGTTGTCGCTTTATTTTATCGGGTTAAAGAATGATGCGTGTTGCCGTCAGAGTGCTGGGTGAGTTTTGTATAAAACCACACAGAGTAGTGAGTTATAAATGTGTGTGTGAGAGGTCACCTTCTCGCCGAGAGACTCATAACAAAGCGGGATTGGGTGAAGGCAGTGAGGATGGCTTCACTGGAGAACATGTGGATGGAGAACACAGCTGGATGCACGGTTCTTCTGCAGCGGTTCTATCAACAGTACGCGGTAATGTTCATGTCTTACAGAACTTCATCAGTGAAGAAGAGGAAGCGGCTTTCCTCAAAGAACTGGACCCTGGGCTGAAGAGAAAAAGATATGAGTTTGATCACTGGGATGATGTACGCAGTCACTTTCACCTTTAATATTGTTGTGATTTTTGTCAGAGTTGGTGGTCACTGCAAGCTGCTTTAGAGTTCTCTCCATTAGTGACAGTCAGAACGTTTTCACATGGAAACAGGAAATATTCATAAAAATCCCATCAGGAACCATCAGGAGAGGCATCACCCTGGTAGAGGAAAGCCACTTTATTCTGTTAGAAACCGTTGAATTTCCCCATAGAACAGTTTCATGACCCTGCACTGGAGAACCAGAGAACCTTGTCCCGCTCTAACACACCTGTTTCAATTAAACAGATAATTACCAGAGCTTCCTGTGCAAAAGTGTGTGTGTGTGTGTGTGTGTGTGTTAGTGCAGGAAAAGGCAGAAAATGTGCAAGTGTGGACAGGAGGTCCTCCAGGTCCAGGGTTGGGAATCAGATGCTGAGAACAGTAGATGAGTTTGAGCATGCTCCAGAGCTACAGCATGAGCTTCTCAATAACATCTACCAATGTTTATCTTTCAGGTCTGTAGGTGAAACTGTAAATATTTGTGAAAAGTGTCTTCTAGAAGTCAGCCACATTGTGGAATCTGATGAAGACACACACTTTAAACTGTGTGATGAAACCAGTCAAATCCACATTGAATATTGATTAGAAACACTTCACTGGATCACTCTAGGCTTTTGTTCATCTCTGGGATCTGAACCTTTATTATATCATGTACATGATTGTGCTCTAGATTCTTTGAGTTTTTCTGCTCTAACTGCCGCTGCAGGCTATTCACGGGTTCAGAGAGACGGAGCGGCTGCAGTGGGGTGGAGTGTGTGCCGGTGTGGTGGAGAGGCTCCGCGCGACGGCGTTTCCTGAGGGAGGTCCTTTACTGGGCCCGGTTCATGTTCTGGATCTGGACAAGGCTGGGTTCATCAAACCTCATGTAGATAGCGTGAAGGTCTGTTGTTCCACTCTGATGCTGCATTCGGCTCTCCTGCTGCTGTGGCACATGGAAGTGTGATCGGTGTGTTTGTGTCTCTCATCAGTTTTGTGGAAGCACGATCTCCGGTCTGTGTCTGCTTTCTGACAGCGTCATGCGTCTGGTCAGTGTAGAGAACTCGGCAGACTGGGCGTGTCTGCTTTTACAGCGCCGATCTCTCTATATACTGAGGTATGAAGGGATTAACAGTGTCTCTCCTTTTCACTTTCTTTTTTCTCCTCATTATCTTAAATACAGAAAACTCAATCACACACACACACACACACACACACACTAAGGTTTCCTGCATTAAATAAACTGTGATCCTTTGTGTTTTCACTCAAATCCCAAATCAGCAGCCAGATAAAATCACTCGACTTGTCACTAACACGTGATGCAGAATTCCTAAAGATGATTGTTTTTGTTTTTTTTACCTCAAACTGTAATTTATTTCTAATTATAGATTTTGTTTTCACCTGCAGAGATGAAGCTCGGTTTAAATTTACTCATGAAATCCTGAAAGACGAGGAATCGTTTTTTTCGGGACGGAGAATTCCTAGGCATCGACGCATCTCAGTTATTTGCCGGAATCTTCCACTTTAGCGAATCCTGTGTTTAATGTTGGACTGTAGAACATCTGTAGAACATCTGTAGAACATCTCGACAGTCTGATCTGTACATGTTTAAATAAATTCTGATGAACACATTCTTCACGAGCATCATCTTGGATTAAATTTGTCACCAAAACGTAGTTAGAAGAAGTAGAAAACGCCTTAATTTGTCACGTACACATTACAGTACAGTAAAATCCTCCTGAACATATATCCCAGTTGGGTAGGAAGTTGTGGTCAGAGTCCACTATAATGACAGCACCCTGAGGTAGAGAGTGTCACTAGCAGTGTCTAAAGGCTAACAGAGGCAGCTTGGTGGTGCTGGGTCTTGAACTCACAACCTTCTGATCAGTATCCCAGCACCTTAACCACTGAGTCACCACAGACATCAAACCCTAAATAAACAAAGATTTTTTTAAACAGTGCTTCTCCGTGCCTCACCCAGGAAGTGAAGTCCGACTTTTTGATGGTTTTTTGACTTTTCTATAAACAAACATTCAGTGTCTGGATCGACCAATCAGAATGAAAGTTTTTGATTAAAGCTAGAAGAGCGGGAGATGAGGCGGAGTGTCCGTGAAGAGAGGACATCTCCACAGAAAATAAATAACAGGAAACTTTTCAGAGTCTGCGTCGTTTTTTATTAAACATTTCCAAACAGTTCTGTTATGCTCCAAACTGTATATGTTATGTTAGAATTATTACAAATAATTTTTTTATCAGTGTATCTGTGTGAACTTGAAAAGAAAAAAAAAAAAAAAGTAGGAAAAAGTTCCACAGATATTTTACAGCTCCTTCACATGGCCACGCCCACACACACTCACCTAGCCAATCACACCACAAGTGGTTGTGGCAAGTTGTGTTTGACCCCACCTCCTGCAGCAGCTTTTTTTTCTCTCTTTTTAATCTTTCTCTCTCTCTCTCTCGCTTGCTCTCTTTACTCAGTGAGGTAGAAGTGCATCTTGTCATTGATGTTCTTCCTCTCTGGGTTGAGCTTCTTGAGGATCTGTGCGAGGACATTGACCGTCTGCTCGCTGCTCAGTCCAGTGCGTTTGGTCTGGAACTTCTTCAGCAGGTCTTTAGTGGTCATGGGTTTTCGGATCAGATAACGGCGCACTGCCTCCTCGGTCAGCTGCACGTCACTGAGAGGCAGGAAGAGCAACAAGTCTCAATCAATATGAGTAAGGAATAGAAATCATTATGATGAACAGAAATGAGTGATTTTTTTTTTTTTAAGAGGTACCAGCCTGCTGGCTCTGGCAGGAACGTGAGATGATACCTGGAGCTGGGTGTGGATTTCCCGGATGCTGGTTGTGGAGTGCTCTTCCCCGATGGGCTCTGAGAAGTCGGCTCCATCTTCAGCCTCTTGGCAGCAGGAGTGTCTGAGCTGGACATCGCCGCCTGACGCTTACCTGGGAATAAATATAAGAAAGGCTCAAATACCCGACATCAGCATTCCCATTCAGGAGAACGTCTGTGTGTCAAACAGACTGCAAACAAACTGCTCTGTGAAAATATCAAGAGGAAGAACTACAGTGACCTGATAAAACATTTTAAACACGAAACTCAGCAAGAGGAGCTAAAATGAAATCAAATTAAAATCACATCCCATTCCATTTATTGTGAAAAGAAAATGAAAACATTTACAGAAACAGGAGTATGAACATGTCCCAAAATACAGTTCTATTGTCTATCAAATGCTGCAAATCCACGTGTGTGTGTGTGTGTACCCTGCTCTAGTTTGGTTGCAGCAGCACGCAGTGTGTTGGAGGTGGCAGCATGGTCAATGGAAGGCGTTCCAGGACGACTTCCTGCTCGAGAACTTCCAGCAGAACCTCGGCCGCCTCTTTTAGGAGGAGTACGCTTCTTCTGCGCAAAATAAAGAGGATAACCATCAGGAATCTGCAGATCAGAGACATTCTCACGCTCCTCCATTCGTCCAAATTCATTACCGCCATGAAGAGCGCCGACGCCGTCTCTCCTTCAATGTCACTGTCCTCAGAGCTGTCTGACTCGCCGCTGCTGTCTGGAACACAATAATACACACACCTTACACACAGTCACATGACAGTTCATTATTTACTTCCTGTCGTGTCGTGGCAGGTTTTGACAAATCTGAGCTTAACTCTCAAGCTCAGGAGACTTGATTTAAGAGTTAAATTTAATGATCTAAAGCTAACAACCTGAGAGAGTGAAATTAATCTCTCTTCACTTATCCCACATTCTTTCACGGTTAAATAAAGTAAAGTTTATCGCTACGTTTATTCATAAACAATTTTGAATGAGGTTTCAAATTTGACTATTTTATATATTTTGTGAATTTTCTGTTTTATCAGTCACTCTTATAATTTAAACACCAGAGAAAAGCTTTATACCTTTCTTCTTCTTCTTCTCCACCTGTGCAGGTGTCTTTTTGCCATCTTCATCCTCCTCCTCCTCTTTGGCCTCATCCTCGTTCTTGTTCTCCTCCTCACTCTCCTCCTCACTCTCCGATGCTTCATCGATTCCTAACAGCAGACATATCGGTTAACAACACTCCAATAGTACACTTTCTGATTGACATGGCTATGTGTTGACCTCTGACCTTTAGGCACGTCCTCTCCTTTATTGGGCTTCATTTTCTCTGGCTCCTCTTCCTCAGAACTGCAACAGAACATTTGCAGAAAGCTCTGGTTTTTTTTTTTTTTAGTGCTAAACAAACAGTTCGGTACAATCATTGTGATTTTATGTGAGTTAAGTGCATCTTCACAGGTCTGAAGACCATGGTGTGATTCTTGAAGCTTCAGACACGAATGTAACTTTCTAGATGCAAAGAACTGAATCATCAGGTCCGAAATACGGACTGGAGCACAACTACAAAGGATGGATTTGATAAAACAACAAGAACTGGAGCTAAACAAGGCAAAAAAAAACCCAAGGAATTAAATATTGGCACCCGTTATTCCCCCTGGTCACCTCAGCAGCGAGCGGTTACCTGCTCTCGTCGGATATGTAGTCCACTTCCAGACCTTCAAAGTCTCCATCATCGCTGTCCTCATGTCCCTCCACATCACTGCCCTTCTTCTTTTTCTTCTTTTTCCCCTTGGACTTTGAGCTGCTCTCCTTCTTACTCTTTGACCGACCTTCTCCGTCTGCAACATTTCAAAACAATGTTCCAAAAAAAGCCAGAAAAGAAAATGCAAACGGAGAAAATGAAGGTGTGAAAGTTTCAGAATCTGTGTGTTTTCTTTCATACCTTCTCCTGCACTGCTCTCACTGTTATCACTGCTCAACTCCAGATCATCATCTAAGTCATGAATACGCAGGTCTCCTCCCTGGCCACTTTTTTTCTTCTTCTTTTTCTTCGCACCCTTTTCGCTCTCCTCCTCCTCTTCCTCACCATGTTCCTGCTCTTTCAGTCGCCGCTGCAGCATGATGCTGAAGTGATTGACCACTTTATTCCTCCTGAACATGAAATAGGGTTCAGTCATTGACACACAGATTTCTGTGAGATAAACACACACACTTCAGCTCAGAGATGTAGAACAGTCAGCATGAAAGAGTACTCTACTAAGATTTTCCCTTTTTATGACTCCTCTTTAAGCTTATTCTTTATTTCTTGCACCGATGTCACCGATCAGATCTTAAAAAAAACCACAGGACCTACGATTCGGATCCTCAGATTCCTCAGATATTAATCACAAACATGTCTTTTTCCGAACGTACTCTCGGACAGGAAGTGACAGTAATACCCCCGGTAAGGGTTAAATACCTGCCCCACTCCTCCTCAGCCTCCTCGGCAGTGAGCGTGCGGTGTTTAGCCACCGGGGTGAAGTTGTACCAGGCGTGAACAGGAAACGCCTCGAACGCTCCGTCAGCACACTGCGTGAAGATGTAGTATGAAGCGTTCTCCGTGACTCCTCCTTTCTTCTGCCCCTTAAACCTGACCACAGCAGGTACAGTACAGTACAGTAGGTCACCATAGAGTTACTACAGCAGACTAACTGACCGTGTGTGACATGCTTGACCTCGACACCACAGATACAAAATAGTTATAAGATCAATAAATCCACTCATGATGGAGTCGCACCTTCTCCCTGCTTTCCCGTTCACTTTGAGGATCCATGGCTGGTCCTCTACCTTAAACTCACGAGTTACGATCCCAAACTTCTTCCTGCGTGCCTCCTCCCTCTGTTTTTTTCCAAACTCGCTGCCAGCAGCTCCCTCTGGTGTCTCCTCCTCACCGTACATCCTCCTGTTACTCAGATCCCGCTCCATCCGAGCCTGAAAACGGGAGGAAGAAAAAACAGAAACAAGAACACATGATAGGATAAGGAGACGGAGAAGGAAACGAGGTGAAGGAGAAAAGGAGGAGAGCAAAAAGGGATTGTAAAGATTGTGTAGAAACAAGCAGGAGATGTGTGCAGGAATGTTTTTAATCCCAATCCCGCCCGCTTCTGAAGGAATAGTTTCTTCCTCAGGATTTTCTCACAGAATCAGTTTGTTCTGTTTATGAAAATATGAACAGATTTAAACTACAACAGCTGAGAGATGGATGAAGTTTAGATTTCTCACCTGAGTCCACGTGGAACAGTTCACTTTGTCTCCAGCGTTAAAAGCCATGATGCTGTACCTTTTACTCGTGTTCCTGATGGACAAGTACATGTGAGAAACCCAACACAACACACCTGCACACAACACAATACAACACACCTGCACACAACACTGCTAGGGCTGCAGCTATCGATTATTTTACTAATCAAATATTCTACCGATTATTCCATCGATTAATCGAGTAATCGGATAAGATGTACTTTTTCTTTATTAAAGAGGAATACTAAATATGTAAGAGAAAATAAGATTGGTCTCTTAAAACGTACAACCAAGTTGTTTCCTATTTAGAAAAATCTAAACCCATTTAGCACATTTAATTGACATTCAAAACGCAAATACAAATATATAAATAAATAAAAAACATAATTACTTGAAAAAAGGTAAACATGGTACTACCTAAAACAAAATAGTAGTAGTAATAATAATAATAATAATAATAATAATAATAATAATAATAATAATGCGTTTATGTTGTGCAAATTAACTTTGATGTTTCAGTCTAACTACAGCTCAATCAGGAGAGAAGCCTTTAATGTGTTCCTGGAAGGCTTTGTGGCTTTTGTAAGAGGCAAAAATTAGGGGACAGAAAGGTAACTTGGAACAAGAACAAGACTCTATACACATAATTTCTTAACACATTTTTCTGTAACATGAAATTAGAGTTATTTGGAGAATAAACCTTTTTACATGTCTCTCTACATACTAGTGTGTGAGTGACAGAGAGTGAGGCTTAAAATGAATGATGCTTAGGCTTTCACAAAATCTAGCTAAATTAGGGACACCAGAACTAGCCACCATACTGATTTACGGTCTTAAATAGTCACTACATGTAGCCACAATCCACATACATTTTTCATTCATTCATTCATCTACCGCTTATCCGAACTATTCTCGGGTCACGGGGAGCCTGTGCCTATCTCAGGCGTCATCGGGCATCAAGGCAGGATACACCCTGGACGGAGTGCCAACCCATTGCAGGGCACACACACACTCTCATTCACTCACACACTACGGACAATTTAGAGATGCCAATCAACCTACAATGCATGTCCTGGGACCTGGGGAGGAAACTGGAGTACCCGGAGGAAACCCCCCAGGCACGGGGAGAACATGCAAACTCCACACACACATGGCGGAGGCGGGAATCGAACCCCCAACCCTGGAGGTGTGAGGCAAACGTGCTAACCACTAAGCCACTAAGCCCCACATACATCTTTACGGGCCTTAATTTCAACTAGCAATCATACTGATTTAAGCTAAGTGCGAAGCTTGTGTTGACTCCGTGGACTTAAAGCGTGGACTGTGTGTTGGAATGAGATATTGAAGTATGGAACTTGTACTGTTGTGATAAACCAGTTCAATCTTACAGTAATCACACTGTACAGAGTTTTCTGTCTGTTTTAGTTTTAAATGATCTCAAACTGAAAGCTTTCTCACCGCGAGTTTAGCGGGTTGTGCGTTAATAATGGTCCGTGGGGAAACACAGTGCTCTGTGTGTAGTTACAGTAAATGGACTAAACGAAGCTTCGAGGCAACTCATTTGCCTTGATGATTTTTTGTATTCGAATTACTCCAGGAATCGTTTCAGCCCTAAACACAACACACATGCACACAGTTAACCTCATATGAGGAGCTGAAGTTAGTGAAGCTGTGTTTATGCTCAGGTGTGTTTATTCTCAGGTGTGTTTAGTCTTGTTGAGGTTTAGGATGTTAAAGATCTGCGTGGTTCTAAAATGTTCCAACAAAAAACTCACTTTGGTACTCGGACGATGTACTCAGTGGAGGAGCTGCTGTTTGCCTGCATCACAAAAATATTCAGATAAAACAATGTGTTTAAAGAGCTGCAGTGTGTTCATCTCTGTGGCTCAAACACAAAGAGAAAAACAACAAACGTTTTACTACTGAATGAAAACAAGTTTAAGATCTAAAATAATAAAATAAAACAACAGTTTAATAAGGAGTCTACGTTACCAGTGAGGCCATAACTGCAGTCTGATCCCCACAGAGTGATCCCCACAGAGTGATCCCCACAGAGTGATCCCCACAGAGTGATCCCCACAGAGTGATCTACTTCTGTTAAAGAATGTAAAACACATTAAACACCAATAAATCCATTAACACAATAACATGAAGAAGCTAGTCATTACTGTCCATTATTATTACACAGTACATATTTCTTTAAAAAAATTATGATAAACATTTCATCCCAGAAACTCATTAACTTTAGTTTGTAATTTATTAGAAATAACAAGTCTTCTACCGTTAGCTTAAGCTACAGTCTCGAGCTTTACCTCACACTGTAACATGAAGCTCAGTTAGCTTTATGCTCTCAGGCTGAGTTTGTTAACAAGCAGAAGGTGATGTGAACTCGGGTTAGTCCGAGATTCCGTCTGAATTAAAATAAAATTCCGTCAAATTAAAAGAAGAAAAAGCGCTACAGCACAAAGAAACTCTACAACAGAAAACCCTGCGTCTCTTCTTCTCTTCTTCTCTTCTTCTCTGACTGTGAGTGTCACGCTGAGCGTCACTCTGAGCGTCACTGTGAGCGTCACTGTGCGCGCCACTGTGAGCGCCACCTGGCGGACTGGAGGAATTCTCATTCACTTTTTCGCATATTCAGTGCGTGCTTTATCCTCGTCAGCGTGGCGGTGTGTCCGGAGTCTCTCCTGGGACCAGGTATCAGGTGGGTCTACACCATGGATGTGACACCAGTCCGTCACATTGCACCATCCACATGCACACAAATTTATTACAAATTCTGTAATATAATGAGAGACCCAAACAGTGTTCCAGCAGGACAGTGGCCCTGTGCACGAAGCAGCTCCATGAATCAGAACCAGAATCACCTTCACTGCCAAGTACTGGTAAGTACTGGTAAGTACTGATAAGTGCTGATAAATACAAATTAATTTGTCTTGGTGTAAAATATAAATAATGGTTTAAATATAAAGAAACATATGAGCTATGAAAATACTATGACTATAAACCAATATATAAAAATTTAGAGATAAAATGGAAACATTAACTGTATAATAATACAAGAGGTGCAAAAGTGGACCAGTGCAAAATGCTCACAGTTTGAAGTAAGAGGTGCAGTATAGAAAAACTCACATGCATAGAGACTTGACACTGACTGAACCCCACTGAACACAGACTGAACCAGACTGAACCCCACTGAACACAGACTGAACCAGACTGAACCCCACTGAACACAGACTGAACCAGACTGAACACAGACTGAACCAGACCGAACCCCACTGAACCAGACTGAACCCCACTGAACACAGACTGAACCCCACTGAACACAGACTGAACCAGACTGAACCCCACTGAACCATACTGAACCCCACTGAACACAGACTGAACCAGACTGAACCCCACTAAACACAGACTGAACCCCACTGAACAAAGACTGAACCAGACTGAGCCAGACTGAACCCCACTGAACAGACTGAACCCCACTGAACACAGACTGAACCCCACTGAACCAGACTGAACCCCACTAAACACAGACTGAACCCCACTGAACACAGACTGAACCAGACTGAACCCCACTGAACAAGACTGAACCCCACTGAACAGACTGAACCCCACTGAACACAGACTGAACCAGACTGAACCCCACTGAACACAGACTGAACCCCACTGAACCAGACTGAACCCCACTGAACCATACTGAACCCCACTGAACACAGACTGAACCAGACTGAACCCCACTGAACAAGACTGAACCCCACTGAACAGACTGAACCCCACTGAACACAGACTGAACCAGACTGAACACAGACTGAACCAGACTGAACCCCACTGAACACAGACTGAACCCCACTGAACACAGACTGAACCAGACGGAACCCCACTGAACACAGACTCAACCAGACTGAACCCCACTAAACACAGACTGAACACAGACTGAACTCCACTGAACACAGACTGAACCAGACTTAACCCCACTGAACCAGACTGAACCCCACTGAACACAGACTGAACCCCACTGAACACAGACTGAACCAGACTGAACCCCACTGAATACAGACTGAACAAGACTGAACCCCACTGAACCAGACTGAACCCCACTGAACACAGACTGAACCCCACTGAACACAGACTGAACCCCACTGAACACAGACTGAACACAGACTAAACCAGACTGAACCCCACTGAACACAGACTGAACCAGACTGAACCCCACTGAACCAGACTGAACCCCACTGAACACAGACTGAACCCCACTGAACACAGACTAAACCAGACTGAACCCCACTAAACACAGACTGAATCAGACTGAACCCCACTGAACCAGACTGAACCCCACTGAACACAGACTGAACCCCACTGAACACAGACTGAACACAGACTAAACCAGACTGAACACAGACTAAACCAGACTGAACCCCACTGAACCAGACGGAACCCCACTGAACACAGACTCAACCAGACTGAACCCCACTAAACACAGACTGAACACAGACTGAACTCCACTGAACACAGACTGAACCAGACTTAACCCCACTGAACCAGACTGAACCCCACTGAACACAGACTGAACCAGACTGAATCCCACTGAACCAGACTGAACTGAACACAGACTGAACACAGACTAAACCAGACTGAACCCCACTGAACCAGACTGAACCAGACTGAACCCCACTAAACACAGACTGAATCAGACTGAACCCCACTGAACCAGACTGAACCCCACTGAACACAGACTGAACCCCACTCAACACAGACTGAACACAGACTGAACACAGACTAAACCAGACTGAACCAGACTGTACCCCACTCAACACAGACTGAACACCGACTAAGCCCCAGAACCTCCTCACCAACAGTGTCTGATCTCACCAAGAGTGGAGCTTATTATAATAGCAAAGGGAATAAAACTGGATGGCCATGTGTGTGTGTGTGTGTGTGTGTGTGTGTGTGTGTGATTTGACATAATGTTCAGGTACGTCTGGAGTTGCAGCTGTGTTTTGTTTTTTTTTTCTTTTAGTCAGAGCGTATATTATACAAGCTCCATTTTTCCAGTCTGCAGGTCAGATGTTCGGTATTGTGACGGCTGCACGCAACCCCCCCCCCACACACACACCCCTTTTTTTTTTTTTACCATTTTCCTTCGCTTCATGTATCGAAGGATATATACGGGTTTACATTTTAACATGGAGTTATTTATGTACATCAGTTGCGAACATTCATTTGCACAACGACAACTGGGAAATGTTTTGCGGTATTTGACGCACACACACACACACACACACACACACAGACAGAGACAGAGAGAGAGAGAGAGAGAGAGAGAGAGAGAGAGGTAAGTGAGCCATAAATAAAGCGTGAATAAATAGTGTTTAATGAAACAGTTTATGGAGGAAATGTGTTCGGTTTGTCAGGAGTGTGTGTTGTATGTAACTGCGGCTCCATTGTTCTCTACAGAGTTGAAGGAAACATCCGGCCTCACGCGCCCTTCACTTCCGGCCTTCACGGACAACGTAGAAATCCACCCGTCCTCCGGTCACGTGATCCGACAAGGTTGCCATTTTTGAGACCGCGTTGGATTTGTGGTTTAATGTGATTAATCTTGGTTAAATCGAACAGGACAGTTTAACACGCGGGTCCATAATATTTATTACGGACATTAGTGTTAAACTTTATTAGTGAGTTGTGTTTAACTCCGAGCCCTAACCCACAAAAACTCAACCCCAATCTGGCAACAACAGACTCGGCCATACTGTTAAACACTGAAGGCAGAGACTTTAATTAAACAGAGAGAACAGTGTCTTATATAAAAATATTTTTATTATACAAAAGTGAGGTAGAGACCATGTGGACTGGTCAGGTTTTGCAGCTTATAACACGTTTTTTTTTCTTTCTGTGAGAACACAACCGAGTGGTTAAACACAACAAAGTAATTTATATACAATAAATAAGCCAGCTTTGTACAAGATTCATTTCATTGACTCCTTCAATAAGGAATGAATTCTTTTTATATTAAATCAATGAATCTGACACACACACACACACACACACACACACACACATCATGTACGGGCTTTTGTTTCCAGGAAACTTTGGGTTTGGTTGGTGATGATGAGATGATGAAGCGCCCTGACTCATCGACTCGGTCATTGTTTCTAAAGCAGACGTGTGCGTGATGAGTCACCTGTCACCTCGTAACGTCACCCAGAAGCCCCCTCTGACCGCACCACATATCCTATGAGGGTCTCACGACCGTGTTTGGGCCAGAAATCCAGAATAATGGCTGGATTTTACAGTAACTCCATATAGGCTGTGCGCGCTTGTTGCTCGGTGAGACCGGGAACTGTGCGCTCTATCCACACACACACACGAACACAGTCTATTCAGAATGTCACTATAGTCCTGGGGATGTGTGTAGCTGACAGAGGCTCCGTCTCCCGAGCGCAGTTCCCGGAGTTACTCCGCGCGGTGGAGTCATGGAGAACCCGTCGGATCTCCGCTGGATCCAGTCTCGCCTTTTTGCACGGCAGAAAGTCCGGCTCTGCGCCGCTTTTCCCTCTCCGTTTCCGCGATTGTAAGTGTTGGGTGGTGGTGTTACAGTTCTCTTTACCTGCGGTGTTGTCTTGCTTTAATGTCCTGTCACCGCTGTGGAGCGCACGCGGAGGGTCAGGCGCCTCGGCCGTGTCCATGAGTTCCTCCGTCTGTGTGTGTTGTCCGGCGGGGACGGCGCTGTCAGTCTGTGTGTGTTGTCCGGCGGGGACGGCGCTGTCAGTCTGTGTGTGTTGTCCGGCGGGGACGGCGCTGTCAGTCTGTCCGCTCGTGCCCGTTCCGTGGTTCGGTACTCGTGCCGAGTGGTAGGCGTCCCGGGCGGCTCTCAGCACCAGTGTGAGCAGGAGGCTGCGATGGAGCGGAATTCCTCCGCGCTGGTTTCGGGAGCTGTACATTTTATTCAGAGCCTGCACCATGACCCGCTTCGCTTCTGCACACACATCCATCTATCCTGTGGACGGTCACTTTATTAGGTCTGTCTTTAAACACGGCCTTTGTTTGTGTTCTGAAACTTCTTGATCTTCCCTCGTGTGGAACAGACGCAGAATCAGAAGGACGCGCGCTGACGGTTTGCCTTATGTACTTTTTGTGACGTCAGTGGTGTGATTGACAGGTTGGCTCCACCCATTTGATTTGCTTCCTGGAAAAATAAGCGTGCCAAACGGGGTCTCTCTCTCTCTCTCTCTCTCTCTCTCTTTCTGAAATAATATATATTAACAATAAATCTGAAAAAGTCTTAATGCCATGAAACAGTACAGACAACACAATACAACAGAAATATAACGCGTATGGTTTATTAAAGTAAAACAAATAACATATGATTTAATAACAAACAGAATACACTGAAACTCGATCTGTGGACTATACAGTATATATTCTTTTCATTTCAGCCGGTTTTACTGCCTGTCTGAAGGCAGAACAGAGTGTAGAGTTTTTATCTTTCAGTTCCTTACAGCTGTTGGTCATTTAGACATACACTCTTATTATGTGATTTAATCGGTTTAAATTAAATTATACAATTATACATTAACACATAGAATAGAATAGATTATAAAATAGTATGCTTTTAAAACTATTCAAATAATTTGCTCTAACTGAATAAATACATTTATTCAAAATATTATTAGTTTATGAATAGAAGGTTGTATTTGTTATCTTTTCTTTCCCCACTTTCACTGATTTCCTATTATTATGCCCATATACGGACATCCGCTTCTGGCACCGGTTCAGCGGAAAAAACCCTGCACGCGGAGGCGGGCTCTACTTCCTGTGGCCATATTTAGCACACTGATGTCGTCACCGCTGATAACCTTATATGGAGTGGGAACCAGCGCGCGCCGGAGCTTCCTGTGGCCTTTTAGGGGGAGGATCCAGCTGTTTCCGCCTGAGACACATCACTCAGTGTGTAATGGCGCCTTCTGCAGAGGAAATAGCTGTGTGTGTGTGTGTGAGGGAGAGAGAGAGAGAGAGGAGGGGAGCGAGAGAAAGAATACAGCTAATTTACACAAACATGTAAAAAATTTACATTAAACCTCTAAACCTCTGTTTGCATCAGATAGATTATTATATTTTATTATTATTATTATTTTTATTATTATTATTATTATTATTATCATCATATATTATATTATGTTATGTTATATTATATTGTTATATTATATTATAAGATTCTTACAGTTCACCTCACTACGTGTGAAGTGAACAGGTTCTAAATGCGTTCTGCAGATAGAAATTTCACAGATAAAAACTCCAGTAAACAGAATATTTACTGTTTTAATAATCTAAACAGTTATTTGAATATTAAAACATTTCATTACATCCATCTGTACAGAGCAGGTCTGTGGGATCTGGTTACACTCCTGGATGCAGAATGATTAAGAAACCCTGACCTCAATACAATAAGATGACATTTCACCAAATAGCCATTAAATCTCTTCAATCAGATGACTGATTATAATCCCTGATCATTGCTGCAAATAAATTAATCAGATCAACAAATTCATTTAGTTCTGATGAATGACATTTATCACAATAAAATCTGGCATCCGCTGCAGACGCTTCAATTGTACAGAGAGGAGATAAAGAGCAGCTCTCCGTCTGCGTTCAGTCTGTTAATCACGACATCACTGCAGAGAAGATAAAATACACCCAAGGTCTGTGTGTACAGAACAACTATTTCACTCACACACACACACAAACCCCTTGCCTGAAGCCCAGTTTTCTTTGCTTTATGGTGAAGGATTCAGAGGAAGTGACATCACTATTTCCTGCAGCATTTCACAGGTATACATAAAGAGGAAGTGGGGCAACTCGCTGGAAATTCACACGAAGCTGTGAAAAAAAACACATTCAACTTGGCTCAGGGAAAAAAACATAAAAACTTCCTGTCATGAGAACCTTCATTCTTGATTATAAAAACACTTAAGTTGCACAAATAAATGATGCTGAATGTAAAACTGTACACCATTTACTATAAAATAAAAATAAAAATCCAGGAAGTGAGTGCCACATACTCCATACAGCACTGGGGGTTAAGTGTAGTACACAAGCTGAAATAAAAGGTCAGAACTTCTGAATTCTGCAGGTTGTCCTGAGACAGCTTTTGTTTCTAAAGAACTTTCTCTCATCTCTTACACATGGGACAGAAACATCAGCCTGAGAGGAACTACGGCACTTTAATCCCACAGTTCGACTTTAATCACCGCTCAGAACTGAAATCCTTCAGCAACAGGACTTTACTAACACAGTTAGAATTAATGTCAGCTTCAATCCTCATGTGTGTGGATTGAAAATATGCCAGAATATTACTGTTCACATTTAAATAAATATCTTAAGATCTGAAACATTATTTAAAATGTTTGTTAGATAAATCAGTACTGCCAGAGAAATAAACCAGAATCTGTAGAATTTGAGATTCAGAGCTTTATAATATAAAGCGTTTACTTATTCACACCCAAGGGTTTGTTTTATCTGATCCTGATGGCAAACTTTTTCACAATGTTTGATGTACATGTGGAAAATAATGACAAACAGAAAAAAAGATGAATAAAGACTCAGAGACACAAAAACATTTGTTACAAATGTTTTTATTAAGATATCCAGATGTTTTCTTTCAATTTTGCTTTTTTTCTCTTTACAGTAGTTAATGTGCAATTATACTTTGATAATATCGGGTCACAGTTAGGGATTCACAAAGTTATTGGCACTCTGAACACAGACTGAATGGCGTGATGGGACACGGGCATTACAGGGACACTGTGTGGGCATGGTGGGTGGGGTGGGGGGGTCGGGGGTCAGACACGGCTGCGCTGGACTCAAAGCAGCTTCTGGGTTACAACTCATGCTGCGAGTGCACGACGAACAAATCAGTAAATCTCATTAGTGCTTCTATAGAATGTACAGGATGTTTATATAGATATAGATATATTTCTGTATGTTTATATTTATGGATCATTCTCTATTGTACAGGTTTGTAGTTATAGAAAGTGAACACGCGTCAATTTTTTTTTTTTAGAAAAAGGTTTTACACTCCTGCTTGTGTGAATCATCATGATCCCTAAAACACGACGTCTCATGGCATCTGAGCATGTAATCCTCTTCTCCATCACCCCATGGAGTTGTTTACGTATTTTTTATATTTACTTTTTTTATTTATTTATTTTTTTTTTTTTTTACAAAACGTCAGTTATGTAGAGTTCACCACTCCGACTTTCATCATCATCACTCTGCACGCTGAGGAAAACTGGTTAAAGGCAGGATTCTGAGGTACACGGGAACAGAAGAGGTACTGCAGAAATGTGTGTGTGTGTGTGTGTGTGTGTGTGTGTGTGTGTGTGTGTGTGTGTGTGTTGATATGATAAACACACCACTCCGTCCTCGGTTGCTATACCAGAATGCACAGCAGCCCAGAATGGATTTGAAAAAAGGAGAAAGGGGCTGGGTTTAGAATACAACGATTAAGGGTCAGTAAACTCACACCGTTTCAGTCTCCGGCTTTGCCGAAGGTGCCATGGGTCAAGAACATTACAATAAAATAAAATCCCCCCTCCCCCATTAAAAGGTGCATTTTTAGGCACAGAGACTTCAACAGACAGTAAAAACAATAAAGTAATAAAATGACACGTCTGCTCAGCACGACTCTGGTCCCTCTGTCATATAAAAACACACTCTTTAGGCAACTTTACAAAACTAAAATAAACGAAGAAAATCGTTTTTTTTTTCTCAAAATAATGTAAACAAGGTCTAAAATGTGTTCCTCTGTGTAACATCTGTGAACGAATTAAAGTGACCACAGGAAGTCCCCCTGGAGTCCACTGTGTGTAGTGCACGAGACTGTACAGCAGGGTGCGCGCGTGTGAATCAAAATGGAGGCCAAAGAAACAGAAACAGCCTCTGATCCTCAAAACTATCAAAATTATCAAAAATACCTCAAACAGCTCATTTCTGATTTTCCTATTCTTACAAAAGACTTGGCAACTCCACTCTCTGCAGATTAGTTACAGATCACGTGTTTACTGTTAAACATCAAAAACAAACAAACAGCTGTGCTACTCTACACCTTATTAATGAAACATCTGAATGCAGCTGGTTTCCTGCTGTACAGTCTTACTCTCAGGACTAAAAGCGGATTATCGATCAGGGAAGCTCGAGTTAAACTGAGACGCAGAAGAAATGAAACACTAAAAAAAAAGCAAAGTGTGAAAGTTCATCCACATCTGAGCTCCAAAGATCTCCGGAGAGCCACGAGCTCCCATCATTCAGCTGGGGCAAAAAACCCACAGCAAAACAAATCTGTTCAACAGTCTCATCAATATTTACACCATGATCAAGATAGGCTCCTCCCCAAAAGCCACACACACACACACACACACACACACACACACACACACACACACACACTCTCTTTCCCCCAAATTCTAATAGGCAAGGTGCACAAACTCCAGAGTCTCCTACAAATAGAAGGTGCAATCCGCACAAGTTCAGTCTACAAAAAGAAGGTGCAAAGCTCCACTTACCTCTGTCACACACACACACACACACACACACACACACACACACACACACACACAACTAAAAGGTATTTTGGAGACTTGTTTTGAGCAATAAGGACTTTTTGGAAAATCACAAAGTAAATTAATAATTAATGAATACTTACTGGTCACTTATTCACTTGCTGATCAGTTTACTGACCAGGCGATAGTATTGGCACCCCAGTCTGCTCAGAAAGGAGGAGTTTATAACTCATTTCTCGGACCGTATCCATTTTTTGTGCCGTTTCATGATTGTATTTTAATCACTTCTTTAAAAACTTTTGTTCCTATCACTCAAGGAATGTGTATTAATGTTTTTCCATTTAACTTTCATGTTTAATTATATTTCAGTATGTATGTATATATATATAAAAAACTGACCCTGCTGCATGTTTGCAGATTCTTTTGTTAAACCGAGCCGAAGCACAGAGCTGCAGACGCTGTCGGAGATTTCTCCACACGACTGGTAAAGCTTTTCACCTTTTGGATCATTTCATCAGTATTAAAGCCAAACTGTGGATGATTTTTTATTAATGTAAGCCGAAGTGGATCATTTTCATGGCCTGAAGCGCATCCTTCCTCTTAAACCACCGTGATTATACACACAACAAATTATCATTTCTAATTTATTAATGAACATCATACTTTTCTTTTTGTAAAGTTCTTCAAGGAAGTCTTGGGGAAACAGATTAGTTATTGTTCACGGTTATGTTTCAGCAGCTATAATCTTCTGCTGAGAAACTAAAGGTGTGTAAAGTCTCTGTCCTGAAGATCTGGGAAAGTTCCAGCTTCACCTCTGACTACAGCTCAGACCACTTTATATCATTTGCTACTAAACTTTGCACAGCTATTTCCATTTTATTTTACCTAATTTTTATTTTTAACTTAATTTATCCTATTATAATTTGTTTTAAATCCCTTCTTTTTGGTCATCATTTTAATAAGACAGTCGTACCATGAATGATCGTGTATGTGATCAATAAAGAGCTGAGGCGCTGCAGCTCTGCTGCTGATGGAAACTTCAGACATCATTGCTATGCAAAGTCAAAAAGCTTTCAACTGTAACGCTTCCAAAAAGCCCTGCCCAGTGCCACACACACAGACACACACACACACACACACAGAGAGCGAACAGGAGAAACAAACACACCTTAAATTTCAATCAGGCGTCACCCACATGCAAGCACACAGAGCCAACTATGTGCAAGGAATGTGCACATATGCGCGCGCACACACACACACACACACACACACACACACACACACACACACAGCTGCCCAAACAGGGATATACAGAGCAGCTCAATCACATACACACCCCTCTGTCTCCTGGGACACAGACACTGTAAACCCCCAACTCACACTTTCTCTCTCTCTCCACACACACACACACACACACACACACACACAATCACCTTGTCTTTAAGACAGCAGGGTGATCATAACAATAGAAAGCATGGCCTTCCCCTCCCCCAGGCCAAACCTTGTGTGTGTGTGTATGTTTGTGTGTGTGTGTACACAAGCATAGGAGACCACAGAGAGGCCAAACAGGGTCACATTCTCACACACACACACCCTGTGCTCTAGTGTGTCTTCATCACACCCCTGTACACTTCCCTTTAGGTGGAGTTTGTGAGACAAAGCAGAATCTAACATTCTAACTTATAACATCCGACTTTTTTGACATGGGAGCAGAAGAATTAAATTAATTATATTGATTAAAAATTAATAAAACAATTAAAAAGGTACAAATCAGTGGTTTAGGTGGGGGCCAAGTGAAGCATCAGAAATTTGCCCAAAACCACACCCACAAACTACATCAGATCAGCTGATTAACATGCAAGTAGCCCCACCTCCTTGTCATATTAATTAGGGGCAAATCTTTTACAGTTTAACATTTTGCTTTCTGATAGTAAATTTAGCTTCAGGAGTCAGTTAGTTTGATTCAAATTGATTCAGAGTGAATCAAACAGATGACTCAGTATGCTGTGTAAAGGAGACAAACCTCACATCACAACACACAACATTACTGCAGTGAAATCGGAGTGTGTGGTAGTAGTGCATGAGTCAGAGGCATTAGGGGAAGTGGACGAGGATGTGTTGAAGACAAACACAGGGTGAGTCAAAAACTGAATCAGTGAATTAGATTAATCAGAGCCACCAGAGGAGCAATTTCTCACAGCCAATCAGGTACGAGCACCGGTCTTTGTAAAAGACATCAGTATGTAAAAATAATTTCTGTCTTCACGACCTACAGTAAAGCACGACTTCAACATCAGCAAAATCAAAAGGGAAAAAAAACAACCATGGAAAGTTAGACCACCGCTCCCTCATCTTACATGCCAAATAAAAAAAATTTAAAAAAAAGCTAAATATGCTTGGACAAAAACAACTCATTTGTCTCACTCTACAGTCTGAGATCATACAGACAGCTCAGGAGCTACCACACACACAAAGGACAAATAAAACAGGTGTGTGTGTGTGTGTGTGTGTGAGTGTGAGAGAGAGAGAGAGAGAGAGAGAGAGAGAGAGAGAGAGAGAGAGAAACAAAGGACAGAATTCTTTTTTTTCTGCATTCAATCTCAGAAATTTAGAGGAAAAGAGGAGGAGGAAATAAATTCTTTCCAAATTGGAGACAGAGGAACCACCTACACCTCTGTCTGTCTGTCTGTTTGTCTGTCTCTCTACAGTGACTACGACTCTCTCGGCCTAAATACAATCGGTCAGTCTCAACACCAGTGTGTGGTGCTGCAGACGTTTACATTCAGCTAATCAACTACAGTGTTGATGGGGGGGAGGTGTGTGTGTGTGTGTGTGTGTGTGTTCATAAGATATGGAGGCAAACTACAAAACAGATCAGTGTCTCATGATATACAGATTTATAAAGCATGAAGTAAGGGAGGGGCTTCTGTGCAAAAAATGAGTTATTTGGGGGGAAAAAAAGAAAAAACCAAGAAAAGGCGTCTCTGTTAAACCGCACCTACACGTAGTCACGCAGACTGGATGCAGGGCGGAGACGGGGCCATTGGTCAGGGGGCGGGTCTTCTTCATTTTGGCCCACTCATTGGAACAGAGTGCTGGCATCTCCAGCCACACCCTGCAGCGATTCACCAGATGAGGGGGTGGTCTCCAGAGAGGCTCCGCCCTCTAGATCGGCTGCCTCGAAGGCGGAGTCGGCCCCGAGAGCCTCGGCCTCCATCTTGACGGCGTCGGGGAGAAAGCCCGCGTAAGCGTCGCTCTCGGCCATCAGCAGCTTCAGTTTAGGGATCCAGCTCTTCCTCACCACACGCCGAGCGTTAGTGCACATGTCTGCCGCAATGGCGTTCATCTCACTCTCCTTAAAGCTCGTCGCAAAGTTCTGGCAGTAATCTGTGGGACACACAAAACACACACACGATCAGGAGGGTCACGTGATAAAGTTTATTGTGTAAAGATTTAAACTCACACTAAACTCTACACTGTATAAATAATCAAATGAATAATTTTACAGGTACAGTGTGTGTGGGGCGTGTTTGTGAGATCAAACACAACCTGAATTTACACAAACACACAAGTGATCACGCCACACTCCTGATAAACTCTGTGTAGAACCCATGATATGGTTCTGTTTGTACTTGTGTCCACTCACATTTAACAGCGTGGAGGACGCGACTGTCCAGCGGTTTACGACTCGGGTCATTAGTAGAGGAGCGAATCCCCGTCCCACAGCTGTTCGCTAGAGTGCTCCTGAACACACACACACACACACACACACACACACACACACACACACACAGCAAATGTCACAACACGTGGCAGATTTAACAGCACATAAGCACACACACGTACACACACACACCCTGTCGAAGAATGCAGCCAGCAGTCTCCTCAGCAGGACTTTATGTCGGGTTCCTGCACTGACATGACAGTTCATCAGCTGAGCTCTGGAGATGAAGACACCAGTTCCTACACACACACACACACACACACACACAAAGTTAAAACCAGATATTTGATACAGATTAAACATCTCATTATTACAACAAACGCTGTTGTTTAACCCAAACACCGGTCTCTGCTGAATGGCGCTCTCACTCCCAGGTTTTGAAAGTGATGAGTTTCTAACCTGTGACCAGCTCCAGTTTCTCGGCCGGGTCGCCCTCCTCGTACAGTTTGGGGTGGCAGCGATTTCCGATCTGAGCGATGAGCTCTGCAGGGAGAGATGCCAGGTCCTGACGCCCACGCATCCGACTCCGAGTCTCCGAGTGGTCCGGCAGAGCCTCTACTCGCTCACCCGCTGCGCACAGGGAGAGAGGGAGAGAGAGGGGGGGGAGAGAGAGAGAGAGGGGCTCATTAACACATTTTCCTTCCACCATCTGCTGATAGAGAGTTTTGAGCTAAACTATTTTCAGCACTAATGTCTGTCACTCGTCCGCTCACAGAAACACCTTCATTACCAGGACACACAGTTTAGTTACAAAATTAAACTAAATGAATCTAATCAAATAATTCAAAATTAAAAGAAATTTTTAAATGTAACAACGGCGCACGATGACGTGATAATAAATACCTGGTGTTTAAGTTGAACGTATCTGCAGAACTGCTATGCCACCTTCCAATAAAAGATTCCTCAGGTTCGAGTTGATGTTAGAATAGTGTGTAATTGTGTGTGTGTTGTGTGTGTTGTCTCACCTGTGGCGCCCATGTTGAGCATGCTGTACATGGTGTACATGTTGCAGATCTGCCGGTACTGTTCCTCGGCGCCGTCTTCCACCGCCTCTTCCTCCTCCTCGTCGTCATGATAAGAGATGGGCGAGTCGCTGGCGTAGGCGCTCACAGTGCCGGGGCTGGTGCCCTCGGGCGTGGCGCTGCTGCTGGATCCGTTCCCGCTGCCATTAGCATTAGCAGTGTGGCCTCCAGGTGCCACAGCTAATCCTACAGCCAGTCCCTGTGGCTGGATCGCACTACTCCGCGCCATCTCTTGAGAAAAGCGTGCCGCTTTGCGCCCACCAGATCCTCCGGAAGCTCCGGTGCCATCCCGACTCCCGCCCTCCCAAAGACGCTTCGCTACTGGAGTGCAGACCACAGAGTAGGGTGAGACCTCGGGCTGCTCCGCCTTCACCCGGGACACCAGAGGCAGCGGGGTGAGGCAGGAGGCAGGGCGACTGGTGGCTGTGGCCGTGACTGCCACCCCTCCTCCCCCACTGCCATTGGCCGAGACGCTGACAGTCGTCTGAGTAACGGGACTTTGAGGTTCGGACGGCGGCGTCTCCTCAACGTGGAGGCCCTGCGAGTCGCAGCTGGGTGAGCTGACCTTCAGGAAGAACTCTGTGCCCTTCTCCATGATCTGCTGGATCTGCAGGAAGCCAGCAGTGTACATGAGGAGGAACTGATCTCCTACGTTCATGCTGAGGCGCCCCGTGTAACAGAAGGACAGGATCTGCTGGAAGCTCTGAGGCTGTACGGCAGGCGGCAGCTCCACTACAGCCGGGGCCTTGCTGCCGGCGCCGCTGTTGAAGAGGTCACGGAAGTACGCGCTGCTAGCTGCCAGGACGGCCCGGTGCGCCTTGAAGGCATGGCCTTTCACCACCACGGACACGTCGCAGTACAGGCCCTGCAGCCGCTGCTCATTCAAACACTCCAGTACGTTATTGCCAAAGTTGGGGATCGCCATCTGAAGGGTCTGAGCCATGGCGCTACGGCCGGCACCACCACGGAAATCTGAGAGGAACGACAAGACAGGAAAGAACTCCATCAGGAACATTCCAGAACTACAGCCCTTGTCTGTGGATTCATTATATTCATCATGTTATTGACTAACAATTTTAGAATTGGAAAAAAGGAGACGGTGAGGGTGCAGCAGAACAAACCAGGGTTAGAAGAGCATCTCCCCTGGAGATGTACCTTATCTGTTAATGAGGCACTGGAAAGGGTAAAGGTCAAAGGTCATGCAAAGGTCGAGTGAAACCTGCAGAACCTTCATCTTTGAATATCATGTTTAAACAAGGAGCCTAGTTATTTCATTCAAGACCCGGAAGCGAGGCAGCGTCTCTGAGCGCCTTCACACTGATTAGCATGTTGAGACTGAATCACAGTGAAATCGATTCATTTGTGCCGTTTGGTTATTTTGATTTCACTTCTAACAGAAGTAAACAAACCAAAAAGCATGTAAATGTTGTCTAACGTTGTGTAAAAGCTAAAAACATCCTCACAAAACGGGCAGAAATACAGCAACAACAACAACAACAAAAAATGTATCAAGTGTCGGGAAAACCACAGAAATCACTTGGAACACTAAGAATATAATTAATTTAAAGCATCTTTAAACGCTCTGTGTAATGTCCAAGTTTATTTACTGTTTGTTTGTTTAGTTGATCCAGATCTCTAAAGTACACAATATTTCTACTGCTCTCTGCTCTGGCTCAGTTTAGTGTCTTATAGAACACGCCCCCAGGACACGCCCCCAGCGGCAGGTTTGATTCACTTCCAGATGGCGAGTCAAATCAATCGATTCACGGTTTCATCAGTGTTCACTCGGGAGCAGATCCAACACCACCGTGCTCAGACCCGAGTGTGATCTCCATGTTCTCACCTGATTAAAGAAGCAGAGTGAGAACACACCAGGGTTCTGCTCACACACCAGGGTTCTGCTCACACACCAGGGTTCTGCTCACACACCAAACACTATGTCCAGAACACTCAGATGTGAATATATCTGCGTTCTGTGTGAGTGTGTATCTCTGGTCTGATAGTGTAGAACTAAGTTCTATTTTTTTTCCTGACACCATGAGGAACCTCCTCAGGTCCAGAGCTCGAGCACAACCACAATCTTGGTCATCCCAACACAGCTCTGGAGTTTCACAGGAACATTTTTCAGTTTATCTAAAGTTCAAACTGTTCCTCCTTTTACAAACAGAACCCAATATTCCTGCATCAGAACAGTTAAAGAATGAAGGATCTGGAGCTCCCACATAGCTGCCACTCCATGAGAAGCCAAATAACAGACATCTGTTCTGTAGAACACTGAGAGGAACCAGAACGTCCTCCTCAGCTCTGAGACACAGAACGCCTCGTTCTCACCTGACTGGGAAGAGACGCAAAGCCACAAAGCTTTAATTTCATGCATCACACTTCACGACAGAACACGGAGAGAGAGACAGACAGACAGAGAGAGCCAGACAGACAGACAGACAGAGAGAGAGGTAGAGACAGAGAGAGAGAGAGGTAGAGACAGAGAGAGAGAGAGGTAGAGACAGAGAGAGAGAGAGGTAGAGACAGACAGACTGAGCGAGAGCCAGACAGACAGACAGAGAGAGAGCCAGACAGACAGACAGAGAGAGAGCCAGACAGACAGAGACAGACAGAGAGAGACAGACAAAGACAGAGACAGACAGACAGACAGAGAGAGGGAGAGAGAGATTAAACATAAATATACATCTACATGAAGCTGAAGAGAAATGAACAATAATGAGACAGTGCTAATGTCAAAAACGAGACCTCACTCAGTGGTATGAAGGGGCTCCTCGGGGGAAGAAGTGCCCTCTTTGTCTCTAACTCACTACCTCCCACACACACACACACACACACACACACACACACACACACACACAAAACGGCTTGTTTACAGTTGGCTAAAACACACACACGCCTGGGGTTTATTAAAAGAAGTTCCCCTCTTAAAAAAAAAAACCAAAAACCCACATACGTACATACATGCATGTGTGTGTCTGTGTGTGTGTGTGTGTGTGTGTGTGTGGTGTATCACAGAACAGAACTAATGTTCTAATGTAATTAACACACTGTTGACATTGTTTCAGAAAAATCAAACCGATAAATAAAATAAAATAAAACCAAAAGTTTAATCCTTAAAAAAAGCCTCAGCTTTAACCCTGATACCTACACTGCAGAACAAAGGTTCCTCAGGGGTTCTCTGCATGGTTAAGGGTTCTCCGTGTGGTCATGTCACACACACACACACACTCCACTTAACACACACCGATTTATTCTAAGCGCTTGTTGTAGGGGGCGTAGCCAAGTTGGATCATCAGTAGGTCACATGACCGATGTGCTTGTAGTCTACCTGTGCTATGAGCTCCGTAACGTTCCCTAAAAATACACACGAACCCGTCTGTCCCCAACAGAACCTGCACAGATCCGTCAACACCGTGTCCACTGCACGAGGTGGTGAGAAGGCATGATGCTGTAAAATCATAAAACTGTAAGACTTTATAGCACCGTTACGATCCAGAACCTAGCTGCTGCACGTGTTCAGATGTCCCGTGGTACACACTGTTCTGTGTAGAACCCTAAAACTCTGTTAGAAAGGAGGCCCAGGAGAACGCTAGAGAAGAACTTCTGGGATGTGGCTACGGGGGATGTGGTAGCTTAGTGGTTAAGGCATTGGACTATTGATCGGAAGGTTGTGATCGAATCCCAGGTCCACCAAGCTGCAACTACTGGGCCCCTGAGCAAGGCCCTTAACCCCAAAAATGCTCAGTTGTATAAAAATGAGATGAAAATGTAAGTCGCTCTGGATAAGGTCTGCTAAAGGCCAGAAATGTAAATGAAAACCTTTGGGAGGATTTTTCTGAGTTTCGATTGAGAGTGTTTACGAGTGTAACCTGATGCACGAGTGTTCTGGGTTCCTTCTTTACGGTTCTAAGGCTTAGAAATGCAGCACTGAGCTTTGTTTATTTCTAAAGAACTGTTCCCAGAGTGGTACAGTCCACATTAATGTCCAAATAAACACAAAACACTGGTCAGCAGAACCCGCATGTTCTGTTCAATACACTATTACTGTAGAAACGGAAAAGTTCTAAAAAGTGTTCTAGCTTTTCAAATCCAGATCTGCTCACTCACTCACACACACACACACACACACACACACACACACACACACACACACACACACTGGTGTAGAAGTGAAGTTCTCTCTCAGGTCACAGGTTCTGTAAATCTGATGTGTTAATAAAGCTGAAGTCGCGCATTATAACGCGTTATAACTTTAATAATAATAAATTCCGCAGTAACACACCGGGTGATGCAGTTCGGTGTGCACGTGATCAGAAGTGTAACCGGAACCTGTAGAGATCAGTGAGTGAGTCAGACCTCAGGCCTCGCGCTGGGGCTCCGGTTCTCAGGCCGGCCCGTGCCCGCGGTGTGCCAGGCAGGCAGTCGGTGTTGTGTACGCGCGCGAGCTCGGTACGTGGGCGCGCGGCGACGCCAAAACACACGGTTTAAGAGTCACACCGAATAAACGCGGAAAAGCTCAGCATGCGCGTGCTGCCGTGCCCGTTGTGTGTGCGCGCGTGAGCGTGTGCCACTGCAGCACGGGTCCGGTGGCGCGCGCGGAGACCGGAGGCCTGCACAGCTTCAGCGTGCCACAAATCTGGGTACGGCCACGCGCTTCAGTTCCCGACGACGGAAAAATCCGGATGTAAATCCGTCCTCGGCCCGTTACCTAAACACCTCCGTTAACGTAGAACACCGAGATTTAAACTTGTTGACATTGTATCACGGATTTGTGAGCAGTACCGGTCCACCGCGCCTCGTCTTATTGTACAGACATCAACAGGTCATCCCGGGACAAACGCAGGCGAGCCGGACTGTACCACTGCGCTCAGCACGGCGGGGGGAGACGCTCACAGTGTCCGGGAGAAAACACTCTGATCTCGCCGCCTCGACAGTCTCACACGCCGCGGAGACTCGACTTACCGACTAAAATACCAACCCGAACCTCTCTTCACACACAGCACCGATTTCTCTACACAATCCGCCCGGTGTACACACACACACACCCCGCCGCGGCTGTCAGGCCTAAACCGGCCGCCATGATCCGGAGGTCCGCGAAGTGGTTAAACTTTTTTGTCGGTACCGTTCGTCTGCGCCCCTCCCCCACCGCCACCGCCACCGCCACCGCTGCACACCTTCCCACAACACACCACCGTCACCCTCCAACACACACACACACACACACACACACACACTGCGGGGACACATCAGGAAACAAACCCCGAGAATCCGGCTCCGCAACCTCACGCGACCCCACGGAGAGGATACTCACCCCCGAGCTCGAGCCGTTACCGAGTGTTCGTACGGAGCAGTCCAACACATACAAACACACGCGCGCCCGCGCTTTGTGTCTCTGTGTGTGTGTGTGTGTGTGTGTGTGTGTGTGTGTGTGTGTGTGTGTGTGTGTGTGTCTCCTTTTCTCTCTCTTTTCCTCTCCTCAGAAACAGCCATTCATTGTGCGCGCGAGGCCGTGATGTCGATCACAGAGCGCTCGAGCGCCACTTTCTCTCCCAGCGGGATCACGAGCGCAGAGACACCGAGCGCAGCGCGCGAGTCACCGGGTTGCCAGATCACAGCGACTGTTTCACTCCAACCCTTAAATATATGATTACATTAATCCATTCATTCATTCATTGTGTACCGCTTACCCAATCTAGTCACGGGGAGCCTGTGCCTATCTCAGGCGTCATCGGGCATCAAGGCAGGATACACCCTGGACGGAGTGCCAACCCATCACAGGACACACACACACACACACACACACACTACGGACAATTTAGAGATGCCAATCAACCTACCATGCATGTTTTTGGACTGGGGGGAGGAAACCGGAGTACCCGGAGGAAACCCCCGAGGCACGGGGAGAACATGCAAACTCCACACACAGCGGAGGCGGGAATCGAACCCTGGAGGTGTGAGGCAAACGTGCTAACCACCAAGCCACCGTGCCCCCTTACATTAATCCAGTTAAAAATAAATATCTGAGTCTCTGAGAAGTTTATTTAATCTTTCACAAATAAAGAGTTTAATCTCTTCTCCTGTAATAATGTCCACAGTGAAAGACACATGAAGCTGAGAGAGGAAGAGTAATTACTTAATATCATCATCACCATCATCATCATCATCACCATCACATCACCATCATCATCATCACCATCATCACCATCATCATCATCATCACATCACCATCATCATCATCACCATCATCATCATCATCACCATCATCATCACATCACCATCACATCACCATCATCACTATCATCACATCACCACCATCATCATCATCACCATCACCATCACATCACCATCATCACCATCATCATCATCATCACTAACATCACATCACCACCATCATCATCATCACCATCACCATCATCATCATCATCACATCACCATCATCATCATCACCATCATCATCATCATCATCACTATCATCATCACATCACCACCATCATCACCACATCACCACCATCATCATCATCATCACCATCACCATCATCATCATCATCACATCACCCTCATCATCATCATCACTCATCATCATCATCATCATCACTATCATCATCACATCACCACCATCATCATCACATCACACTATCATCATCACATCACCATCATCATCATCACCATCACTCATCATCATCATCACTATCATCATCACATCACCACCATCATCATCACATCATCACATCACCATCATCATCATCACCATCATCATCATCATCATCATCACTATCATCATCACATCACCATCATCATCACCATCATCACTCATCACATCACCATCACACCATCATCACCATCATCATCACATCACCACCATCATCATCATCATCACACCATCATCATCATCATCATCACCATCATCATCATCACCACATCATCATCATCATCACTATCATCATCACATCACCACCATCATCATCACATCACCACCATCATCATCATCACCATCACCATCACATCACCATCATCATCATCATCATCATCACTATCATCCCATCATCACCATCATCACCATCACATCACCATCATCACCATCATCATCATCATCATCACATCACCACCATCATCATCATCACCATCACATCACCATCATCATCATCACCATCATCACCATCACATCACCATCATCATCATCACCATCATCACCATCACATCACCATCATCATCATCACCATCATCATCACAATCATCATCATCATCACCATCATCATCACCACCATCATCATCATCATCTACACACACCCGACACTACACACACCTCAGGTCAGTACCACACCTCAGGTTAGTACCATTCCTGGGACAGATATTGTTCATTTGATTCAGACTGGAACTGGGCTGTGACTGGTTTGTTAGTGGGATGCAGGGTCTGTGTAGCTCTTCATCACAGCAGTGAGAGCTATGAGGGTTAAGTTTAACACCAGGTAATAAACTAAAGCTTTATACATACAAACTTTAAACTCCCCATCACATGTAGAGAGATTCTACTGGACACAGACTGGACAAGTGCAGGACAATATACATATATATATATATATATATATAAAATAAAGCAATTTTATATAAATATAAAATTGAGCAGCATTTTATTTTAAAATGATAACTTAATATTAATGCGATGATTAACTAACAAAAGCATCTCAGAAAATATTTATTTTCTTTTATATGCTTATTTATCTTACTTATTTAGTTATTTTTCTTTGTTACAGGATTTTAGACGTTAAACTGTTCAATCTGGCCACCCTCTCACTCTCATTCTCACTCTCATTCTCTCTCTCTCTCTCTCTCTCTCTATCCCCCTTGATGTGTTTACGCATAAACATTTCCCTTGTATACGCAGTTAGTGCAGAGGTTGTCATGGCAACAGCGGCAGTGGCCACGCCTCACTTCTCTACACGTGAATTGAAAAGTAAAATCTGGCCAAAATCACACACACACACACACACACACACACACACACACACAAACAAACACACACACACACACACACACACACACACACACACACACACACACAAAAACACAGACACACACGTACACACACACATGTACACACACACACACACACACACGTACACACACACACACACACGTACACACACACACACACACATAGACACCAGTTGGTCTTATCATTTTTAGTATTAATCTTTGTAACCTCTCCCATGTTACACTGTACAGATGAGAGTTTAGTACAGAATAAAATCTCAGTGACTTTCACTCACCTGTTTAGTTACCTTCTCCTCACCTCTACTCTACCTCACTCCTCCTCACTTTACCACACTCTACCTCACTCCTCCTCACTCCTCACTCCACCACACTCCTCCTCACTCCTCCTCATTCCTCCTCACTCTTCCTCACTCCTCACTCTACCACACTCCTCCTCACTCCTCACTCCACCACACTCCTCCTCACTCCTCCTCACTCCTCCTCACTCCACCTCACTCCTCCTCACTCTACCTCACTCCTCCTCACTCTTCCTCACTCCTCACTCTACCACACTCCTCCTCACTCCTCACTCCACCACACTCCTCCTCACTCCTCACTCCACCACACTCCTCCTCACTCCACCACACTCCTCCACACTCCACCTCACTCCTCCTCACTCTTCCTCACTCCTCCTCACTCTACCACACTCCTCCTCACTCAGTCTCCTGTAGTTGTGTATATTTATCTGCACCTTGTGAAGTATCTAAATCACAGTAATATGAGTTCAGTATCAGTAGATCCTGGAAATCTGCTCAGTAAGGAAGAAGCCACTGCTCCAAAACCACCATAAAAACCAGACTACAGATTCAATATTATGTATAAGATCTTCATTTTTTTCAGAAATAATAATAAAAAAAGAGTTTGTCCATAATGACTACCATTATGTTTGGAGGTAGGAGGGTGAGGCAACACAGCCATGAAGCATGGGGGTGGCAGCATCATGTCTTGTGTGTGTTACTGCAGGAGTGACCGCTGCACTTCACCAGATAGATGACATCATGAAGAGGAGTGTTCTGTGGATAAAACATCTCAAGATATTGTTCAGGAAGATGAAGCTCAGACACTGAAGCCGCTTCCGAATGACTCCATCAGAAACTTTACAGAAAGAAGAACTGAACAGATGTGTGTGAGCAAGGAGGCCTCCAAACCTGACTCTCTCACACCAGCTCGGAGCAATGGCCTCAAATTCTAGCAACCTTTAGTGAGACAGCTACACAGATGGGAAATGTTTTTTTACTTTGTAGAATTTCACACATAAATATTTCTTATAATCACAGTGCAGGACAATTGGGCAGTGTGTCTATTTTACTGACCCTTACTCAAACCCAGAGAGTTCCCAAAAGAATCTGGATTATTCTATGATCTGGACACAAATCCATCACACCACATCATTAAATATACTCTGTGTTCATTTAGCACTAAAATGGAGTCCATTACAGTTAAATGAATCAGTGATGAAGAAGTGAAAGCTGAAGTCACACTGCCACCTAGCGGAGAGCCGAGAACACACCAAAGAAGACTTTTGCAAGAGCAGACAAAATAAATAATTAGTTCTCTTTAAACTTAAACAGTTTAAAAAAAAAATTCTATTAAATATAGGATTGATTTGTTGTAAATGACAGACTTATTATTAAACAAGGATTCAAATGAGTGCTTTAATTTGTATTACAATATAATATTATTACAGCAGATGGAAAAGCTGAGCTTCTTTCTTTGAACAATTTTGTTATTTTAGTTCAGATCAGATAGACGTTTCTATATTTAAATGTTTTAACTGCTTTTTTTTTTTTAACCTTTCTTACCTTATCATTAACTATTGCCGATATATAAAAAATAATTTATTAATTAATATAATTAATGACATTACATTTTCAGTTATAGCATTCCTTTATTTCATGTACTCAGAAGTGCGTGTAATTTCTTTATCATTAAGTGTGGAGCAGTGTGCTCTTAAAATGACAAGAGAACACCTGAGTGACCTGTGTGGATAGAAATGGACGAATCCTTGAGTCAGTCCACACACGGTGCGTTTAGGAGTCTGTACCACTAGAGGGCAGCACTCTCTCAGTCACACACTCCGGCACTCCGTGTTCCTCAGAAGTGTTTAATAATCACATCAAATTATCTGAGAGAAACTTGTCTGTGTCATATCTCCGCCACTGAGTGTGTGCGGCACATCAATCACTTTATTTGCCCTTTAGATTATCTTCTTCTTCTTCTTTCGGCTTTTCCCTTAAAGGTGTCTCCACAGCGAATCATTTCTCTCCACCTATCCCTATCTTCTGCATCCTCAACCCTTGCACCCACTAGCTTCATATCCTCATTAATTCCATCCATATACCTCCTCTTTGGCCTTCCTCTTTCCCGTCCTGCCTGGCAGCTCCATGTCCAACATTCTCCTACCAATATACTCACTCTTCCCTCCTCTGAACATGCCCAAAACCCTATCTTAATCTGGCCTCCTTAACTTTGTCCCCCAAACGTCCAACATGAGCTGTCCCTCTGATGTACTCGTTCCTAATCCTGTCCAATCTTGTCACTCCCAAAGAGAACCTCAACATCTTCAGCTCTGCTACCTTTTAGCTCTGCCTCCTGTCTCTTCCTCAGTGACACTGTCTCTAAACCATACAGCATGGCCGCTCTCACCACTGTCCTGTACACCTTCCCCTTGATTCTCGCTGATATTTTCCTGTCACACAGAACTCCCCACACCTTTCCCCAAATTCCAACCTGCCTGCACTCGCTTCTTTACCTCTTTCCCACACTCTCCATTACTCTGGACTGTTGACCCCAAGTACTTAAACTCCTGTACCTTCTTCACCTCTTCACCCTGTAACCTTACTGTTCCACTTCCCTCCCTTTCATTCACACACATGTACTCAGTCTTACTACGACTGGCTTTCATTCCTCTACTCTCCAGCGCAAACCTCCACCTCTCCAGGTTTTCCTCCACCTGCTCCCTGCTCTCACTACAGATCACAATGTCATCTGCAAACATCATCGTCCAAGGAGACTCCTGTCTGACCTCCTCTGACAACTGGTCCATCACTATAGCAAACAGGAAGGGGCTCAGAGCCGATCCCTGATGCAGTCCCACCTCCACATTGAACTCCTCTGTCTGACCTACAGCACACCTCACCACTGTCCTGCTCCTCTCATACATGTCCTGCACCACTCTGACATACTTCTCTGCTACTCCTGACTTCCTCATACAGTACCACAGCTCTTCTCTTGGCACCCCTGTCATACGCTTTCTCCAAGTCTACAAACACACAGTGCAACTCCCTCTGACCATCCCTATACTTCTCCATCAAAATTCTCAGAGCAAAAATTGCATCTGTTGTGCTCTTTCTGGGCATGAAGCCATACTGCTGCTCACAAATTTCCACTACCTTCCTTAACCTAGCTTCCACTACTCTTTCCCATAGCTTCATTGTATGGCTCATCAACTTTATCCCCCTATAGTTACTGCAACTCTGCACGTCACCCTTATTCTTAAAGATCGGCACTAACACACTTCTTCTCCATTCCTCAGGCATCCTCTCACTCTCTAAAACCCTGTTGAACAAACTAGCTAAAAATTCCACTGCTGCCTCTCCCAGACACTTCCAGACCTCCACCGGGATGTCGTCAGGACCAACTGCCTTCCCACTTTTCATCCTCTTCAAAGCCTTCCTGACTTCATCCTTTCTAATCTTATCTACTTTCTGTTCCACAGAGTTCACCCCTTCTTCTCTTTTTTCCCTCTCATTTTCCTCATTCATCAGCTCCTAGGGTTAGGGTTAGGGTTAGGGTTAGCTCCAAAGTATTCCTTCCATCTCCTCTGTACACTCTCCTCACTTGTGAGCACTCTTCCATCTCTATCCTTAATAACTCTAACTTGCTGCACATCCTTCCCATCTCGATCCCTCTGCCTAGCTAACCTGTACAAGTCCTTCTCTCCTTCTCTAGTGTCTAACCTAGTGTACAACTCGTCATATGCCTTCTGCTTGGCCTTAGACACCTCCCTCTTCACTCTGCGCTGTAACTCCTTGTATTCCTGCCTATTCTCTTCAGTCCTGTCCATGTCCCACTTCTTCTTGGCTAACCTCTTCCTCTGGACACTATCCTGAACTTCCTCATTCCACCACCAAGTCTCCTTATCTTCTTTCCTCCTTCCAGATGACACACCCAGCACCTTTCTCCCTGTCTCCCTGATCACTTCTGCTGTAGTTTCCCAGTCATCTGGCAGCACTACCTGCCCACCCAGAGCCTGCCTCAGCTTCTGTCTAAATTCCTCACAACATTCCTCCTTTTTCAGCTTCCACCACTTGGTTTTCTTCTCTATCTCTATCTTTGACCTCTTCTTCTTACAGACCATCAAAGTCATCCTACACACCACCATCCTAAGCTGTCTGGCTACACTCTCTCCCACTACCACTTTACAGTCACTAATCTCTTTCAGATTGCCTCTTCTACATAGGATGTAGTCTACCTGTGTTCTCCTACCTCCACTCTTGTAAGTCACTCTATGCTCCTCCCTCTTCTGAAAATAAGTGTTAACCACAGCCATGTCCATCCTCTTAGCAAAGTCCACTACCATCTGTCCTTCAAGGTTCCTTTCCTTAACTCCAAACTTGCCCATCACCTCCTCATCACCTGTGTTCCCCTCACCAACATGTCCATTAAAATCCACTCCTATCACCACTCCCTCACCCGTGGGAATACTCTCCATCACCTCATCTAATTCACTCCAGAATCTCTCTTTCTCCCCTAACTCACAACCTACCTGTGGGGCATAACCACTAACAACATTCAACATCACCCCTTCAATCTCTAACTTCAGACTCATCACCCTGTCTGACACTCTCTTCACCTCCAGGACATTCCTCACAAACTCCTCCTTCAGGACCACACCTACCCCATTTCTCTTACTATCCACACCATAATAAAACAGCTTGAATCCTGCTCCTATACTACGAGCCTTCTACCCTTCCACCTGGTCTCCTGTACACACAGTATATCCACCTTCCTTCTCTCCATCACATCAGCCAGCTCTCTACCTTTCCCTGTCATAGTACCAACATTCAGAGTTCCTATTCTCAGTCCTACACTCTTACCTTTCCTCTTCTCTCTCTGTCTGTGCACTCTCCTCCCTCCTCTACTTCTTCCACCAACAGTAGCCCAATTTCCACCGGCGCCCTGTGGGTCAACGGCGCAGATGGCGGTCGTTGTTAACCCGGGCCTCGACCGATCCGGTATGAAATTCAGAGTACTGACGATTCGCATGGTTAAATTTGGCAATGTTTTACGCCGGATCCCTTCCTGACACAACCCTCTCTATTTATTCGGGCTTGGGACCGGCACAGAAGGCTAGATTATTTGCCCTTTAGATTATAAAAAAGATAAATAAAAGATAATACAATAACGAAATAATGAGAGGATGAGATGATAAGCAGCCTGGCAGTGAATCTGTTCATTCTGTAAAAACATGACTGTCTGTAGCAATCGGATCTAAGGGGAACAGGAGCCAGTGAGTTGATTCAGTGATTTGGTTCAGTGAGCCGGTTCAGTGAGTCGAGTACAGCTGGAGTGAACTCTTTTTCTGAAAGCTCTTTAAGGTGCAGACTTCACTCCATTTCTCTGCCGCTCTGTAATGATTGTATAATGTTAAATGTTGATTATTTGTTAGGAAACATCAGTGTGTGTGTGGTGTAGAGATGAACTATGATGTAGAACACATTTCCCTGCTGCTGAAACACATTTCCACTTGATATTCAGATCATCACTGTTTTTAGCTGAAGCTGGAGATAGAGAGGTAAATAATGAGCGACAGATCATCTCCTTCCTTCACCGTATCAGCACACAAGTTTACGGATTAAACGGATGTTGTGCTGATTTCTGTTCCGTTTCTCACTCTGTGCTGTTGTCTATAATTCAGTTTTCATTCTTCATCTTTGTTGCTGTTGTATATGCCATGATTCAGTGTGGAGCACACAGCTGAGCTAGCTTTTATTCCTCGTCTGTTACGTCACTAAAAGCTGGATCATTTTGAAGGATCTGCGAATGCAGCTGATTTTATTACAGAGAGTTTTAAAGACACAGACTGTGAATCATTCCACATCTTCAATCAGACACAATCCTTCAGCTACAGGCAAAGTTTAGAATAGATTTTATAAAAAGCAGAACATGAGCAATAAATAAAAATATCATAAATCAGATTATTCTCTAATTTAGCTAGTAGATAACACCAGAATTAGCAGGATGAGCTGTTGCCATGGAAACGATAAGCTATAAGAGCGAGTGCATCAATACAAAGCTGTGCTACAGTCAGAGCTGCTGTTAGAGAGAATTAATCAACACCTCCTGACCAATCAGAGTCCAGACCTCAGCGGCAGCTCTGTGAGATAAAACCGTCAGCTAGCCCAAGGTTTTATTAACATTAAGGTTCTAGTGATGTTTAATTCCATTCAGCCCTCTCTCAAAATGTGTGACATTTGAATAAATGTCAAGATGTTTCTGCACTGTGGATGTTGTCAAGCCATGATTACGAAGTCACACCTTTTCAGAAGTTTGCTGCAACATTTTATTTTCATTAGTATTACACCCTAAAATTCTACTGAGTGTTACTGTGCAGCCTGTAAGGATCATCTACTAAGGAGAACCTTCAAATATAGGTGTAGGTGAGGACGTAGGAGATGACGTAGGTGAGGACGTAGGAGAGGACGTAGGTGAGGACGTAGGAGATGACGTAGGTGAGGACGTAGGAGATGACGTAGGACAGGACGTAGGAGAGGACGTAGGTGAGGACGTAGGTGAGGACGTAGGAGATGACGTAGGTGAGGACGTAGGAGATGACGTAGGTGAGGACGTAGGAGATGACGTAGGACAGGACATAGGAGAGGACGTAGGTGAGGACGTAGGAGATGACGTAGGTGAGGACGTAGGAGATGACATAGGACAGGACGTAGGAGAGGACGTAGGAGGGTGACGTAAGAGAGGATGTAGGTGAAGACGTAGGAGAGGATGTAGGAGAGAATGTAGGTGAGGACGTAGGTGAGGACGTAGGAGAGGACATAGGTTAGGATGTAGGTGAGGATGTAGGTGAGGACGTAGGTTAGAATGTAGGTGAGGATGTAGGAGAGGATGTAGGAGAGAATGTAGGTGAGGACGTAGGTGAGGACGTAGGAGAGGACGTAGGTGAGGATGTAGGTGAGGATGTAGGTGAGGATGTAGGTGAGGATGTAGGTGAGGATGTAGGAGAGGATGTAGGAGAGAATGTAGGTGAGGACGTAGGTGAGGATGTAGGTGAGGATGTAGGTGAGGATGTAGGTGAGGATGTAGGTGAGGATGTAGGAGAGGATGTAGGAGAGAATGTAGGTGAGGACGTAGGTGAGGATGTAGGTGAGGATGTAGGTGAGGATGTAGGAGAGGACGTAGGTGAGGATGTAGGTGAGGATGTAGGTGAATATGCTGCACACTTGGTGAATAAAAGAGCAGGCAATAGGGCACACACAGTTCAGTCCTACTATTATTAATCCATTATTCACCACTCTCTTTCTCTCTCTCTCTCTCTCTCTCTCTCTCTCACACACACACACACACACAAACACACTCTCCTCTTCTTCTGTTTTCAAAGTGAATTTTAGATGTTTGTAAAAGGAGAGCATGCTGTAATCTCCTCATGCCTGATGCAAACAAAACATTCCTTCATCTCTGTTCTCAGGTTTAATCACAGCAGACGTCAGGTTCCTCAACTCCAGCATGGACACCCATCTCACACCACGTGTCCAGGTTTGTTGCTCATCATCCACAGACAGGTGTGAAGTCTGAAAGACTGACAGAGTGAGAGAAGGAGTGAGGAAGAGAATGACGATGGTAGATGAGGAGGGAGAGGAAAGGCGTGTGTGGGTTTTTTAAGCAGTCTGACCAACATGTCTTTTCCTCTACCTTGGCTCATTGCTCCTCTCACTTCTGCGGCCTGTTGCCATGGGAACGCAGCTGCAGCACCAGAGTCGTGAGTCGGAGAGTCTCGAGGTTTTTACTTAGTAAACACGCTCGCAGGTCCTCATCGGGCTGAGGATCTAATGTGACAGGCTGCGACTTGCTCACTGCACAATGGCAGAAGGAAAATCGGTCAGAACGCTCAGAACTGGACAATATTCCTCAGCACAAGCACCTCAGAGCATCAGCCAAGGATTTGCTGCAGCTCAGCCTTCACTCAGTCACTTCACAGTGACATTCCTGCTCATAAAAAACTAAACAGTGATGGCGACGACCTGCGCCTTTCAATCTTCACAGTTCACCGACCACACATTACAAATCAGAACCTGACCCTGAAAGATAGAAGATGATTAACACTCACAATTCAGGCTATAAGACATCATAATAAAGTGCTTAAGTGTTTAACAAAATGATTCAACTGCTGGAGTGAGAATTAAACACCATCCAGAACATATCTGCTCCCATAAACACGGTCCACTTCCACTGAGTGTGTAGAGGGGTGCCAAAACTTTGTGCAAAGCAACAACCTGATGTCAGTCAGTAATTGTACACATACAGAGTGACCTGAGTGGGAGGCAGACCTGATAAACTGATGGACTTCCACATGGACTTGGTGGATGATGAATGGTGTGAGTTCATTTATTCATCTTCAGGAGAAACTGGTACTGGTCACATGGTCACACCTGCTCAAGTGTCTATCCCAGGAACGCTGGGTGTGAGGGAATGCATCCGGGATGATGCCTGATCATTATAGGATGCAATGCACACACACCCTTTCACACCTTGGGGCAATTTAGTATAGCCAGACCAGGAAATGAGGAGAATCCTTAGGAAACCCTCATGAAACTCCACACAGACAGAAACCAGAGGTCAGAATGAGAGCTGTAGCTGTGAGGAGACAGAACCATGTTCCATCCTGGTGTAGTGGTCTTCACTGAAAGTCCTGAACGTATTTAATTCTTAGTGTCTGGTTGGAATGGTTACTGTTCCTCGAGGTTCAAGATCGTTCAATTCAATTCAATTCAATTTTATTTGTATAGCGCTTTTAACAAAGAGCATTGTCTCAAAGCAGCTTTACAGAACATGAGAAACAATACACATACAAACAAACAGTCCTAGATGTTAGACAAAATTTTCCCTAGTGAGCGAGCCTAAGGTGACTCGGGCGACTGTGGCAAGGAAGAACTCCCTTAGATGGTATTAGGAAGAAACCTTGAGAGGAACCAGACTCAAAAGGGAACCCATCCTCATCTGGGTGACACACGGAGAGTGTGATATGAACAATGTCCTTTCTGCATTAGTTGTGTGATGCAGATATAGCATGTGTAGAATGTTGTGTGTAAAATGTCCACATAGTGTTGGCAATGCTGCTTTGCTTTCTCCAGTCCTCAAAGAGCAGAACCCGGCTGGAGCCGGTCCATCTCTGGATGCCACCGGAGCTGGCACAATCTCTGTGTGACTCGGGGGATGGGTAGAAGAAGGGAAACAAATGGAAAGGAATTAGCGTAGCTGCTATTTATAATATTAGGAGGCACTAGATGATGATGTGCATTTAATCAGATGTATTGGAGCACAAGGTTATGGGATGTATTAGGTGTATGCCTGGCTAAAGAGATATGTCTTTAGTCTATGTTTGAACTGGGAGACTGTGTCTGAGCCCCGAACACTGTCAGGAAGACTGTTCCAAAGTTTAGGAGCTAAATACGAAAAAGTATTGTTCATTAGTGTGTGTGTCCTCCAGCTGCAAGAACATCTGTACTCTATGTACATTTCTTCCATCACAGTCATCTTGTTCAGCTCCACCACTTTACCTCACTTTCTGGTGAAACTCATCCAGTAGAATATCAAGAAACATCTTCAGGTGTTCTACCAGTTGCACGTTCTGATGAAAGTCAGATGGTGGTTACCTCACATTCATGCAGCAGCAGCACTTTTGAGTTCTTGCTCCCTGAGTGCTGTGTGTCCCAGACTATTTTTCATGTTGAATCTCATGTCTCGGTTACTTCAATCATCAGGTGACTGTTTGTGAGAAGCTCGGAGGTGGTGGACTGGAGTAGTCGCACCTGGAAGATATTTTTAAAGAATTTATACATCATTAGTACTTCAAAACCTCAGAGTAGGAAACACTGTGGTTCTGAGGGGGAAAACTTCAGGAAAATCCATCATGGAGTTGTATTGTGGATCAGCTGATGAAGATAATGAGGAACTGAACAAACAGAGTGGCCTCTGTGGAATAAAATGTCTTCCTGATCCTCCTGATGTTCTAAGTACAATCTAGAACAAGTCAGGTTATTCAGGTTTACTCTCTGTGTGAAGTTTCATGTGTTCTCCACATGGCCATGTGGGTTTCCTTTGCAGGTTCTCCAATTTCTTCCCTGTCCTATCCAGCCAGGCTGCATTCCCAGCTAATGTCCGCTGTTCCAGGGATAGACTCTGGACTGTCACAGTGACCTGAATAAAGCACTGATGATGAGTGATGAACTTTACTGAGGCTGGGTGGTGAAGTGATGAAGATCAGTTTCTGAGATCCTGTATCAGTATCTTTATATTTCTATTCATTGGTTAAACCTAAATAATTTACGTCATTGTTTATTTGAACTAACCCTGGGCTTTATGAGTTTGTGTAGAAAGCTATTTAATGACGTTGCCGAAAGGGGGCGTGGTCATGTCTGACGATCATAGCAACAGCCTTCATCCGGATGACGGATTCAAACAGAACATCAATGTGCTGCAGAGGACTTCCGATTCTACAAACAACAAAATTCTGATTCTCTCCTTTCACTTCTGTTCATGGAGAAAAAAGTCATCTGAATTTACCCCTCCCTCCCCCCCCCTCCCCTCCCCTCCCCTCCTCTCTCTCTCTCTCTCTCTCTCTCTCTCTCTCTCTCTCTCTCTCTCTCTCTCTCCATCATATCGCGGTTTCATTCATCCGTGTGCTCCTCCAGCTCGTCGTTCAGCCTCGCTCCACTCAGAGGTAGGGTGTTTTTAATAAAATACAGACTCTGATCTCTGTAGATTTACACTCGTTGCTTATGTTTGTGTAAAAAATCCGACAAATTCAAACAGGAGTGTGTGTGTGTGTGTGCGTGAAAAACAGGAGTGTGTGCTGTATAAATGCTGAGTGAGTGTGTAGGCTGGGATTAATGTGGTGTCGGGTTTTAGTGCGCAGTCTGAACACGATGTGTGTCACCAACATCATTTTATCGCTTTTACGTGTGTGTGTGTGTGTGTGTGTGTGTGTGTGTGTGTGTGTGTGTGTGTGCGATATGCAGTTTAATATCAGCTGATAATTAATATAGCTATGTGTTGCACATGCAGAGTTCTGTCGTTCAGAGTTTGTGTGTATGTGTGTGTGTGTGTGTGTCTGTGTCTGTGTGTCAGGATGGAGGGATTCGGACACTGACAGATGTGAGGAGAGGATTTTGGTATTAAATCCTCAGCAGGGTTTGTTGGTGTGTGTGTGTGTGAGTGTGTGGTGTGTGTGTGTGAGTGTGTGGTGTGTGTGTGTGTGTGTGTGTGTGAGAGAGAGATGCGCGGTGATTTTAACGCCTTCACTCGGGTGTATGAGCAGTGAGAGAATTGCGTAGTGTAGAATTACTGTTCAGGTGCGCGCGCCCGTGTGTGTTGTGCGGTGTGAATGTTTTAAGGTTTTTTCACTGGACCGCGTTAATAAAAATAAACACAGAAGAATTTTATGATGAATGTCACAGAGAATCCTCATCACTGCTGATGCTGCGTTTGTCTATCCGAACCTTTCCCAAAAATGACATTTATGTATGAAAATATGGCTAATTATATATATATTTACATAATTTATAACTAAATAATTTAGTGTTTGTGTGTTAGGATTTAAATGTTTATATGAGATCTTTTACAGAAGAGTTTGTTTGCATTATTTGAGTTTGTTTATTGTTTCGACAATAATCCGCATTTGGAGAAATTCCTCTGTTCATCTTTTTACTTCATGTGTGTGTAAAATCTCCTGAGAGATTCACTTCTGAAATCTGACCTGAAGTGGTTCTGTGCTTGTCAGTGCGGTTTATAAAGGAAACGGACCCGCATATCACAATGACACATAAATCCCAAAAATCTACATCTTGGAAACTTTAAAACGATATATGACATGACGTGGTTGTGAAGTGGGCGGAGCTTGAAATAGAGCCAGGAGAGGAAAAAGTCAGTGTGTTCTTTAAAGTCATGTAAGATCTATCATTAAAATACATAATCTGACTCAGAGACACACACACACTCTGTACTAGAATCACTACACATTGTGTACACACACACACACACCTCCTGTATCTGTAACACACACGCTGTACTAGAATCACTACACACTGTGTACACACACACACACACACACACACACACACACACACACACACACACACACCTCCTGTATCTGTAACACACACTCTATACTAGAATCACTACACACTGTGTACACACACACACCTCCTGTATCTGTAACACACACTCTGTACTAGAATCACTACACACTGTGTACACACATACACACACCTCCTGTATCTGTAACACACACTCTGTACTAGAATCACTACACACTGTGTACACACACACACACCTCCTGTATCTGTAACACACACTCTATACTAGAATCACTACACACTGTGTACACACACACACACACACACACACACACACACACACACTCCTCCTGTATCTGTAACACACACTCTGTACTAGAATCACTACACATTGTGTACACACACACACACCTCCTGTATCTGTAACACACACTCTGTACTAGAATCACTACACACTGTGTATACACACACACACCTCCTGTATCTGTAACACACACGCTGTACTAGAATCACTACACACTGTGTACACACACACACACCTCCTGTATCTGTAACACACACTCTATATTAGAATCACTACACACTGTGTACACACACCTCCTGTATCTGTAACACACACTCTATACTAGAATCACTACACACTGTGTACACACACACACACCTCCTGTATCTGTAACACACACTCTATACTAGAATCACTACACACTGTGTACACACACACACCTCCTGTATCGGTAACACACACTCTATACTAGAATCACTACACACTGTGTACACACACACACCTCCTGTATCGGTAACACACACTCTATACTAGAATCACTACACACTGTGTACACACACACACACCTCCTGTATATGTAACACACACTCTATACTAGAATCACTACACACTGTGTACACACAGACACACACACACACACACACACACACACACACACACACCTCCTTTATCGGTAACACACACTCTATACTAGAATCACTACATACTGTGTACACACACACACCTCCTGTATCGGTAACACACACTTTATACTAGAATCACTACACACTGTGTACACACACACACACCTCCTTTATCTGTAACACACACTCTGTACTAGAATCACTACACACTGTGTACACACACACACCTCTTGTATCTGTAACACACACTCTATACTAGAATCACTACACACTGTGTACACACACACACACACACACACACACACACACACACACCTCCTTTATCTGTAACACACACTCTATACTAGAATCACTACACACTGTGTACACACACACACACACACCTCCTGTATCTGTAACACACACTCTATACTAGAATCACTACACACTGTGTACACACAGACACACACACACACACACACCTCCTTTATCTGTAACACACACTCTATACTAGAATCACTACACACTGTGTACACACACACACACACACACACACACACATACCTCCTTTATCTGTAACACACACTCTGTACTAGAATCACTACACACTGTGTACACACACACACACACACACACACCTCCTGTATTTGTAACACACACTCTGTACTAGAATCACTACACACTGTGTACACACACACACACACACACACAGTGATGGAGGGTGTGTGGTGGATCAGGGGGGTGATGGAGGGTGTGTGGTGGATCAGGGGGGTGATGGAGGGTGTGTGGTGGATCTGGGGGGTGATGGAGGGTGTGTGGTGGATCAGGGAGGTGATGGAGGGTGTGTGGTGGATCAGGGGGGTGATGGAGGGTGTGTGGTGGATCAGGGAGGTGATGGAGGGTGTGTGGTGGATCAGGGAGGTGATGGAGGGTGTGTGGTGGATCAGGGGGGTGATGGAGGGTGTGTGGTGGATCAGGGAGGTGATGGAGGGTGTGTGGTGGATCAGGGGGGTGATGGAGGGTGTGTGGTGGATCAGGGAGGTGATGGAGGGTGTGTGGTGGATCAGGGAGGTGATGGAGGGTGTGTGGTGGATCAGGGGGGTGATGGAGGGTGTGTGGTGGATCAGGGAGGTGATGGAGGGTGTGTGGTGGATCAGGGGGGTGATGGAGGGTGTGTGGTGGATCAGGGGGGTGATGGAGGGTGTGTGGTGGATCAGGGAGGTGATGGAGGGTGTGTGCTGAAACTCGGGCGAGGGCTCCCTCTGCCGGCCTGATGCCAGCGCTGAAGTTACAGATACTCCGCTCTCTTCTGTTTTCTCTTTGCCGTGTTTGTTCATCTCCAGGTTCTCTCGCTTTCTGTGTTGTTTTCTTTCACCTCACTTTTGTTCTCTCACTCACACACACCATGTTTTCTCTCATTCTCTCCTGATGACATCATTGTTTATGTAGAAGAGAAATTAAAAATCCTCTTCAAAATTTAACTCATCATTAACTGAGACTCACAGTAACTGGGGCGGGGCATTACGTTTGCACAGATCAGGCTGCAGTAGCTTTATCATTTCAGTATTGACATTTTTGTATGAGCTCTTTCACCACACACACACACACACACACACACACACACACACACACTCGTGAGTGAGTGAGCTGAATCACATAAGCTATAAACACTTATGAGCCAGAAATATTCGAAATATTCTAAAATAAATGTGGCATGTTTTTTTTTTTGACCTGTTTTGGATCACGCGTCTTAAACCGTAAAAAGTGAGCATTTTATTTTCATGTAAAATATTAAAAGTTATAAAAATCTGAGAATCTTCCTGCTGTTGCTGAACACCTCACTGCTTTAGAAAATAAAATCTGAATTAATCAGTGCACTGACCTGAAGATAACTCAATTACTCTCTTCTCCTTTAGAGACTGCAGTGTGTGCATGTGTGTGTGTGTGTGTGTGTGTGTGTGTGTTTGCATGTAGCTTCCATGGAGAAACATTAAAAGATAGAGATAGAATGGAGACAAGAGACATACAGACAGAAAGACAGAGACATGGAGACAGATGGAGACAGAGAGACAGAAAGAAAGGCAGACAGACAGAGAGACAGACAGACAGAGAGACAGAAAGAGAGTCAGACAGGTAGAGAGACAGACAGACAGATATAATGCAATTATAAACACAGCATCATGATTATAAGAGAGAAAAATGAAGTTGGATGAAATTGAAAATGGGGGACATGCACACAGACGGTGAAAGACAAAAAAAGCTGGACCATGACACAGAAACTAGAACCGGGACAAAGACAAAAATAAAGCTGGTATTACTGAGAGCTCACAGCACACACTCCAGCAGGAACGAGTGATGACGGACATGGTGTTATGCCACTGCATGTTCCCCGTGTTCTCCGTGCTCATGGTGCCGTTATCAGGCTCATATCTGACCGATTTAAACGCTGCCTCTGTAAAAGGAACCTTTATTAAAGTGTAATTGGACATTTTCCATCTGCTAAATGTAATGAAGCTTTTATAAGGTGGAGGCAGAGACGGAGAACGTTCTCCCTGAGGCGTAGCGGCTCTCTGGGATTTTTCCATTAACTGCAGCGTATTGAATTCCCAGGTGAAGGTGCTGTACTACACGCTGCATTGTGGAGCTGGAATTAATTCAGCGCCGATTCTCCGCCTGTTCATGTCATTTCACTTCACTTTGATAAACGCCAGCGCTCATTACAACCTGTGTGATGTGATGGAAATCCTCGCTGCATGGGGTCATGCTAACACCCGGCGCTAGCACAATACATCACAACTACATCGCGGTGCTAAGGCAGAACACTGACGGTGAGGACCTGAAGGAGCTGAAACATCACATGAGCACGTGAGGAGCAGGGTCATGTGACACACAGGGGCTGATGGGTAACGAAGTCCAGTGTGGATTTGTGAAAACCGT
>JAUCMX010000016.1:24308141-24315641 GCA_033459395.1 Hemibagrus guttatus | reverse complement strand
AAGTGATGATGTGATGATGATGATGATAATATTGATAATGATGATGATGATGATGATGATTAGATATGATGATATGATGATGATGATGATGATAATTACGATTATGATGATATTGATGCTGATGATGATGATATTGATGATTATATTGATGATGATGATGGTGATGACGATGATAATTATGATTATGATGATATTGATGATGATGATGATGATGATTTTGGTGTTTGTTTTTTAACATTTCATGATGAATATTATATTATATAAATATTATAATAATTTTTATTAGACAAATTTTTACCACAAAGAGAGAGCAAGAGACAGAGAGAGTGAGACAAGAGAGTGAGACACACAGAGAGAGTGAGACAGTGAGAAGGAGGCCGTTGCCAGGGACAACAGCATTATGGCAAGCAGAAATCCTCCTACACCAACTCAGGCTTTTTTCCCCTCCTCCTCCACTCGGGATTTAATTGTGTCTTTCACTTCCTCTGGTCACCTCTATCCCTCCATCTCTTCATCTCCCCCTTCCACTATCCCGCCATCTCTCTATCTTCCCCTTCCTCTATACCTCCATCTCTCTCCATGGCTTCCTCTTATTGTTTTTCTCTTTTCCCTTTCCTAATCTCTCTCCTTGTCTTTTAGTGCTTCTCATCTCTCCATCCGTCCATCCTGCTTTAGTCATACTGCCTCATCGATTAGTCACTGATTGATGGAGATCTCTCTCTCTCTCTCTCTCTCTCTCTCTCTCTCTCTCTCTTTCCCCATGTCAGCGCTTATTTATGTCAAATTACTGAATCCATGACTTGGCCAACATACAGATTTCCCTCCGGCTTGTTTCCATCACGCTCCTCCTCTCTCCTCTTCCTTTATCTTTTGTCCTTTATCTTTTCTCTCTGCCTTTATATCTCCAGTGGCCTTCTCTCTACCTTCTTTTGCTTCTCAATTCTCTTCTCATCCTCTTTCTCCTTTAGCTCTTTTTTATCTTTACCAACTCATTTACTTCTTCTATTCTTCTTCTCCTTTCATTTTTTTCTCTTTTCTTTCACTTCCCTGTAGTTTTATTCAATCTGACGATATACAGTGTCATTTTTCTCACCTTCAGTGAAATAGTGAGAAAAACAAAAGCAACAAGAAATAAGAAATTTATTTTTCTTCAGGGGGGTACGGTGGCTTAGTGGTTAGCACGTTTGCCTCACACCTCCAGGGTTGGGGGTTCGATTCCCACCTCTGCTGTGTGTGTGGAGTTTGCATGTTCTCCCCGTGCCTCGGGGGTTTCCTCCGGGTACTCCGGTTTCCTCCCCCGGTCCAAAGACATGCATTGTAGGTTGATTGGCATCTCTAAATTGTCCGTAGTGTATGACAGAGTGTGTATGTGCCCTGTGATGGGTTGGCACTCTGTCCAGGGTGTATCCTGCCTTGGTATCCTGAGATAGGCACAGGCTCCCCGTGACCTGAGAATAGATCGGTTAAGTGGTAGACAATGAATGAATACATTTTTCTTCACTAAACCCATCTTCATTCCTCTATTTCCTCTCTCCCTTTTCCTCTCTATTTTCTTTTCATCCTGTCTCACTTGCAGTTTTCAGTTCCACACTGAGCTCCAGAGATTGTGAAGATCCGACCGGAGTGAGACAGTGTGAGTGAGACAGTGTGAGTGAGACAGCGTTTTTCCTGAAGATCAGCCAGAAGGTTGAGATCAGATTGAGATCAGAGGGAGAACGTGGTGACTTTCAGGTGAGGATGAAGCTCTACACATTGCTGCTTTATTGTGTGAAGTGTGTGAGGACCCCTGTACACTAGCTCTGTTGCGTATGCTAGGTCTGTTGGCTGAAGCTTGGGGAGGTTTTGTTGCTTTTAATACTACAGATGTACATAAAGTAAGCAGGCGAGTGTGTGAACAATGCGGCTCACGTTGCTGCTGCAGACTCATATGTTCCGTATAAACCAGAATGTAATGTGTGTCTAAAAGTGGGTGTGGCTTCAGTGTGTGCTAGCTGGAGTGTGACACTTCAGATCATTTCTTCTCTTTGGTTTGTTGTGGAATTTCACATGAACTGTAGTCTGCTCTGGTTACATGTTCCCTGGTTCTAGATGTGGAACCGGTGCAGGAACACTGACCTGTCTGTCTGTCTGTCTGTCTGATTTACTGACATGTTCTGCATAAACACATGTCCATATTTCAGTCGTTCCTGAACCCTGTTACACACAGTGAGGGGAGAAATTTGGCTTTATTGGATTATAAACTTGAGCTCTGCCTTCTCCTTTAGCACCATCACAATGCAGTCTGAGAACCTAGAGCTTCTCCTCTTCATTTTACTCCACTCTGAAGAACTGGTCATTTGTTTGATTCTTAATAAGCTGTTCTAACTAGCTGCATCAATGAGGGGGCGGGGTGTAATTATGACATCAGACACTTCGTTTCAGTATTAAGCTTCAGTGGTAGCTGCTAAATTCTTAGCTAACTGGCTAACATCAGTTTGGGGACTGAGGGTGTGGCTTAATGGTTGAGTGAGTATCACTCTGAATATCTCTCTCTCTCTCTCTCTCTCTCTCTCTCTCCCTCCCTCCCTCCCTCTCTCTCTCTCTCTCTCTCTCTCTCTCTCTCTCTCTCTCTCTCTCTGTACTCAGTATGATTTTAACACTGCTGTGCTTTAATTGATTCACTAGTTTGTTTGTAGTGTGACTGGTTGACATTTTGTAAATAAAATCTACATTAAATCTTGTTTTGAAGACTTTTCTGAAATCCTGCTCATTTCTGAAAGCTTTAGACATAAACGTAGCTGCTGTCTCTTTTGTCACATTTCATTGTGATCATCCTGTTCTACACTCCATCACTCTCTTATTGTAACTGAGTGTAAAATAATCCATCACACATCGCTTACCGGCTCTCTCTGAGTGCTGGAACATTTCTGCACTTTCTGCTGCACAATTTGAAACCTGTTTAAATTCCAGACCATCAGAAATCCAGACAATGCTGTGGCCAGTTACTGAGATTTATATACCTGTTTTTTACACACACACACACACACACACACACACACACACACACACACACACACACACACACACACAAGCACAGTACAGCTTTGATAGTTGAGGCTTCTGGGAAAAGGTGTAAATTGGGGTGGAACGGCTGGAACAAATATCACATCTCAAAAACCTGAAAACAGGTACTATTCAAACACAGTGAGATCTTAATGAGGTGTGAAGTTAGTATGAATGCTATGTTTTGTGGCCATTTACATTTTACTGCATACACTGGAGGTGAAATCTGGCTGTTTATGATGTTTTTCCAGAGAAGTTTTATTTACTAGTTGTTTTACTTGTTTTTCTAGTTTATTAGTTTCACTACTTGTTTTAATAATTTTACTAGTTTACTGGTTGTTTTACTAGTTTCACTAGTTTTAGTGCCTGTTTTAGTAGTTGTTTTATTTACTAGCTATAATGACTAAGTGACTGAGTGACTCCCCCCTAGTGACAGCCCTGTGTGTCCTACAGCGAGCAACGAGCTGTGTGTTTCAGCAGATTTGTGTTGAGTGACTGAAAGACATGAATTTAAACAGAGGTATGAAGACTTTCTCCTTTTAATGTGTAAACATTATGTAAATGTCAATAGCATACAAAAAGTCAAAATCCTGGATTTTCACACGGTATTCCCTGGAATTTCTCTAGATCCTGCTTCACAATGACCACAATGAAACTCTTACTGAAGATGAATAAGGGAACACATTGTACATGTATATTGATTTAAACACAGAAAGTGTTTTCCTGACACTGAATTGACTTCAAACTGAAACACATCATCAGCATGATGAAGAGTTTGGGTTAAAGAAACTAAAGTTAGAATTCTACAAATTCTACACCTTCTCATTACTGTGAGCTTTACATTCTGTTATTCTGTTTAAAGCAGTGGGCTGATTTTGGATCTCAGTACTGCTTTAGGTCGTAACACCTAGGTGTTACAGGTCAGTACTGAGAATAGGGCCGAGTCAGTGACGGGCAACTCTGAGGAAAAGGAGATCAGAGCCGTGTTTAATACTGAGCACAAACACATGCAGGTCTGGAGTCAAACACGTACACTGTAACACTAACACTGTGACACTAACACTGTAACACTAACACTCTGTAAGACTAGCACTGTAACACTAACACGATAACATTAAAACTCTGCAACACTAACACTGTAACACTAACACTGTAATATTAACACTCTGTAACTGTAACACTGTAACACTAACACTTTGTAACACTAACACTCTGTAACACTAACAGTCTGTAACACTAACACTGTAACATTAACACTCTGTAACACTAACACTGTAACACTAACACTGTAATATTAACACTCTGTAACACTAACACTGTAACACTAACACTGTAGCACTAACACTGTAACTCTAACGCTCTGTAAGGCGAATACTGTAACATTAACACTGTAACACTAACACTGTAACACAAACACTGTAACACTAACACTGTAACACTAACACTGTAACATTAACACTCTGTAACACTAACAGCCTGTAACACTAACACTGTAACATTAACACTCTGTAACACTAACAGGCTGTAACACTAACACTGTAACATTAACACTCTGTAACACTAACACTGTAATATTAAGACTCTAACACTAACACTGTAACACAAACACTGTAACACTAACACTGTAACACTAACACTGTAACATTAACACTCTGTAACACTAACAGCCTGTAACACTAACACTGTAACATTAACACTCTGTAACACTAACACTGTAATATTAAGACTCTAACACTAAAACTGTAACACAAACACTGTAACACTAACACTGTAACATTAACACTCTGTAACACTAACACTGTAACACTAACGTTCTGTAACACTAACACTGTAACACTAACACTATAACTCTAACGCTCTGTAAGGCGAATACTGTAACACTAACACTGTAACACTAACACTGTAACCCTAACACTCTGTAACACTAACAGCCTGTAGCACTAACACTGTAACATTAACACTCTGTAACACTAATACTGTAACACTAACACTGTAACACTAACACTGTAACATTAACACTGTAACACTAACACTCTGTAACACTAACAGCCTGTAACACTAACACTGTAACTCTAACGCTCTGTAAGGCGAATACTGTAACACTAACACTGTAACACTAACACTGTAACACTAACACTCTGTAACACTAACAGCCTGTAACACTAACAGCCTGTAACACTAACACTGTAACATTAACACTCTGTAACACTAATACTGTAACACTAACACTGTAACACTAACACTGTAACATTAACACTCTGTAACACTAACACTGTAACACTAACACTCTGTAACACTAACACTGTAACACTAACACTCTGTAACACTAACACTGTAACACTAACACTCTGTAACACTAACACTGTGACTCTAACGCTCTGTAAGGCGAATACTGTAACACAAACACTGTAACACTAACACTGTAACATTAACACTCTGTAACACTAACACTGTAATATTAAGACTCTAACACTAACACTGTAACACAAACACTGTAACATTAACACTCTGTAACACTAATACTGTAACACTAACACTGTAACACTAACACTCTGTAACACTAACACTGTAACACTAACACTGTAACACTAACACTGTAACATTAACACTCTGTAACACTAATACTGTAACACTAACACTGTAACACTAACACTATGTAACACTAACACTGTAATATTAAGACTCTAACACTAACACTGTAACACACACACTGTAACACTAACACTGTAACACTAACACTCTGTAACACTAACACTGTAATATTAAGACTCTAACACTAACACTGTAACACTAACGTTCTGTAACCCTAACACTGTAACACTAACACTCTGTAACACTAACAGCCTGTAACACTAACACTGTAACATTAACACTCTGTAACACTAACACTGTAACACTAACACTCGGTAACAGTAACAGTGTAACATTAACGTTCTGTAACACTAACACTCTGTAACACTAACACTGTAACATTAACACTCTGTAACACTAACACTGTAATATTAAGACTCTAACACTAACACTGTAACACACACACTGTAACACTAACACTGTAACATTAACACTCTGTAACACTAACACTGTAACACTAACACTCTGTAACACTAACACTGTAACACTAACACTGTAACACTAACGTTCTGAAACACTAACACTCTGTAACACTAACACTGTAATATTAAGACTCTAACACTAACACTGTAACACACACACTGTAACACTAACACTGTAACATTAACACTCTGTAACACTAACACTGTAACACTAACACTCGGTAACAGTAACACTGTAACACTAACACTGTAACACTAACGTTCTGAAACACTAACACTCTGTAACACTAACACTGTAATATTAAGACTCTAACACTAACACTGTAACACACACACTGTAACACTAACACTGTAACATTAACACTCTGTAACAATAACACTGTAACACTAACACTCGGTAACAGTAACACTGTAACACTAACACTGTAACACTAACGTTCTGTAACACTAACACTCTGTAACACTAACACTGTAACATTAACACTCTGTAACACTAACACTGTAATATTAACACTCTGTAACACTAACATTCTGTAACACTAACACTCTGTAACACTAACACTGTAACATTAACACTCTGTAACACTAACACTGTAATATTAACACTCAGTAACACTAACACTGTAATATTAAGACTCTAACACTAACACTGTAACACACACACTGTAACACTAACACTGTAACATTAACACTGTAACACTAATACTAACACTAACGTTCTGTAACACTAACACTGTAACACTAACACTCTGTAACACTAACACTGTAACATTAACACTCTGTAACACTAACACTGTAACATTAACACTCTGTAACACTAACAGCCTGTAACACTAACACTGTAACATTAACACTCTGTAACACTAACACTGTAATATTAAGACTCTAACACTAACACTGTAACACAAACACTGTAACACTAACACTGTAACATTAACACTCTGTAACACTAACACTGTAACACTAACACTGTAACACTAACGTTCTGTAACACTAACACTGTAACACTAACACTCTGTAACACTAACAGCCTGTAACACTAACAGCCTGTAACACTAACACTGTAACATTAACACTCTGTAACACTAATACTGTAACACTAACACTGTAACTCTAACGCTCTGTAAGGCGAATACTGTAACATTAACACTGTAACACTAACACTGTAACCCTAACACTCTGTAACACTAACAGCCTGTAACACTAATACTGTAACACTAACACTGTAACTATAACGCTCTGTAAGGCGAATACTGTAACATTAACACTGTAACACTAACATTGTAACCCTAACACTCTGTAACACTAACACTGTAACATTAACACTCTGTAACACTAACACTGTAACATTAACACTCTGTAACACTAATACTGTAACACTAACACTGTAACACTAACACTGTAA
>JAUCMX010000016.1:24293141-24303141 GCA_033459395.1 Hemibagrus guttatus | reverse complement strand
AAACCCTGCTTCCGCTCTAATCCATCAGGCAGAGTTCAGCAGCGTCGCTCGGCTTCATCCTTCACAAATAATCATCACTATCTCACGTCTCGCCTTCCTGATTTGTAGAAATTTACACGAACCCTGCGACCCTCCAATCCCAATAATTGATAAATGGCTGTTTTGGAGAAGGTAATTATTTCTGAAAGCTCTGAGTGGCAGATCAACAGGCCCAGAAACGTCTCTGCAAACAGATCAGCTCTCACAGCTGCTTTACAGGAGCAGATAATTAGCGAGCAGAGGACTGGCGCTGCTCACCGCAGACCTCCGAAATCACGCGCTCTACAGCCTGACTACATGAATATCTTTATTTTTCCATTTTTATACAATCAAAACTACTTGTAGCTAAAATGTGAAAAATCCCAGATGCTAAGGTAAAGCTAAAAACACACACTGCTGAAAATAATCCAGCTCCGTCTAATCACATTAGCAACGTGGCTTTAAATTTAACCTCCTTACAATAAAGTCTGATGCTGAAGAAAGTGGCACAGTGCAGTGTTTAGTACAGAAATAAAAATCTCCCTCAGATTAAAGCCAGAGCATTTTATTCTCAATGAGATCAGATCATCAGGCAGAAACTGATAACAGAAACGAGGGGAAAATAAGATAAATATAGAATAAAAAGAGGTGACTGAATCAGAATCAGATCAGACTTTTGTTCGAGTCCAGTCCACCCACACTCTCTGACAAGACTCAGATCCTGCAACTGACCACGGCATTAAAACACACCACCATCACTGGACTGTGAATATACAGAGCCCCGAATCCACCCTGACGCTGATGTTCCTCTCACTGCACACCCCTGTGTTTTATTACTCTTAAAACATTTAATGTTATAAACTGTTGTATAGCAGCTAGAAACACTCGCTCCCTCACAGCACACACACACACACACACACACACACACACACACACACACACACACACACACACACACAGAAAACATCACCATATCCATGATTTTAACATGAGTGTGTCCCTGTGAATGAGCTGTTGCTATGGAAACGATAAGGTATGAGAGCGAGTGCATTAATATAAAGCTGCGCTACAGTCAGAGCTGCTGTTAGAGAGAATTAATCAACACCTTCTGACCAATCAGAGCACAGAACTCAGCAGAAGCTCTGTGGCATCATTTATCTAAGATGCTGTGTATCTTTAATAGACATTAATATTAAACTCTGATCTGGACACAAGCTTCTATAATTAACATCCTGGTTTCAAACACAAAGAGAAAGACCTGAAATACCAGCACTCTGTATGTGTGTGTGTGTGTGTGTGTGTGTGTGTGTGTGTGTGAGACAGATCTGCTCATCTACAAATATAGGACATGGCAGAGCATCTCTGATTATTCAGAGTTCATTAATAACTGTGTGTCTGTGTGTGTGTGTGTGTGTGTCTGTGTGTGTGAGTGAGGTGCTTTGTGTACTTTTCTGAAAGCATGTATGATGAAAAACTGGTTCTGGAGTGTTAGTGCATGAATGATGGTGATTATGTGGGAGCTTCACAGTCTGTGCTATTAGCATTAATGTGTATGATGTAATGATGATGTAATACTTCTGTAATGATGATGTAATACTTCTGCACTTCTCCTCTTTCACATATTTTATTCTTTTGTTCTTTTCTTTTATTCTGTCCAGCTGTGTGTATGTTTGCTGCTCTGTAAGAAACACCCCACTGTGTTCAATTCACTTCAACATAATTTTCTCATCATAATCAGCTATCTGGAGTCATTCATGTGTGTGTGTGTGTGTGTGTGTGTGTGTGTGTAGACCCCCCCCAACTCTCTCTCTCCCCCCCCACTCTCTCTCCCCCCCCACTCTCTCTCTCCCCCCCACTCTCTCTCTCTCCCCCCCACTCTCTCTCTCTCTCTCTCCCCCCCTCTCTTTCCCTCTCTCTCTCTCTCCCTCTCTCTCTCTCTCCCCCCCTCTTTCTCTGTCCCCCCCTCTTTCTCTGTCCCCCCCTCTCTCTCTCTCTCCCTCTCTCCCTTTCTCTCCCACTCTCTCACACACACAGACTGATACTGACACTGATATTTTTAACTTACCATGTATTTGCACAGTGCAGCTAATTTAGTGTGTGTGTGCGTTTGTACATTATTACTGATCGCTACTCCAAAGTGTTAAGAAACCGAAGGTGAGAAGAAAAAAAAGAGAGAAGAATAAAGAGACATAGAGAGAGGGAGAGAGGAAGGGGGGCAGAGAAAGAGTGAGAGTGAGAGCGAGAGAGAAATAGAGGGGGGGCAGAGAGAGAGAGAGAGAGAGGGAGGGGGAAAGAGAGAGAGAGGGAGAGAGAGAGAAATAGAGGGGGGGCAGAGAGAGAGAGAGAGAGAGAGAGAGAGAGAGGGAGAGAGAGAGGGAGGAGTCAGGAACGTGTGTGTGATGATTGGTGCCTCAGCTCTGATCTTTAATGATTCCTTCAGTTCGGAATTCACCCTGAAAACGATGATGGTCTTTTTTCTAATCTGCCTTCGTTACTGGAAGTCAGAGTGAAAGGAATATAATTGAAAGCAGTTTGATGTATAATTTATTTCTCCAGCAGCTCTGATGTCTCTCAGGATCTCACCGTGTTCAGGATCTCACTGCGTCACAGTGTACGAGATCCCGAAGAGTGTAGTAATTCTAGAACAGAGTGTGTGTGTGTGTGTGTGTGTGTGTGTGTGTGTGTGTGTGTGTGTGACACTGTGTCAGATTAACCATAGAGCTGCAATTAAACACCATTAGATATAGGGAAAAAAAAAAAAAAAAAAAAAAAAAAAAGGAGGCATTGGTGGCTCAGTGGTGGGTTTCTCGCCTATCATGCAGAAGGCTCGGGTTCGTTCCCCAGCCACTGGATGCAGTGCCGGTCCCAAGCCCGGAAAAATGGGAGGGTTGCGTCAGGAAGGGCATCCGGCGTAAAACCTGTGCCAAGTTGTTGTGCGGACCAGTTGGTCCGCTGTGGCGACCCCGAACAGGGAGCAGCCGAAAGCAACTTCTTCTTCAGATATAGAAAAAAAAGCTTTACTTTAAACACAGCTGTGAACGTTTCCACTCAGCACACTTTAATCTCTGCAACAATCATTTCTTACAGAACTATTTTCCTTTAATAAAATCAACTTTCTCTGACCTGAGTGAGAACGTTTAATATTTTCATTATCTTTGATGTTTGTGATAACGGAGCTGCAGGTGAAGTGATTTAGGTTATTGTGAGTACAGCAGCGATGTGAAAGCTGTAAATTGAATGATATCTGGTGAAGCCTGAGGCTCTTCGTTCAGCTGCTAGAACATCTGTATGAAGAGAAATATGCAAGAACACAGACAGAAAAACCTCACTGAGTCCTGGAGATATTAGACATCACTTCTTTAAAAAAAAAACACGGTTGCTCAGTAGGTTCTTCACTCTGACCCTTGTAGAACGATGCTCCTTTCACAAAACCCATTTAGGAAGGAAAGAACCTTTAATTATCCAGTACACTACTGAGTTCTGCACATCTGTCCCTCAGGTTAAATTGCTGACCGTATAAAAAGTGAAATTTGTCTTTAATGTTTCTGAGCTGGACCTGAGTGAACAGCAGGTGAGGAGATCCACTGAGTCGTAGCTCTTTCAGCCTCGTGTTAGCACCATTCAGGAGACGAAATTAACACAAGGTGACCGGGCGGAGTCAAGACCAAACCAGGAAGTGAATAAAAGACAGACTAGCGTGTTGACCCGATACCCGACTTACTGATACGTGAAAACTGCGAGATCGTTTTCCACACTGATTCAGATTCCGACATCCCTGTTATTAATTAAAATGGTACGGTCCAAAGTGTGTCTGTGATCAGCAGCAGAACGCTGAAGACGTGATGTCACACGTTATTTGCCCAGATTTGCCTCAGGGCAATGTTTACTGATTATTCCATGTGAAGTTCATCATTGAGGAGAGCTTTATTTTTATCGTAGTTTTATTGAGAATGATGAACAGACTGCAGGGCAGAGTTTTATTAAATCCCTCAGTTAAATGTTTGTGTGTAAATGAAGCTGAAATTGAGTCAGTGGTGTTAGTGGTGTTAGTGGTGTTAGTGGTGATAGTGGTGATAGTGGTGTTATTGGTGATAGTGGTGTTAGTGGTGATAGTGGTGATAGTGGTGTTAGTGGTGTTAGTGGTGATAGTGGTGATAGTGGTGTTATTGGTGATAGTGGTGTTAGTGGTGTTATTGGTGATAGTGGTGTTAGTGGTGATAGTGGTGATAGTGGTGTTATTGGTGATAGTGGTGTTAGTGGTGGTAGTGGTGATAGTGGTGTTAGTGGTGATAGTGGTGTTAGTGGTGTTATTGGTGATAGTGGTGTTAGTGGTGATAGTGGTGTTAGTGGTGATAGTGATGTTAGTGGTGATAGTGGTGTTAGTGGTGTTAGTGGTGATAGTGGTGATAGTGGTGTTACTGGTGATATTGGTGATAGTGGTGTTAGTGGTGATAGTGGTGTTAGTGGTGTTAGTGGTGTTAGTGGTGATAGTGGTGATAGTGGTGTTATTGGTGATAGTGGTGTTAGTGGTGTTATTGGCGATAGTGGTGTTAGTGGTGATAGTGGTGTTAGTGGTGTTAGTGGTGTTATTGGTGATAGTGGTGTTAGTGGTGATAGTGGTGTTAGTGGTGTTATTGGTGATAGTGGTGTTAGTGGTGATAGTGGTGTTAGTGGTGTTAGTGGTGATAGTGGTGATAGTGGTGTTAGTGGTGATAGTGGTGTTAGTGGTGTTAGTGGTGATAGTGGTGTTAGTGGTGTTAGTGGTGATAGTGGTGTTATTGGTGTTAGTGGTGTTAGTGGTGTTATTGGTGATAGTGGTGTTATTGGTGATAGTGGTGTTAGTGGTGATAGTAGTGTTAGTGGTGTTAGTGGTGATAGTGGTGTTAGTGGTGTTATTGGTGATAGTGGTGTTATTGGTGATAGTGGTGTTAGTGGTGTTATTGGTGATAGTGGTGATAGTGGTATTATTGGTGATAGTGGTGTTAGTGGTGTTATTGGTGATAGTGGTGATAGTGGTGATAGTGGTGTTAGTGGTGATAGTGGTGATAGTAGTGTTAGTGGTGTTAGTGGTGATAGTGGTGTTAGTGGTGTTATTGGTGTTAGTGGTGTTAGTGGTGATAGTGGTGTTATTGGTGATAGTGGTGTTAGTGGTGATAGTGGTGTTAGTGGTGATAGTGGTGATAGTGGTGTTAGTGGTGTTAGGGGTGATAATGGTGATAGTGGTGTTGGTGTTATTGGTGATAGTGGTGTTAGTGGTAATAGTGGTGATAGTGGGGTTAGTGTTGAAAGTTGTCATAATGGTGTTAGTGGTGATAATGGTTTTAGTGGTGATAGTGGTCATAATGGTGTTAGTGGTCATAATGGTGTTAGTGGTGATAATGGTGTTAGTGGTGATAGTGGTGTTATAGGTGATAGTGGTGTTAGTGGTGATAGTGGTGTTAGTGGTGATAGTGGTAATAGTGGTGTTAGTGGTGATAGTGGTGATAATGGTGTTAGTGTTGATAGTTGTCATAATGGTGTTAGTGGTGATAGTGGTGTTAGTGGTGATAGTGGTAATAGTGGTGTTAGTGGTGATAGTTAACTAGTGTTAGTGCAGTGTTAGTGTTAGTGCAGTGTTAGTGTGAGTGCAATGTTAGGGCATGTTGTTTTTGTTGAACTGATATGAGAATCAGTTCCTTCACACTTCATGAATATCATGTTAAGTCGTGCTGCTTGTCCTCCTTCTCCTTCTCTCTGTTTTCCTCCTGACGCCCGGAGACAGTCAGTGTCCCAGATAGCAAGCGCCACTGAGGCTCTGCTTCATCACGACCCAGAAAACTGAGCACAACATCAGAGATATCTGAGATCTTATCCAAACAGAACCACAGGGGACCAGGCCGAGCCACACAGAACCACACAGAACCAGGCCGAGCCAAACAGAAGCACATAGAACCACACAGAACCACACAGAACTAGGCAGAGCCACAAAGCCACAAAGAACCACACTATCAGATTGACTCTATATCATGTCTTCAGCATACAGCTAACTCTCCTTTCACAAAACATATAGGAGGTGTGTGTGTACACAGTGTGTAGTGATTCTAGTACAGAGTGTGTGTTACAGATACAGGAGGTATGTGTGTGTTTGTGTACACAGTGTGTAGTGATTCTAGTACAGAGTGTGTGTTACAGATACAGGAGGTATGTGTGTGTTTGTGTACACAGTGTGTAGTGATTCTAGTACAGAGTGTGTGTTACAGATACAGGAGGTGTGTGTGTGTGTGTGTGTGTGTACACAGTGTGTAGTGATTCTAGTACAGAGTGTGTGTTACAGATACAGGAGGTGTGTGTGTGTGTGTACACAGTGTGTAGTGATTCTAGTACAGAGTGTGTGTTACAGATACAGGAGGTGTGTGTGTGTGTGTGTACACAGTGTGTAGTGATTCTAGTATAGAGTGTGTGTTACATATACAGGAGGTGTGTGTGTGTACACAGTGTGTAGTGATTCTAGTACAGAGTGTGTGTTACAGATACAGGAGGTGTGTATGTGTGTGTACACAGTGTGTAGTGATTCTAGTATAGAGTGTGTGTTACAGATACAGGAGGTGTGTGTGTGTACACAGTGTGTAGTGATTCTAGTACAGAGTGTGTGTTACAGATACAGGAGGTGTGTGTGTGTGTACACAGTGTGTAGTGATTCTAGTACAGAGTGTGTGTTACATATACAGGAGGTGTGTGTGTGTACACAGTGTGTAGTGATTCTAGTACAGAGTGTGTGTTACAGATACAGGAGGTGTGTATGTGTGTGTACACAGTGTGTAGTGATTCTAGTATAGAGTGTGTGTTACAGATACAGGAGGTGTGTGTGTGTACACAGTGTGTAGTGATTCTAGTACAGTGTGTGTGTTACAGATACAGGAGGTGTGTGTGTGTGTACACAGTGTGTACTGATTCTAGTACAGAGTGTGTGTTACAGATACAGGAGGTGTGTGTGTGTGTACACAGTGTGTAGTGATTCTAGTACAGAGTGTGTGTTACAGATACAGGAGCTGTGTGTGTGTGTACACAGCGTGTAGTGATTCTAGTACAGAGTGTGTGTTACAGATACAGGAGGTGTGTGTGTGTACACAGTGTGTAGTGATTCTAGTACAGAGTGTGTGTTACAGATACAGGAGGTGTGTGTGTGTACACAGTGTGTAGTGATTCTAGTACAGAGTGTGTGTTACAGATAAAGGAGGTGTGTGTGTACACAGTGTGTACTGATTCTAGTACAGTGTGTTTACAGTTAAGGAGGTGTGTGTGTACAGTGTGTAGTGATTCTAGTACAGTGTGTGTTACAGATACAGGAGGTGTGTGTGTGTGTGTGTACACAGTGTGTAGTGATTCTAGTATAGAGTGTGTGTTACAGAAAAAGGAGGTGTGTGTGTGTGTACACAGTGTGTACTGATTCTAGTACAGTGTATTACAGTTAAGGAGGTGTGTGTGTGTACAATGTGTAGTGATTCTAGTACAGAGTGTGTTACAGATACAGGAGGTGTGTGTTGTCTCCACACACCGTCTGTGTTTGTATTAACATTGTGTGAACTCTAATCTCAGTGTTAATTATCATTTCATCAACTCTTTTCCTCGCTCTGTAGCAATTTACCAACAAGTACAAAATATTATTTTTAATGAATAACACCTCATACTTTTAATCTGTTTATACTAATGTTCAGCTCACTCCCTCACCTATAAACACTCACTCCCTCAGCGATAAACACTCACTCCCTCAGCGATAAACACTCACTCCCTCAGCTATAAACACTCACTCCCTCACCTATAAACACTCACTCCCTCACCTATAAACACTCACTCCCTCACCTAAAAACACTCACTCACTCCCTCACCTATAAACACTCACTCCCTCAGCGAAAAACACTCACTCCCTCACCTATAAACACTCACTCCCTCACCTATAAACACTCACTCCCTCACCTATAAACACTCACTCACTCCCTCACCTATAAACACTCACTCCCTCAGCGATAAACACTCACTCCCTCACCTATAAACACTCACTCCCTCAGCGATAAACACTCACTCCTTCACCTATAAACACTCACTCCCTCACCTATAAACACTCACTCCCTCACCTATAAACACTCACTCCCTCAGCGATAAACACTCACTCCCTCACCTATAAACACTCACTCACTCCCTCACCTATAAACACTCACTCCCTCACCTATAAACACTCACTCCCTCAGCGATAAACACTCACTCCCTCAGCTATAAACACTCACCCCCTCAGCTATAAACACTCACTCCCTCACCTATAAACACTCACTCCCTCACCTATAAACACTCACTCCCTCACCTATAAACACTCACTCCCTCAGCTATAAACACTCACTCCCTCACCTATAAACACTCACTCCCTCACCTATAAACACTCACCCCCTCACCTATAAACACTCACTCCCTCAGCTATAAACACTCACTCCCTCACCTATAAACACCCCTCCCTCACCTATAAACACTCACTCCCTCACCTATAAACACTCACTCCCTCAGCTATAAACACTCACTCCCTCAGCTATAAACACTCACTCCCTCACCTATAAACACTCACTCCCTCAGCTATAAACACTCACTCCCTCACCTATAAACACACTCCCTCAGCTATAAACACTCACTCCCTCAGCTATAAACACTCACTCCCTCAGCTATAAACACTCACTCCCTCAGCTATAAACACTCACTCCCTCACCTATAAACACTCACTCCCTCACCTATAAACACTCACTCCCTGGTGATAGTGGTGTTAGTGGTGTTATTGGTGATAGTGGTGATAGTGGTGTTATTGGTGATAGTGGTGTTAGTGGTGTTATTGGTGATAGTGGTGTTAGTGGTGATAGTAGTGATAGGGGTGTTAGTGGTGATAGTGGTGTTAGTGGTGATAGTGGTGTTAGGGGTGTTAGTGGTGATAGTGGTGTTAGTGGTGATAGTGGTGTTAGTGGTGTTAGTGGTGATAGTGGTGATAGTGGTGTTAGTGGTGATAGTGGTGTTAGTGGTGATAGTGGTGATAGTGGTGTTAGTGGTGTTAGTGGTGATAGTGGTGTTAGTGGTGTTAGTGGTGTTATTGGTGATAGTGGTGTTAGTGGTGATATGGTGTTAGTGGTGAAAATGGTGATAGTGGTGTTAGTGGTGTTAGGGGTGATAGTGGTGATAGTGGGGTTAGTGTTGATAGTTGTCATAATGGTGTTAGTGGTGATAATGGTGTTAGTGGTGATAGTGGTCATAATGGTGTTAGTGGTCATAATGGTGTTAGTGGTGATAATGGTGTTAGTGGTGATAGTGGTGTTATTGGTGATAGTGGTGTTAGTGGTGATAGTGGTGATAGTGGTGTTGGTGTTATTGGTGATAGTGGTGTTAGTGGTGATAGTGGTGATAGTGGGGTTAGGTTGATAGTTGTCATAATGGTGTTAGTGGTGATAATGGTGTTAGGGGTGATAGTGGTCATAATGGTGTTAGTGGTCATAATGGTTTTAGTGGTGATAATGGTGTTAGGGGTGATAGTGGTGTTATTGGTGATAGTGGTGTTAGTGGTGAATATGGTGTTATTGGTGTTAGTGGTGTTAGTGGTGATAGTGGTAATAGTGGTGTTAGTGGTGATAGTGGTGATAATGGTGTTAGTGTTGATAGTTATAATGGTGTTAGTGGTGATAATGGTGTTAGTGGTGATAGTGGTCATAATGGTGTTAGTGGTGATAATGGTGTTAGTGGTGATAGTGGTGTTATTGGTGATAGTGGTGTTAGTGGTGATAGTGGTGTTAGTATAAACACTCACTCCCTCACCTATAAACACTCACTCCCTCACCTATAAACACTCACTCCCTCAGCTATAAACACTCACTCCCTCAGCTATAAACACTCACTCCCTCAGCTATAAACACTCACTCCCTCACGTATAAACACTCACTCCCTCAGCGATAAACATTCACTCCCTCACCTATAAACACTC
>JAUCMX010000016.1:24258141-24285641 GCA_033459395.1 Hemibagrus guttatus | reverse complement strand
AGAACAGAACAGAGCAGAACAGAGCAGGACAGAGCAGAGCAGAGCAGAACAGAACAGAGCAGGACAGAGTGGATCAGAACGGAGCAGAACAGATCAGAACAGAACAGAACAGAACAGAGCAGGACAGAGAAGAAACGAGCAGAACAGAACAGAGCAGAGCAGGACAGAGTGGATCAGAACGGAGCAGAACAGATCAGAACAGAGCAGAACAGAACAGAGCAGAACAGAGCAGAACAGAGAAGAACCGAGCAGAACAGAACAGAGCAGAACAGAGCGGATCAGAACGGAGCAGAACAGATCAGAACAGAGCAGAGCAGAGCAGAACAGAGCAGAACAGAGCAGAACAGAGTGGATCAGAACGGAGCAGAACAGAGCAGAACAGAACGGATCAGAACGGAGCAGAACAGAGCAGAACAGAACAGAGCAGAACAGAACAGAACAGAGCAGAACAGAGAAGAACCGAGCAGAACAGAACAGAGCAGAACAGAGCAGAACAGAGCGGATCAGAACGGAGCAGAACAGATCAGAACAGAGCAGAACAGAGCAGAACAGAGCAGAACAGAGTGGATCAGAACGGAGCAGAACAGAGCAGAACAGAACAGAGCAGAACAGAGCAGAACAGAGTGGATCAGAACAGAGCAGGACAGAGCAGAGCAGAGCAGAACAGAACAGAGCAGGACAGAGTGGATCAGAACGGAGCAGAACAGATCAGAACAGAGCAGAACAGAACAGAACAGAGCAGAACAGAGCAGAACAGAGAAGAACCGAGCAGAACAGAACAGAGCAGAACAGAGCAGAACAGAGCGGATCAGAACGGAGCAGAACAGATCAGAACAGAGCAGAACAGAGCAGAACAGAGCAGAACAGAGCGAATCAGAACGGAGCAGAACAGAGCAGAACAGAGCAGAACAGAGTGGATCAGAACGGAGCAGAACAGAGCAGAACAGAACAGAGCAGAACAGAGCAGAACCGAGGAGAACAGAACAGAACGGATCAGAACAGAGCAGGTGTATGGTTTAAAGGAGTGACTCAAAAATATATGATAATGGTGATGATGAATATGATGATGATGATGATGATGAATATGATGATGATGATGAATATGATGATGATGATGAATATGATGATGATGATGATGATGATGATGATGAATATGATGATGATGATGATGATGATGATGATGAATATGATGATGATGATGAATATGATGATGATGATGATGATGATGATGATGATGAATATGATGATGATGAATATGATGATGATGATGATGATGAATATGATGATGATGATGAAATATAGTTTGGGAATAAAGTTGCATTAATACTATATTTATAGAAGAAAGCTGGGTTACTGGATTAGGTATTTATATGAAAACATGTTTCTGATATAAAAAGCTTTTTGAGAGTTATTGGAGTAAAACCGCTCGCTGCTTCTCATCCTCCGGTTTTGTCAGTATTTCTAAACACACACACACACACACACACACACACACACACACACACATACACACACATGCAAACACTGTCCGTCCCTTTGGGATGCACCTCACCATGTTTCTGAGCCCAGGCTCTAATTAAAGCTCCTTTTTTGGCCTCAGTATGTGGAACACCAAACCAGTTCATATCTCCTGTGGCCTTAAAGATGTGGAGAAAGAGAGAGAGAGAGAGAGAGAGAGAGAGAGAGAGAGAGAGAGAGAGAGAGAGAGAGAGATAACCTCCAGTACAGACATAAAAACCCAGAGATCTGAGACAACTTTACACTGTACCAAAACTTGTTATAATTCACAGCGTTGTTGTTTGTGTTTAAACTGTTTTTTTTAATTGAAGTTAAATTCAGAGCAACATCCATACATGTAGCACCAGCGTTACTCCAAACCCTGCGGTGAATTAAAAGAACTGAGAGTTTGGACATCAGTCTGTTCCACTTTCTGAGGAAAACAGAATTCTGTATTTCAGGAACATTTTTAATCTCTTGATAAATGATAATTCCAGTCGATTGTCTCTGTGTGCAGACTGAACGAGGTGTGTGTGATGGAATCGGGGCTGTATGTGACAGAGAAAATGACCTCGTTCCATCTGGTGATTAATGACGTGTGTCATGTCTGAAAGTCCTCCTGAGTTCAGGATCATGGTGGGAAACAGGTGGCACAGAAAGATGGATGAGCCCCATTTAGCAAACACCTTGTCTGATTTACCTGGCAAACACATCCAGATATAATTAGGGCAAATGAAAGTTAAAGGGGAGATGGTGTAGTCTGAGTAATTAAATTATTTTGTGAAAAAATATGAGATTATAACAACAGACATGTCCCTAACAAGTCCTCAATGCTGGTGTAATTAATGAACGTTCATCACATTCAGAATTTTAAAATACTGCTACAGGCTGAGAGATCAGTAGCGAGCAGGTATCAGTGTAGTGACTAGCATTATGTCGTAAAGTGCTACTCCATATTTATGAGATTCATTATTCTGACATTCTACAGTGAACACCATGCAATTTTCAATTTTATAAATAAATAAGCAGCTGTGATATTTAAAAAAATTCAAGCTGTTGTCTGGACATGAGTATGATGAATACTGGCTTTCTACTTTCCACTGTTTACACCCCTGTTCTTTTCTTTTCTTTTCACTCTACAGAGAAACCCACTTCAAGCCAATCTGATCCCATGAGGAGACGATGTGGCAGCCTAATGAGAGTCAGGACTGCAATCCTACTGCAAATCAGATAATATGGCGAATGTGTTAGAGCCCATGGCGTGCCCACGGCAGTGACTGTACAGAACGAGTGCCTACTTCTTCCTGCCTGCTTTATGGACTAGAGACTATCTACTATCTTTTTCCACTCTTTCTCTTCATCATGAAGACCAAGTCATATGGCCTGTCCTCTCCCAGCATTGCCCTCCTGCTTCTTCCTTCTCTTCTCATGTTATTTTCATCACCAGACCTCGTCTGTGGCGACTGCTGGCTCATCGAGGGGGATAAGGGCTACGTATGGCTGGCCATCTGCAGTCAGAACCAGCCGCCGTATGAGACAATCCCGCAGCACATCAACAACACAGTGCATGATTTACGGCTCAATGAGAACAAGCTCAAGGCTATATTCTTCTCGTCACTTAGCCGCTTCACAAACCTGACAGACCTCAACCTGACCAAGAACGAGATCTCCTACATTGAGGATGGTGCCTTCGCTGGCCAGGCTAACCTCCAAGTGCTGCAGCTGGGCTACAACAAACTGACCAATCTGACGGAAGGCATGTTGCGAGGCTTGGGGCGCATACAATGTCTCTTCCTGCAGCACAATCTCATCGAAGTCATCGCCACAAATGCCTTCTGGGAATGCCCCAGCCTCAGCAGTCTGGACCTATCCTCTAACAAGCTGGCTCGATTAGACTCGTCCACGTTCAGAGTGTTGGGAAGGCTGATGGTGTGCGAGCTGGCAGGGAACCCTTTTCACTGTGGCTGTGATCTGTACAACTTTCTTGTTTGGCTGGAGGCCTTCAACAATGTCACACACACCTATGATCGATTACAGTGCGAGACTCCACGGGAGCTTTTTGGCTACCCGTTGCTAAGTCCTGTCGGAGGACCTGGTAGAAGCGCTCTCAACATCCTCGCCTCCATGTGCAGAAATGGAGTGTTTATTCCAGGGATGACTTCACTTCCACCAGATTTGGATTCCTCAGGCATGGGGCCCGATATGTTTGAACGTATTGGACCGTACCATCAGCCCACAACCTCATCCTCCTCTGAGAACACATTCAGCCCCAGTATCACACTTCAACAGGTGTCTCTTTCTTCAGCATCCCTGCTCGTGCAGATACCGCGTCCCTACAGCAAGATGTATATTTTAGTACAGTACAATCAGAGCTTTGTTTCTGACGTGATGAACCTGAAAAACAAGAAGGAGTTGATTAAGCTAAACAAGCTCATACCAAACACCAACTACACTTTTTGTGTGGCCTCTATACGCAACTCACAGCGTTTTAACCACACATGTCTTCAATTTTCCACCCGGACTCCTACTACAGATGACTTAGTACCCACCTCATCCACTACCACACATTACATTATGACCATTGTGGGCTGCTTGTTTGGGATGCTGATTGTTCTTGGACTGGTATATTACTGTTTGAGGAGGCGTCGTAGGCGAGAAGAGAAAGAGAAATCAATTTGTGTGAAAAAGACCATTTTAGAGATGCGGTATGGACCTGAGGTTGCAGCTGCAGCTACCAGTGATCCAACAGCAGTGCAGAAGCTCCATGATCAGGCCCACCACCAGCATCACCATGGAAAGCTTCCCATGTCCTCCTCTGGTTCAGGCATGTTGGGTCATGGCCCTGGTAACACTAGTTCCTCACGTCTCTCCACCATTCCTCAAGTAGAGAAGCTGGCTACGGCCTTCTCTGAGGCAATGGCAACCAAGGGCAACTACATGGATGTTAGGACTTCAGGAGCAGGAGATGAGAGAGGGCGAGATGGAGTAAGGCAATCTGTTAGAGCAGAAGACCTAATGGAGGAAGATGGAAGTGACCTGGGAGATGACTCAGATGGTGATGATGGTCGAGGGTCAGCGTCTGAGATCTCTACTATTGCAATGGAAGTTGATAAGGTTAACCAGATCATTAATAACTGCATTGATGCACTTAAACTCGACTCTGTGGCAGCTGCAGTGTCCTCTGCTGCTACATCAAGTGGAAATCCCACTTCACCACCACCTAGTAGCACCTCCTCCATAACCAGGGGGCTAATACCACTCTCAGCTGGTGTCAGTGAGGCTTGTCAGGTTCTGCCCTCTCCAAAAATCCCGCCTCCACCTCCTCTGCCTCTAACAGCTCCCCTTTCTGAGAGGCCAGGGATTACAGGAGGAGGCTTTGTCTCGCCACCATACCGTCCGCCGCCACCAGCAACAGCAGTTAGACCTATTCAGCGACAGATGAGTGCCGATGCAGCTGTGATTGTCAGCTCTTCTAAGAAGCATTGTGGTCCTGTGGGTGGAAAAGCTAGGGTGTACAGCCTGGATGTGCCAGAACCACGCAGTCCTGATCCCTGTCAGTATCCTGAGAAGGGAAGCCCAATCCGCTGTGGGGAACCTCTGGATAGACTACCCTTAGTTGGTGGTGGTGGTGTTGGTTGTAACATGGATGGAGTCACTATGGATGGTGTGAGCCTTCAGCAGCACTTGGAGGTACATCCAGACTTCCACTGTGCAGAGCATCGTCACTCAGTCCCTGCCCTTTATTACGAGGGCTCCCATGATTCCCCTGCACAAAGAGCCTCTTTCCTCAAACCCTTGTCGCGTGCCAAGAGAGACGCTGCTTCTTACTCTCAGCTCTCGCCTCACCAACACAGTTATTCCGGCTACTCGTCCAGTCCGGAGTACTCCTCCGAGAGCACACTGCGAATCTGGGAGCGCTTCCGTCCATATAGAAAGGGTCCACGCGAGGAGTCCTGTTACATTACAGCTGGAAATGCACTGCGCAAGAAGGTCCAGTTTGCAAAGGGGGAGGACCTACATGACATCCTGGACTACTGGAAAGGTGTGTCAGCACAGCAGAAGCTGTGAAGTAGTGGGGATCTAAAGCACCGGGCTTAACAGTGCCTGAATCATTTGAAGATCCTCTGCGGAGATGTAGCCAGAAGGATGGCTAGTGTGTACAAAGCAAGGTTGAGTTTGTCAGGGTCTGAGGACAAGTTGTACAGGATGAGTCATCAGAGTGCCAGAGGGAGGGAGAGAGAGAGAGAATCACAATACAGCCCACGTCTATGGTAGCATTAATTTAAATTTCATTTTAGACCCATAAGCTGAAGCTAACTTGTGTTTGATGAAGTCATTCCATAGGGCATATCATTTGTTATAAAATAATCGTGTTTGCCCCAAATTCATCTGTGAATCCTTTGTTTATACCAATAATGAGACCTCTATATCCCGAGTTCTCATTCAGCCTCAGAAACCCCGTGCATGTGTTCCGTCTCCCACGTGATTCACCGGCATTGCATTCATTTCTGAATTAACCATGTGTGTGTGTTCGGAGGCTGCGCTGATTTTATATAGAGCTGCCAAAACCAGACTTTTTCATCTCTGTTCTAGAGCTGCCACATTTCCATTTCAATAGGGTCTCAAAAAAGATAGATGAGGAAGGAGGAGGACAAAATATGAAAAAGAATCCATCAGAAACACCCGAGATCTTCAGCAGTGTCAGGATGTTCTGCCAGCTGCATGAACAGGATGATATTTAAATAAAGCAAAAGTCAAGCAGTTCAGGTCAGGACCACTACAACACCACCATACAGATGTGAGAGAAAAACAGAACCGGCTCTCATTAAATACACATCCTCAATAAACTATAAACGACAAGCTCCCTAACTCCACATTCATCCCCTCCACACACTCCTCTATTCACAGATCTTATTTAATTAATGTCCAGTTTGATTAGGTTAATTAATTTGCAATTAACCAAAGCTATTTTGTGTAGTGTGTATGGGAGTTAACTTAATTTGATTAATAAGGATCATTCTGTCCTCCTCATTCTCTCCCCTTGTTTAACCTAAACATCATGTTTTCATAAGCCAAAAAATTAGATTAGTGACGTGGAGGGATTAATATACTGAACGTGTATCAACAGTGTACGAGCAGTGTACTTCATCCTGAGAGTGGCTCCTTAATGTTGTATTACAATGTTGTGATGTCCTCTAATATCCTGGATGATGATAATCATAATGATGATGAAATATCTGATAAATATGATCAGCTAGCACAGTTTTTCATAAAGAAGACCTTTCATAGATGTAGGATGAAGTCAGTAATAGCAGTAAGATGTTTATGTTCTCAGTAGCACTCGCTGATTATTAACAGCATCCATCATCAGGGAGACGTCTTCTGAACTCACAAGCTCCTTCACATCATCGCCATTCATCCAGCACTTCTTTTACGTACTGTATTCTTTAGTTTGGTTTGGTGTTGCATCATGAGCATGAGATCTTACCCCGAATTCAAACAGGAGGGTTATCAGAAACCAACACTTAAAGCTAGGACAGTGTTAAAGAAAGACAGAGAACGAGAAGAGCAAAAGCTGCACAGCTGTATTTACAGCACAGCCCATTGGCCATGAAATAAAGAAATTAACTGTGACCACACGTAATGAAAAATAACCATGTCACCTCAGAGCTTCAGAAGAAGGGTGTGATATGAGTGGAAAAGAATTCTAGACGTTATGTAAATGTGCCTGTTGTGATACACACGTCCGGTGTGAATTGTCCTTCACACTAGTGTAAATACAGCACATTCATTTCAATCTTTATACACTCAGCTAATGATCTCTCACTCTCTCTTCCTGGAGTTCAGCAGTCGTTGAGCTGGAATTAAAGTTCAACCCTAAACATGAAGTGTTTACAAAAGTGTCCTATAAAAGTTCAATCCTGGAGGAGGAGCGAGCATCGTGGATATGAAGAGAGCCCTGTATCTAAACAGGGATTTAAAAACACACACACACACACACACACACACACACACACACACACACACACAGAAATACATCATCATCACATCATCAGAGAAAACAAGTAAACAAACGAGTAATCATCCGCCGTCCATCCGCCGTGTGATGAGTGAGAATGAGGACGGACTGCTACCGAGGCTTACTGTGACAACTTCCTGCTCATTTTCATTCCTGCTTTATTTCTGTTCCTGTGCTGAGAAACCGACTTTTTGTAGCCAACTTCAGTCCACACACAACTGTCGGATAGATCTGTTTATTTTCTGTCTCTTTTCCCTTTCCACATGTCCTTCCTGTAAGTCTGTTCTCTATTCCTGAAGTTAATTCACATCTGATGATCAGAAAAATGGTTTTCATTCTTTTAAGGTGATTTTATTTTAAACTAATAATTATTCATAAAGATGTATATGGATTGTTTCTTTTGGTTGTGAGATGTTAAGTCAGTGCTCTCCTGCTCAAGACCTGTTAACATTTTCTCATTAAGACACGAGAGGCATTAAGCACAGGTCCAGTCAACACATTACATGGTGTTTTCTCTGCAGATTTCCTCCTGAACTCAGTTGAATAATCCTCACAGTACTGAATAATCCTCACAGTACTGATTAATCCTCACAGTACTGATTAATCCTCACAGTACTGATTAATCCTCACAGTACTGAATAATCCTCACAGTACTGATTAATCCTCACAGTACTGAATAATCCTCACAGTACTGAATAATCCTCACAGTACTGATTAATCCTCACAGTACTGATTAATCCTCACAGTACTGAATAATCCTCACAGTACTGATTAATCCTCACAGTACTGAATAATCCTCACGAGAGGCATTAAGCACAGGTCCAGTCAACACATTACATGGTGTTTTCTCTGCAGATTTCCTCCCTGAACTCAGCTGAATAATCCTCACAGTACTGATTAATCCTCACAGTACTGATTAATCCTCACAGTACTGATTAATCCTCACAGTACTGATTAATCCTCACAGTACTGAATAATCCTCACAGTACTGAATAATCCTCACAGTACTCGTTCCTCTCACCTGCTGTTAGATTTCTAGATCAGCGTGTTTTATATCTGATTCATACGTCATGTTTTGGCCTGATTGAAGTCTGAGTGTTCACCTGGGAATGTTTGTATTGGTTAATTACTCGATCTGGTCAAATGTCAACAGTTTTCTGCTCTGTAACACTGAGATGATAATTACACGCTCGAGGCTCAGCTCATTTTCCCCGAACAACATGACCTTCCTCACTGGTCAGGGTCAAAGCCGAGAGTCTTACGATTACAGCTGGTTTTGTGTTAAAGAATGAGTGCACTTCTCACAGCTCGGATAAAAGCAGAATAATGATGTGTGTGTGTGTGTGTGCGGTGTGTGTGTGTGTGTGTGTGTGTGTGTCTGTGTGTGTGGTGAGAAAACAGCAGAAAGCATGAAGTAAAAATGTGATACACAATTTCAGAAACAGGAAGCTGAACAGAGGGAGGGAAATTTACTCGGAGCTGAACGAGGCTGTGAACAAAGTAATAAAATCTCAAACGTGACTAAAATATAAACCAAGAAAATCCACTCAGGTTTGTTTGCTATCAGTTGATAAGTTTTCTATAGTGTGATTTATGATCTGGTACGTCAGCAGGAGCAGTGTGAAGGAAATGTGCTTGCAGACTGAAAAGATATTCATACCATTTTATTTTTTTAGCTCTACATCAGAATATTTCAGTAAATATTAATGTCTTAAATGGGATTATTTTTGTATTTAAATAGAAACGAGCAGAAGATCACCACTGATGGTGAAATATAAGGACAGAACGGTGTCGAGACACTGTAGCATTGAGAGGTGAGGTTGAGAGACGAGGTTGAGAGACGGGTTTGAGAGATGAGTTTGAGAGACAAATTTGAGAGACGAGGTGAAAGATGAGGTGAGAGGTGAGGTTGAGAGACAAATTTGAGAGACGAGGTGAGAGGTGAGGTTGAGAGACGAGGTGAGAGACAAATTTGAGAGACGAGGTGAGGTGAGGTGAGAGGTGAGGTTGAGAGACAAATTTGAGAGACGAGGTGAGAGGTGAGGTTGAGAGACGAGGTTGAGAGACGAGGTGAGAGACAAATTTGAGAGACGAGGTGAGGTGAGGGTGAGAGACGAGGTGAGAGGTGAGGTTGAGAGACGAGGTTAAGGTATTGACAGATTTCAGCTGTTTTAAGAGCTAATTGTTGCTCTGATGAGGTTGACGAGTCGGTTCAGTGGAAGTCGTGTGCAGGATCCCGAGCGGAGTGACAGTAATCACTGTAAGATTCCATAAAGCAAAAAAGTGGATTAATCTTCCACAGCAGTTTATAACACTTTATAAGCTCCTTATCCGTGTCAGTGTATAGAAGCAGCTCAGTGTGAAGAGAGGGAGTAGAGTCAGTGCTGAGAAACACGACGTTCATCCGCATTTTATACAAATAATAGAGTTAACATTGAAAAACAAAGGTCTCAGCATCATCATGCGCTCCTGCGCTAAAGGCCCAAGCTGGAGACACAAAAATCTTTATTTTTTAGACTGATGAGGATAATCAGAGGCTGTGTCTCTGAACCGAATGTTAATGATTTGATTGGCACTAAAACTTCACAGCTTTAAAGTCTTAATTCGCTTTTTGTTTAAAATCAAAAGCTGAGGATTTTCCTGAAGCCACGATAATTGGGATTCTTTTATAGAGGTTTAAACTCCTCTCTCTCAGCCATGCCCTGAAGAAAAGTATCCCTCTGACCGAGGGCCGTATTTCCTTCTGATGTTTACAGCAAGCTTCTCGGTTTCTCATCAGACCTGTGGGTGTGTTAGAGGATGCGGTGGGAAAGTAAAGTGGGACGGAACACAGGACGGATAAATGGAGTCTTTTCAAGCCAGAGGCAGGAATGAACAGGCCAATCAGCACACAGCTCGGGCTCTCAGCACTCAAGAGCTTTGATAGCCTAATTGAGGAGTAAATCTTTTTTATCAGGCTCTGAGAAAGAGAGAAAGAGAGAGAGAGAGAGAGAGAGAGAATGCAGGGGGACTGGTAAGATGGTTAGAAAGACTGAGAGGAGGGAATGCGGGAAACACTTCGACATCAGGAGGAAAGATGAGTGAAGCACATTAAACACTGCAGAGAGACGATAAATAATCTGATACGAGCTGAAGACATGAGGACGTGTTAACAAACATGCAGAGACTTGCTCAGGTGATAACTGGAAAAATGAGAAAAAGTCCAGAGAGAGAGAGAGAGACAGAGAGAGAGGCAAAGAGAACAAGAGAGAGAGACAGACAGGCAGAGAGAGAGACAGACAGAGAGAGAGAGACAGACTAGGCCTCTCTCTGATGATTTTTCACCTCTGTACTCCACAGACTCTTGAGTTTCCTCCACAGCACAAATGAAATCCACTTCCAACCCCCGCAGCTGGACTAACCCCCCGCTTCACACCACGCCATCACTAATCCCTCTCTCTTCCCTCTCCATTAGCCGCTTCTCAATTAACTCCATCGGCGAGCCGAGTGAAGCTGCTGTGATCTCACGCTCGCTGCTATTGTACAGCGTGACATTCATCGCCTTTGCGCTGAGCGAGATATCGAGCTGAGTCTCGACTCTATCAAAGCTCTCAGAGCCTGAAGAATAGACCAGGACTTATTCCCTCTCCGCTTCCCCTCACAGGCGGATCCGGAGATTGATCCGAGTTTTCAGATGTTTCAGAACTTTCGCAATTTCAGCCTCGATCCCAGAGTGTCCTCGGTTTGAGCTAATAACTTTTTGGACTTTTTAATCACTTTAAAATGAATTGAAACCTTAATTTGTAGAAACGATACAGAAAACGTACAAACCGTTTCGTTTCAGTATGTTTGAGTGCAAAAGTTTGTGCACCCTGATTACAAGCTGAGGCGTGATTACCGCATCACGTTAATCATCAGTTAACGCTCATGTCACCTTCATCACCTTCAGCCTCAGTCACATCCTTCCTTTTACCTCGAACATTCTGACACTCCTGTTTTATTTGGAAATAATGTGTAAAATTAGACATATTCATGTTGCTTGTTGCAGCGCAAACCTTAAAACCTGTAGTCATTTGGAGTAAAAATATGATTGAATGGCTTTAGAAAAATAAAGAACAGAAACAGATTAAGAAATTTTAAATCCATGTCAATTCAGACTCAAGCCTTTGAGAGAAAGTAAGACTTTTCCCGTACGCCGGACTCCTCGCTCACAACACACCACTACGCACGCTCTCTCGGTTCTGCCGATGCCCACGGTTACATAAACACGCGTGTGAAGAAGAAACTCTGGTTAGGTTTCAGACATGATACAGAAAATCAGCAGATTTCTCCCGATGGTGCTGATAGAAAGATAGAGGAAAGTGCTTTTGAGAGAAGTTACTGAACGTTTCTGCATGTCACCTCTTCCCTGCAGCAGAACCGTATTCCTGAGGAAGCGCACTGGTGCGGAGGATTAACACCTCACACTGGCACGCCGAGCGAGCGTCCAGCAGTGGGTGGGTGAGGAGGCGGTGTTTCAGGAGGCTGCATTTAAAATGTCTTTATATAATGATTTCTCCTTTTTGTCTGGAAAATATTTTTCCTGAAGTAGCATGTGATGGAGCTCTGACACTCTAGGGTTTGTTTGGTTTTCTGGGAAATTTCTGGGCGTGAGTATCAGAGCTCGAGGGCGCAAGGAATACGTCTGTAAGTGACACTCTGAGTTCTCGTGTTACGCCACGTGTCCCTTCTCCATCAGCTTGTGTTCACTGACTCAGTCTCTTCGGCAGGAGAGCAAATATTTGAGCTTCACCTCTGGCTCAGGAATGAAACAATAACCTTCTCCAAATTCTCCATGTTTTCCCTGATATTATTTGACCTCAGAAATTTAATTTCCAATTCCAAAGAACGGGACTAGTGTATAACAGACAATGAGCTAGATCTGTGAATTTTGTATTTGTCAAAAAAAGTCTCTAATGGATGTTTTTATACTGAGGTCAAATTCTAGGTGTCAATTTTATTGTTTTGTTTGGGTGGGGTCAGAGTCAGGGGCGGGGTCAGAGTGGGGGGCGGGGTCAGAGTTTAGGGTTGTTATGATGTCGTATAAGTGATGTGGACGGCTTCACTCAGCTGCTCCGTGACTTTTTTCCACAGGTTTGAGGGTAGAGAAAAAAAAAGTTCTATTTGCATGACTTGCTGTATTTTCCAGGAAAAGATTTAAATCTTCGTGTATACTAAATGGATGTGTTGAAAACAGTTAGGAACTGAATTATTTGTTGGAACTTAAGATTAAGTCTGAAGGTGTAGATTTCTTTTATATCTCTGATGGGTAGTGATGAGCTCACTCCAGCGCTATCCTCCTCTCATCATGACTGCTCACTGAGAGAGCTGTGAGAGAAAATTCCCGAAGTGTTGCTGTGGAAAAGCTTTCGGAATCACACAGGAGCAGGAACTGCTTTCATCTGGGAAAAACCGGATCTCAGCTTCTCCTGGAAAACATTCCCGAGGACCAGTAACTTCATTTACTGCCGTTTAGTGCCAAAGCGACATGTTCTTCAGTCCACTGTAATCACTGCATTCCCTTAACACACACACACACACACACACACACACACACACACACACACACACACACACACAACAAGTGTTAACAGTTATTATCATCTATTTCAAATGTCAACACCTTCAGTTAGACTCCTGATCAATACATCAGTGAGTGTGGCACGTCCACTACAGTAACCTTGAAACTAACCTCACTCACACACACACACACACACACACACACACACACACACACACACACACACATGAACACAGCACATCAGTGTTAAGACTGAAACCTCCATCTCCAGAGGCTTCTGTGGTTCTGCAGAGGTGATGGTTTGGGTTCGGTGGAGAAACCACATGAGCCCGAGTGAACGAGCGTAAAAGTGAGAAGAGGCTCTAAATGTTTCGTAGATATTTCAGACAATTTGTTATTTGGTCCTGAAAAGCAAATCACACAACCGCACCGTTTATTTCAAGATGTGTGGTGAGAAAATGTGTGTAACAGAGAACACACACAGAACCTGAAGCCCTGCAGTCACTGAAACCCTCACCAGCATCATGCTGCTGACCTCTGCAGGACCTCACCAGTGCATGCTGGGAAACCGTTCTTATTTATCCTTCTCCTCATAAACACCAATAAACAGATTTAAGGAACATAGTTAAACCTTCAGGACCATGATGATGCTCACATTCTCCATCACATGTCCTGTTACTCTTCAGATTAATGATACGATTTAGTGAAATAAATCAGATCTAACTTCCTGTATCTGACAGGAAGTGTGTGTTCTTCAGCGTGCAGCTCACTGTCCCACTCACCGTTCAGACACCAGGAGAATAAATCTGTCTATTTTCTATAAACGTGCCAAGAACAGATTCTTAATAATGACTTTCTTTTACTTTTCCTACCTTTAATGATGTGCTGTGATTCATCCTGAAAGTGTGAACCAAAGCTTTTCCATGGCAACACGTGGAACCGTAGCGACTGTACGAAGCCGTTTATATTTCATCTGCAGTGAGGTTTCTGCAGGAGGTTCCACGTGAGAGCAGACAGAACCGACACAGCCTCCTGACACTTCTAATGAGTCTCATTAACAGTGAGCTCGTTCAGATCAACTCTGTACATTTCTTTTCTTTTTCTTTCTTTAACTGAAGAGATTCTCCAAAAGAACTTTATGGGTTATGATGAGAGAAACAAATTCTCTGAAACTTCGTTCCTTACACATGAATATCTTCTGCTGTTACCGACATGTAACACTGTCCCCTCCCACTTCTGTACAAAAGATCTATTTCTATATTTGCAATAAATTTCTAATTAAAAGAGAACGATGTGACTGATTTGGAGATCTGAATTTTTGTTTGAATTTTCTTGCTTTGTGCAGGGTTTGTATTTGCTGCAGATTTCTGGAATCTGTGTGTGTGTGTGTGTGTATGTGTGTGTGTGTGTGTGTGTGTGTGTGTGTGTGTGTGTGTGTGTGTGTGTGTTGTATGGAGGTCTGGGGAGTCATTCAGATCACACAGTAATTGTTGTTAAACAACTCTTCTCCTTCAGAAACAGAGACCTCACTCGTTCAGGAACACTTTCCTCCAGAGGTGACACCAGCCGTCTACAGATTTAATAGATTTAATTATAAGACATCAGGACATGAATTAAAAGCAGTCAGCCTAATAAATATCAGTTTATATAAATAATAAATAAATACCAAACATTAGAATCTGTACTGTTCAAATAAATAAACACTTCATCATAAAATAGCATGAGAGCCAGAAGCATTAAACACCTGAATACTGCACCCACGTGAGCTCGGAGGACGTCCCACTCCAAAACCAGGGCAGTAATATGGAGTTGCCCCGCCTTCCTGCCCCTTTACTCTTCTAATGAGCTCCAGCCTTCTGGGAAGGTTTTCCACCGTGGGGATTAGTGCTCATTCAGCTACACGAGCATCACTGAGATCAGACACTAATGATGGTTAGTAAAATATGTGAGAAAAATATGGGGCAGGGGGAGAGAGAGAGGGAGAGAGAAAGACAGAGAGAGAGGGAGAGGGAGAGAAAGACAGAGAGAGAGGGAGAGGGAGAGAAAGACAGAGAGAGAGGGAGAGGGAGAGAAAGACAGAGAAGGGGGGGCAGGGGGGGGGGCAGAGAGAGAAAGACAGAGGGAGAGAGGGAGAGAGAAAGAGAGAGAGGGAGAAAGAGAGAAAGACAGAGAGAGGGAGAGAGGGGGGAGAAAGACAGCGAGAGGGAGAGAGAGGGAGAGAGAGAGAAATACAGGGAGAAAGAGAGAAAGACAGAGAGAGAGAGAGAGAGAGAGAGAGAGAGAGAGAGAGAAAGGGGGGGAAAGAGAAAGACAGAGAGAGAAAGACAGAGAGAGAGAGACAGAGAGAGAGAGAGAGAGAGACTTTATTTATACAAGTCACATATACACAGAGTGACTTAATGAGTAAATAAATAAATAAATAAATAAATAAATAAATAAATAAATAAGAGTGTATTCAAATACTTTCAGTAAATGAGTTAAACAGCAGTGATGATTAGTTTATCTCTGCTGCAAGTTAAGTTCTCCTTCTGCAACAGAGCACACAGCATTCTCACAGCACCACACACACTTAAACATGTCCAAATCATTCATACTCTTATAAAAATTAAAGTCAATTAAAATTCTTGACTTGATCAGCCTCTTTAAAATTCTTGTGGCCTCGCAGTCAGTGTTTTGTGCTATCCGGTTTTTTCGGCTCAGGTATATTGCCATTTTTGCCTGACCAAAGATAAAATTGATCAGTTGGCACCTGAACCTGTGTTTCCTGACGTACTTAAAACCCAGAATAAAACACTGAACAGTAAAATCAACATTAAAAGACCTTAAAATGCTCCGTAAAAACACACACAGTGACTGTAACCTGGAGCAGTGAATAAAAGCATGAAGAACAGTTTCTCTCTGTGAACAGAACGGACAGTCATGTACAACATCAGGGTTTAAAACAGAGATAAAAGAGTTCACAGAGATAATACAGTGTAAAATCCTCCATTGGAGGTCAGCAGCTCTTTTGGTTAACGGTGGTTTATACAGTGCGTCCACTCTGGTTTAATATCACCATTAAAACCCAGAACATTTCTCCATGGGGTGTCCACCCTCCCACTCAGCTTCTTCTTATTTAAAACCTTAACACAGGCTCTGTAGAGCAGCTTCCCCGACACTGACCCAAAGTCCATCTCCCCTTCGCTCCGGCACTCCAGGAGGGGCCCTGCACACCCGTCGAGGTCAGGAGCAATGTTCAGCCGGGGAAAGGGTTCGTCCTCCGTAGGACCAGTCTCTGTACGTTGATAGTCCATCAGCTGAACACGCTCCTCTGATGTAAGTGCAGATCTCCAGCGGTGTAGGAGCTGATTGACAACACGCAGGGACCGCAGTCCCATATGCGCTGCCAGGTCCTCTGCCCTTGACAAATCTGACCCCGCGACGTTCACTGAGCTCTCCGGAGCGTCACGATGCCCGAGCGTTCGCCCCCTGTAAGACATCATCGGGACCAGCCGCTTCCACCTGCTCAGTCTGCCCTTCACGTGCTCTACAGAACCTTCCCAGTTTTTGTTTAAAAACTCATTGGTCCCCAGGTAGACACCCAAGTATTTAAAACCACCTCTTTTCCACGCTAAGCCTCCTGGTAGTGAAGGTTGCCCACCTCCCCACTCCCCAACTAAAATGGCTTCACTCTTTGTCCAGTTAACCTTGGCAGAAAATAAAATCTGAAAGTCATTTAAAATAGCAGTTAAAACATTCACATCTTCTTGTGTGTTTATCATGACTACCAGATCATCTGCATAAGCTGATAAATATACTGAGGCATTAGCGTGTGGAATATTAAAACCAGATAGATGACTCCTTAACTTGTTCAATCACCAGAGAGTACAACATGCCTGAGAGGGAACAGCCCTGCCTGATCCCTCTGTACACTCTGAAAGGGGCACATAAACCACCATTAACCTTCAGTACACTCTCAATTTCACAGTACAACACCCTGATCATGGCTACAAAACCTGGGTTGAACCCAAAGGCTTCCAGCACCTTCCACAAATATTCATGCTCAACCCGGTCAAAAGCCTTTTCCTGATCTAGGAAAATCAGACCAGTCCCAATAGCCTGGAGACGTCCAAAATGTCACGAATCAAAGACACGTTATTGAATATGGACCTATCAGGCACACAGTACGTCTGGTCCTGGTGAATGAGCCGCTCCATTACCTTAGTCAGTCTGGAGGCTAATGCTTTTGAGAGCAGCTTGCGGTCAGTGCACAGTAGTGAGACAGGGCGCCAGTTCTTCAGGTGTGTCAGGTCTCCCTTTTTCGGCAGCAGGGTCAGGACGGCCCTCCTGCAGCTCAATGGGAGCTCACCTCTCCGTACACTGTCCCGTAGGACATCCAGCACGTCCTGCCCTATGACAGCCCAGAAAGCCTTGTAAAACTCAGCCGGGAGACCTCTATACCTGACGCCCGTCCATTGTCCATCCTCTGGAGAGCCTCATGAAGCTCCTCCAGCGACAGCTCCCTGTCCAACTCTCTGGCCGCTCGCTCAGAGAGCTTTGGCAGGCCCACGAGGAAGCTGTTCTCCACCACTTGTGCCCCTGACCACTCACTGCTGTACAGCTTTGAGTAAAAGCTTACTGTCTGCTTGCAAATTTCAGTGGGCTCAGATAAGAGACCCTCCTGATTCTGTTCGCATAGCATGTATGAATCTTTTCTGTCCATTCTTTTGCTCTAAACCGAAAAAGAACTAGGGGGGGCATGGTGGCTTAGTGGTTAGTACGTTTGCCTCACACCTCCAGGGTTGGGGGTTTGATTGCCATGTGTGTGGGAGCTTGCATGTTCTCCCTGTGCCTCGGGGGTTTCCTCCGGGTACTCTGGTTTCCTCCCCCAGTCCAAAGACATGCATTGTAGGTTGATTGGCATCTCTAAATCGTGTGTGTGTGTGTGTGTGTGTGTGTGGGGGGGGTTTTTGCGTGCCCTGCGATGGGTTGGCACTCCGTCCAGGGTGTATCCTGCCTTGATGCCCAATGACGCCTGAGATAGGCACAGGCTCCCCGTGACCCGAGAATAGATCGGATAAGCGGTAGACAATGAATGAATGGGACCAGCGCCCCCTGTGCTGTAATGTCTAACAGGTCGTTCATTTTGGCTTTTTTACTTTTGAGGGCTTCAATATGCCCTCGATTTCCGGTGGCCTCCAAACGCTGGAGTTCCACTATTTCTATCTCCAGAGCTTTCAGAGATCTAACAATGTCTCTTGTGATGTTGAGAATGTACTGTTGACAAAAAACTTTGATTTGTGTTTTAGTCACATCCCACCACAGCTGAAGTGAGCTAAAAGCTGCCTTCTCTGATTTAAAACAATTCCATAAATAAGTAAAAGACTCTCTAAAATTAGCGTCTTCTAAAAGTGCAGTGTTAAAATGCCAGTAGGCGCTCCTAGGTTTAACGTTCTCTTTAGTGATAGTACACTGGACCATGCTATGGTCAGAGATACCTACTGGAACAATAAAACACTGTGTAAAAGCGTTAGCTGGTGTTTAAAACCATAAAAGCGATCTAGTCTTGCCAGGGAGAGTGAGTTGTCTATGGCATGGGCCCACGTGTACTGTCTCTTGTTCTTATTAAAAGTTCTCCATATGTCACTTAACTTGTGGGCCTCCATCACCTCCCACAGACGCTTACGGGAAGCCACGTGAGGTTCTGTCTGGTTCCGATCCAAATCATCCGTAGTACAGTTAAAATCTCCACCCAGAATTAAAATATCTGCAGTGTGGCAGTCAGCAATAACATTGCTCAATGTGTCTAAAAACCCATCCTCTCCACTGCACTGGTGGGAGTGTACACACAGAAAAAACACTAAAACCTCATTCTCATAAAAAGCTTTCACTTTTAAAAGCCTCCCAGTTAAAATCTTTTTCAACTGAATAAGAACAAGGGATAAAATTGCAAGCAAAGAGCAAGGCGACTCCACCACTGAGTGATGTGTTATGGCTTAAAATCACCAACCCATCCCACTCCTTCACCCAATCAGCAGCATTGCTGATATCACTGTGGGTTTCCTGCAGCATGACAACATCAATGTGCTTCTGCTTTAAAAGACCATAGAGTTTAGCTCTCTTATTCTGCTCTCTTGCTCCATTAATATTTAAACTCGCAATATTAATTCCCATCATTAAAATAAATAAAATAAATAAAACCAAACAGAGGGTAAAAACCACTCTGACATAAACACCACACATTACTCATGGTCAGAGATTTTTCCCCATTCACTCTCGTTATCAGTTTCTTCAGACGGAAAATTTCCACATGGATAAAAGCTCCTTCTCTTCTGAAGAACTTAACATCATGAATGAAGTGTTTGCGGTCCGGGAAAAACTCTTCTAATGCGACATTCTTCTGCCATTTGGTGTTCCTTAAAGACTCTTTAATGTCCTCTGCACTATAAACCACATTAATCTGTTCCTCCTGAGAATCGAAAGTTAAACCTGAGTCTGAGATGCGGTCATCACTGTCCGATTCTCCTTCCTCCACCTTCGTCTCTTTTCTAGCCTGCTTTTTCCCTCGTCCCTTACCTTGTTTTTTCCCTTTTATTCGGTACTTTAAAAACGGGCTCATCCACCATGTCCACGTCTCCCCCGTCCCCCTGCACTGGTGTAGTGTCCGGTGTTTCCATGCGGTCGCCCTGCACCTCCGTGCCTGCCTCTGTCAGCGCAGGTGGCTCCAGCACCGCTCCAGAACCCACTGAGCTTTTCTCAGTAGACCACGGCTTCTCCCGGTCCGGTCGAGCCGAGCGTGGCTCTGCCGTGGCTTTTCCAGGGCCGGCGTAGCTCCAGTGGGCTTCTGGGCTGCAGGCAACTTTCTTATCTGGGGAACTGAGGGGAGAAACCAATCTTCTTCTTCTTCTTTCGGCTTCTCCCTTCAGGGGTCGCCACAGCGAATCATCTCTCTCCACCTATCCCTATCTTCTGCATCCTCAACCCTTGCACCCACTAGCTTCATATCCTCATTAATTCCATCCATATACATCCTCTTTGGCCTTCCTCTTTGCCTCCTGCCTGGCAGCTTCATGTCCAACATTCTCCTACCAATATACTCACTCTCCCTCCTCTGAACATGTCCAAACCATCTTAATCTGGCCTCCCTAGCTTTGTCCCCCAAACGTCCAACATGAGCTGTCCCTCTGATGTACTCATTCCTAATCCTGTCCAATCTTGTCACTCCCAAAGAGAACCTCAACATCTTCAGCTCTGCTACCTCTAACTCTGACTCCTGTCTCTTCCTCAGTGACACTGTCTCTAAACCATACAGCATGGCCGCTCTCACCACTGTCCTGTACACCTTCCCCTTGATTCTCGCTGATATTTTCTGATCACACAGAACTCCCGACACCTTTCTCCACCCATTCCAACCTGCCTGCACTTGCTTCTTTACCTCTTTCCTACACTCTCCATTACTCTGGACTGTTGACCCCAAGTACTTAAACTCCTGTACCTTCTTCACCTCTTCACCCTGTAACCTTACTGTTCCACTTCCCTCCCTTTCATTCACACACATGTACTCAGTCTTACTACGACTGACTTTCATTCCTCTTCTCTCCAGCGCAAACCTCCACCTCTCCAGGTTTTCCTCCACCTGCTCCCTGCTCTCACTACAGATCACAATGTCATCTGCAAACATCATTGTCCAAGGAGACTCCTGTCTGACCTCCTCTGACAACTGGTCCATCACTATAGCAAACAGGAAGGGGCCCAGAGCCGATCCCTGATGCAGTCCCACCTCCACATTGAACTCCTCTGTCTGACCTACAGCACACCTCACCACTGTCCTGCTCCTCTCATACATGTCCTGCACCACTCTGACATACTTCTCTGCTACTCCTGACTTCCTCATACAGTACCACAGCTCTTCTCTTGGCACCCTGTCATACGCTTTCTCCAAGTCTACAAACACACAGTGCAACTCCCTCTGACCATCCCTATACTTCTCCATCAAAATTCTCAGAGCAAAAATTGCATCTGTTGTGCTCTTTCTGGGCATGAAGCCATACTGCTGCTCACAAATTTCCACTACCTTCCTTAACCTAGCTTCCACTACTCTTTCCCATACCTTCATTGTATAGCTCATCAACTTTATCCCCCTATAGTTGCTGCAACTCTGCACGTCACCCTTATTCTTAAAGATCGGCACTAACACACTTCTTCTCCATTCCTCAGGCATCCTCTCACTCTCTAAAACCCTGTTGAACAAACTAGCTAAAAATTCCACTGCTGCCTCTCCCAGACACTTCCAGACCTCCACCGGGATGTCATCAGGACCAACTGCCTTCCCACTTTTCATCCTCTTCAAAGCCTTCCTGACTTCATCCTTTCTAATCTTATCTACTTTCTGTTCCACAGAGTTCACCCCTTCTACTCTTTTTTCCCTCTCATTTTCCTCATTCATCAGCTCCTCAAAGTATTCCTTCCATCTCCTCTGTACACTCTCCTCACTTGTGAGCACTCTTCCATCTCTATCCTTAATAACTCTAACTTGCTGCACATCCTTCCCATCTCGATCCCTCTGCCTAGCTAACCTGTACAAGTCCTTCTCTCCTTCTCTAGTGTCTAACCTAGTGTACAACTCGTCATATGCCTTCTGCTTGGCCTTAGACACCTCCCTCTTCACTCTGCGCTGTAACTCCTTGTATTCCTGTCTATTCTCTTCAGTCCTGTCCATGTCCCACTTCTTCTTGGCTAACCTTTTCCTCTGGATACTATCCTGAACTTCCTCATTCCACCACCAAGTCTCCTTATCTTCTTTCCTCATTCCAGATGACACACCCAGCACCTTTCTCCCTGTCTCCCTGATCACTTCTGCTGTAGTTTCCCAGTCATCTGGCAGCACTACCTGACCACCCAGAGCCTGCCTCAACTTCTGTCTACATTCCTCACAACATTCCTCCTTTTTCAGCTTCCACCACTTGGTTTTCTTCTCTATCTTTGACCTCTTCTTCTTACAGACCATCAGAGTCATCCTACACACCACCATCCTATGCTGTCTGGCTACACTCTCTCCCACTGCCACTTTACAGTCACTAATCTCTTTCAGATTGCCTCTTCTACATAGGATGTAGTCTACCTGTGTGCTCCTACCTCCACTCTTGTAAGTCACTCTATGCTCCTCCCTCTTCTGAAAATAAGTGTTAACCACAGCCATGTCCATCCTCTTAGCAAAGTCCACTACCATCTATCCTTCAAGGTTCCTTTCCTTAACTCCAAACTTGCCCATCACCTCCTCATCACCTGTGTTCCCCTCACCAACATGTCCATTAAAATCCGCTCCTATCACCACTCTCTCACCCGTGGGAATACTCTCCATCACCTCATCTAATTCACTCCAGAATCTCTCTTTCTCCTCTAACTCACAACCTACCTGTGGGGCATAACCACTAACAACATTCAACATCACCCCTTCAATCTCTAACTTCAGACTCATCACCCTGTCTGACACTCTCTTCACCTCCAGAACATTCCTCACAAACTCCTCCTTCAGGACCACACCTACCCCATTTCTCTTACTATCCACACCATAATAAAACAGCTTGAATCCTGCTCCTATACTACGAGCCTTGCTCCCCTTCCACCTGGTCTCCTGTACACACAGTATATCCACCTTCCTTCTCTCCATCATATCAGCCAGCTCTCTACCTTTCCCTGTCATAGTACCAACATTCAGAGTTCCTATTCTCAGTCCTACACTCTTACCTTTCCTCTTCTCTCTCTGTCTGCGCACTCTCCTCCCTCCTCTACTTCTTCGACCAACAGTAGCCCAATTTCCACCGGCGCCCTGTAGGTCAACGGCGCCGATGGCGGTCGTTGTTAACCCGGGCCTCGACCGATCCGGTATGAAATTCGTACTGACGATTCGCATGGTTAAATTTGGCAATGTTTTACGCCGGATGCCCTTCCTGACACAACCCTCTCTATTTATCCGGGCTTGGGACCGGCACAGAAGTCACTGGACTGTGACCCCCATGGCTAGATTGAGGGGAGAAACCAATATCGTCTCATTATTGCCCACTATTCCATTCTGGGTCAGTTTCCTCACTTTCTCCACATCATTCAGGAACACCACAATAGCACTGTTCATTCTTGAGGCAGAGACAATGTTTTCATGTCCCACCACGTTACCGACTGCAACACAACACTCTTCTACACTCGCCGCACACACTATACACACACTATACACACACTATACACACACCGTGCCAGCGAGTCAACCTCTCACACAGCGTCGCGCTCGGATCTGCCATGACCATGCTGCACCGACACGCTGCTCACACACACACACACACACACACACCTGCACACACACACACCTGCACACATGCACGCCCTCACACACACGCACACACACAGTTATTTTTCGCACACACACACACACACACACACACACACACACACACACACACTCAAAAAATAAATAATCCGAGATATTACATAGAAAAAATGCACTTTAGTGCCGAAAAATTGGCAACACGCCAACCGCTCTCACGTGCTCTACACGCCACACTTGCTTCTCCGCCACGCATGCGCAGGGGGAAAAAAAGAGAGAGAGAGAGAGAGAGAGAGAGAGAGAGAAGTGGATAAACAGAATGAAGTGATGCAGAAGTCCGTGTTGGTGCAGTAGTGTGTGTAATGTGAACTGATTTCTCTCAGCAGGATGTGATTTATAAACTGAGAAAACATCCAGGAACAGAGGATTTACTCAGCTGTGTGTCAGTATTTATCTCCATCAGAGGTTTTTTTCTCGTTTAAATACATTTCTTTTCATGTTTTTATGGAGACGTGAGGAATCGTGCTGCTGAGCTTCAGCTGATGATCCTGAAACGATAAAGTGACGACACGTGGGACGTGTAGCGGCTAAACACATCATCAGGCTTAATATTGGGCCATTAAATATTAAAGAGTGTAAACAGTCATTAAACACACACACACACACACACACACACACACACACACACACACATGCTGAAGGCTCACTGAAGTCCAATTAAAAGGAAATTACTATTTAAAATGCAGTTAAAGAATCAGAGCAGGACGGAAAGACGGAGGAAGTTAATTAGGAGATGAGGAGGAAGACGGGTTGAGGAGCTCAGGGGTGAGAAGTGTTCATCAGGGGTCAGGAGAAGAGCAGATGCTCCTGGATCTTCTGCCAGACGGCTGCGATGTGAAGACGTCTCAGCTCAGGTGGATGCGTGTAGAAGAGAAGATGGCAGAATGTTCCATCACACACACACACACACACACACACACACACACACACACACACACACACACAAACACACAGAAACAGCTCAGCTAGCCACCATTAACAAGCTGATCATTAATCACTAACGGAATGAAGGTTTACGTCTCTAACAGAGAAATCATGTACATTTCACGTGACCATACACCTGCACGTGATTATATGTGTAACATCTGATAAACGTTATCCTACCTGTGAATAAACACACCTCATTTGTATAACGCTCATGTCCAGCACAGTAACATGACGTGTGAAGATACACGTTTCTGTTTCAGCTGTAAATTCTACACAGATTTTATACAGAATAAAACTCAGAATAAAAGAGTTTAGTGTTTTCTCTCAGGACACAAACACGCCGTCGCTACACACTGCTGAGATCCGAGTCCTTTCACAGGAACACACAGTTTCTCTCTCTCTCTCTCTCTCTCACACACACACACACACACACACACACACACACACGGCTGTGTGGAGCTCAAACAAAGCTGTGAAGATCACAAACCTTCTGCAATCCACCAGCTAGTCTGAAACACTCGCTGTGATAAAGTCCTGACAGAACGCACACACACACACACACACACACACACACACACACACACACACACACACCCCACCCCTCTCAGAACAAGTAATATAAATAATCAACTCGAGTGATTATTTTACACTCTTGTGGACGATATATCAGTGCTAGTGGAGCTAAGTGGCTAAGCGTCTTTCAGACAGATTCATCGTGTTGTGTTTGTCTCCGTCTCAGTGTTCAGACTGGACAGAGCGTGAGCAGTTAGCCGTGGAGAAATCCTGACCACGACTGTGTTGTTTTCTGATCTTTAAAGTGTATTTGCTGCACCACAGGTTATTGGATGTGAATTTGATCATCTGTAAGTGTTTGATTAATCCCCACTGACTCCCCACATCAGAGGAATGATGTCTGAGCTTTAATTCAGCGTTAAACTAAAGCTTGATGGTGCTTCAGCAGGTCACATGACCTCGCCTGGCCTCCTCATGGCAGTAATGAAGGCCTTCAGACTGCGTTCTCCTTAAACAAGCGTCAATTTGCTCTGGAGATTCTGCGGAACCCGTGTTTGACACTAGTAACGTGTCATTCGTGTGCAGTGAAGCCAGAGTGAGTGTTCCGCATTATGAGAACCCGCTGTGTTCTCCCTCGGTGTTAAACATCACAGTGACAACGTGTAATTTTCCTCCATACGGTGTCTCGTCTCACACGCGGCGATCCAGTAGACTGACTCATACAGGGATTAGTGCAGATTTAAGACTCGTTCCTTCACTCGTTTTCTCTCGTCTACATACAACTGCATTTTTATTTGTTAAAGAACAAGATCATATACTGTTTATAGTTACATTAAAAAAATTAGGTAAACTATAACGAAGGACTAGACCTAGGCTAGACCTAGGCTAGGCTAGGCTAGGCTAAGACAGTACAAACACAACAATGTAAAAACAAGTGAAAGCACAGCTCTTATATAGAGAAACTCATCAGAGGAACAGAACACAGCTGTGTAGAAACACAGGGAGTGATTACAGACAGCAGGTGAGTGAGGCGCCCTCTGCTGGTCTGGAGGGAACTCATCCATGATTAATGTGATACAGAGCTGCTGTTTAATCAGTTTCATCAGAACCTTCTGACCAATCAGAATCCATTGTTTCATCGTCAAAAATATCTCACACACTGTGTGTTTTCAGGCAGACGATGAGAACTGAGGGACTTGTGTAATGATGTGTGAAAATGCATGCGTGTGTTTAGAGAAAGCCGTGTCTCCAGAAAACAGCCTGGGTTTCCTTTCTCGCTCAGAACATCCATCTGAGGAACCTTGGGGAGGTTCTGAGCTCGGGGAGAACTGCTGAGTCACTCGCTCCATAACACTGCGCTGTAGATCATCACAGCTCACACACGAGCAGCAAAAACACACTGCTAACATCTCCACAGTGAGATCCCCAGTGAGATCCACAGAGACATCCACAGAGATCCACAGAGAACCACAGTGAGATTTACAGAGATCCACAGCGAGATCTACAGAGAGATCTACAGAGATCCACAGAGAGATCCACAGAGATCCACAGTGAGATAGACAGAGATCCAAGGTGAGATGCACAGAGATCCACAGTAAGCTCCACAGAGATCCACAGAGATCCACAGAGAGATCTACAGAGAGACCCACAGAGAGATCTTCATCCTTCCTGTATCTGTTTAATGGAACAAATCAATAAGAAAAATGTTCACATTGCTGCACAGAGGTGAAGAACCACATCCTCACGCTTCATCACTCTGACGAATGGCGTGATGCCAGAACTCTGACATCATCCCCTTCAACATCAACGTTCTGCTTCTTATTTTTACATCCACCAGCTAAAGGAGGAATAACATTAACAGCATTAATGAGATAAATGAGACAAACGAGATAAGTGAGACTTGACTCCTGAAAAGCGAGTGTTTTTTTGTTTTTTTTTACAGATTTTCACTTTCATCTGCTGTTTAATCTCCAACTCTGTTATTCACTCTAACTTCATACATTCAGCCAAAAACAGCAGAGAAGGAGGAGTGTGTGTGTGTGTGTGTGTGTGTGTGTGTGTGTGTGTGTGTGTGTGTGTGTGTGTGTGTGTGTGTGCGTGTGTGCGTGTGTGTGCGTGTGTGAACCTTTCCTGGAGCCCACTTATCCCTCACTGACAGCATCCACACTTCACACTGCTGTTTGCATCTCTCTCTCTCTCTCTCTCTCTCTCTCTCTCTCTCTCTCTCTCTCTCTCTCTCTCTCTCTCTCTGTCTCTCTCTCTCTCTGTCTCTCTCTCTCTCTCTCTCTCTCTCTCACACACACACACACAGCGTGCTCTTTGTTTCTGTTTCTGTCATGGCTTTATATTTTAATGAAGGAAATGAACACTTTCCACTCTGCAGCTTCTGGAGGCTGCAGGTGATTTTCCTGTGTCTGAGCACGAGATCAGCTCCAGCTCCAGCTTCTACAAATTACAGGACATTCTGGGGGACACCAAAATCCCCCTTTTCATCCAAAAATGTGTTTTAATGCACAAGAAAAGACCCAAACCCACACTGACCCATTATAAAACAACATCCCTATTAGCCTAATAGCAGTAACATTGGCTAAATCTGCTAATAAACTAACTGGGATTAATTACACAAGTGAGATTTCAGTTTCTGTAAG
>JAUCMX010000016.1:24238141-24250641 GCA_033459395.1 Hemibagrus guttatus | reverse complement strand
ATCACCACATCACCAGGTCACATCATCACATCACATCACATCATCACATCATCACATCACATCATCAAAATCATCACATCACATCACATCACATCACATCACATCATCACATCATCACATCACATCATCACATCATCACATCACATCACATCACATCACATCACATCACATCATCACATCATCACATCACATCACATCACATCACATCACATCATCACATCATCACATCACATCATCACATCATCACATCACATCACATCACATAAATCATCTGATCACATCATCACATCACATCACATCACATCATCACATCACATCATCACATCACAGCATCACATCACATCATCACATCACATAATCACATCACATCACCACATCACCAGGTCACATCATCACATCACATCACATCATCACATCACATCACATCACATCATCACATCACATCACATCACATCACATCACATCACATCACATCATCTGATCACATCATCACATCACATCACATCATCACATCACATCACATCACATCACATCACATCACATCACATCACATCACATCATCACATCACATCACATCATCACATCATCACATCCATACTCACATCACATCACATCACATCATCACATCACATTACCAGGTCACATCATCACCACATTACATCACATCACATCATCACATCACATCACCACATCACATCATCTGATCACATCATCACATCACCAGGTCACATCATCACATCACCAAGTCACAGCATCACATCACATCATCTGATCACATCATATGATCACATCATCACATCACCACATCACATCACCACATCATCTGATCACATCATCACATCATCACATCACCACATCACATCATCACATCACATCATCACATCATCACATCACATCACCACATCACATCATCACATCATCACATCACATCATCACATCACATCACCACATCACCAGGTCACATCATCACCACATCACATCATCACATCACATCATCACATCAAAATCATCTGATCACATCATCACATCACCAGGTCACATCATCACATCATCGCATCATCACATCACCACATCATCTGATCACATCATCACACCATCACATCACATCATCTGATCACATCATCACATCATCACATCACCACATCACATCATCACATCACATCATCTGATCGCATGACACCAGCCTATCAGATCACAGTCTCAGATTCATTATCTTTTTCCTAATCCAGCTGCAGCTTCCTAGGTTTCTGCTTTAGATGATCATATTTTTCCCCCAGGTGTTTGTATGGTTCTTCCACATCAACCTATTGTTCATCTGTTACTTCCTGAAGCTGATAAATCAGATTAAAAACCTCAAAAATCAATATCTAGTCAGCACTTTATTTCAAAAATGACCTCCTGAAATGTGTACAAATGTCTAGAACCGACTTTGAACTAATCTTCTATTTGTTTATTGTTATTTTATAGAAATAACTGGACACGTGACCACATTCACCACATGTCCATTTGTGAAGACATCAGCACTCCTCTCTGTCCAAACTCTTCCATTTCATTTTATTTCAACTGAAGCAGAAGGTCAGGAATTCACTCCTGATGGAGGATAAAATCACGTCTCTGTAAAACCTGGACTGCTAACTAAACTAGCTGGTTAACGTCTTCACTGCAGAGAGACAGAAATTCCAGAGCTTTATGCTTATCCCTCTGTGCTTTATCTCTCTGTGTCTCTGTGTCCTCTCTGTCATCTGTCCATCTCTGAATGGATTCATCACCCACGCTGGAGGGTGTCTAGACACCCAGAGCCTAATCCCCATTATTTGCCTTTAAAATTTTGGGTCCAAGCTGTTTCGTATGGGGTTTGTGTGGCTCGCTGTGTCTCGGGGAATACTGATGTTCCTGCGTGTGATGATGAGGAACCTCGAGGAATTCAGTGAAAACACGGATGATGAGAAAGTGGTGATGTTGAGTAACTGAATAAATCAGACGATTTTCAGCCGCAAGAGGGAAGAAAATCACAGATGTGTGTGTGTGTGTGTGTGTGTGATTTATTTTATCACAATATCCCAAAAATAACCTTATAACCTTACAGAATCTCCTCCAGTCACACTAATCCCAGTGATTAGTATTTTATATTAAAGGAGGTGAAAGTGGAGCTCCAGCAGGACTGAGACACGCCGCCGATGTCTGATCTAAACTGCTCCATAGTGCAAGCTGGTTTCTCTCTCTCTCTCTCTCTCTCTCTCTCTCTGCACATGCGCGGCGGAGAAGGGGTGTGGCGTGTTGCCAATTTTTTCGGCAAAAGTGTAATTTCTTCCGTGTAATATCTCAGATTATTTTTTTTGTGTGTGTGTGTGTGAGTGTGTGCGAAAAATAACTGTGTGTGTGTGTGTGTGTGTGTGTCTGTGTGTCTGTGTGTGTGTGAGCGCAGGTGCGTGCAGGTGTGTATGTGTGTGTGTGTGTGTGTGTGAGCAGCGTGTCGGTGAAGCATGGTCATGGCGGATCCAAGCGTGACGCTGTGTGAGAGGTTAACTCGCCGGCAGGGTGTGTGTATAGTGTGTTTTATAGTGTGTGTATAGTGTGTGTATAGTGTGTGCGGCGAGTGTAGAAGATTTTTTGTGTTGCAGTCGGTAACGTGGTGGGACATGAGAACATTGTCTCTGCCTCCAGAATGAACAGTGCTATTGTGGTTTTTCCTGAATGATGTGGAGAAAGTGAGGAAACTGACCCAGAATGGAATAGTGGGCAATAATGAGACGATATTGGTTTCTCCCCTCAGTTCCCCAGATAAGAAAGTTGCCTGCAGCCCAGAAGCCCACTGGAGCTACGCCGGCCCTGGAAAAAACCACGCACGGCCGAACCGGCCACGGCAGAGCCACGCTCGGCTCGACCGGACCGGAAGAAGCCGTGGTCTACTGAGAAAAGCTCAGTGGGTTCTGGAGCGGTGCTGGAGCCGCCTGCGCTGACAGAGGCAGGTGCAGAGGTGCAGGGCGACCGCATGGAAACACCGGACACTACACCAGTGCAGGGGGACGGGGGAGACGTGGACATGGTGGATGAGCCCGTTTTTTTAAAATACCGAATAAAAGGAAAAAACAAGGTAAGGGACAAGGGAAAAAGCAGGCTAGAAAAGAGACGAAGGTGGAGGAAGGAGAATCGGACAGTGATGACCGCATCTCAGACTCAGGTTTAACTTTCGATTCTCAGGAGGAACAGATTAATGTCGTTTATAGTGCAGAGGACATTAAAGAGTCTTTAAGGAACACCAAATGGCAGAAGAATGTCGCATTAGAAGAGTTTTTCCCGGACCGCAAAAAACTTCATTCATGATGTTAAGTTCTTCAGAAGAGAAGGAGCTTTTATCCATGTGGAAATTTTCCGTCTGAAGAAACTGATAACGAGAGTGAATAGGGAAAACTCTGACCATGAGTAATGTGTGGTGTTTATGTCAGAGTGGTTTTTTTCCCTCTGTTTGGTTTTATTTATTTTATTTATTTTAATGATGGGAATTAATATTGCGAGTTTAAATATTAATGGAGCAAGAGAGCAGAATAAGAGAGCTAAACTCTATGGACTTTTAAAGCAGAAGCACATTGATGTTGTCATGCTGCAGGAAACCCACAGTGATATCAGCAATGCTGCTGATTGGGTGAAGGAGTGGGATGGGTTGGTGATTTTAAGCCATAACACATCACTCAGTGGTGGAGTCGCCTTGCTCTTTGCTTGCAATTTTTTTCCCTTGTTCTTATTCAGTTGAAGAAATTTTAACTGGGAGGCTTTTAAAAGTGAAAGCTTTTTATGAGAATGAGGTTTTAGTTTTTATCTGTGTGTACCCCTCCCACCCGTGCAGTGGAGAGGATGGGTTTTTTAGACACATTGAGCAATGTTATTGCTGACTGCCACACTGCAGATATTTTAATTCTGGGTGGAGATTTTAACTGTACTACGGATGATTTGGATCGGAACCAGACAGAACCTCACGTGGCTTCCCGTAAGCGTCTGTGGGAGGTGATGGAGGCCCACAAGTTAAGTGACATATGGAGAACTTTTAATAAGAACAAGAGACAGTACACGTGGGGGCCCCTGCCATAGACAACTCACTCTCCCTGGGAAGACTAGATTGCTTTTATGGTTTTAAACACCAGCTAACGCTTTTACACAGTGTTTTATTGTTCCAGTAGGTATCTCTGACCATAGCATGGTCCAGTGTACTATCACTAAAGAGAACGTTAAACCTAGGAGCGCCTACTGGCATTTTAACACTGCACTTTTAGAAGACGCTAATTTTAGAGAGTCTTTTACTTATTTATGGAATTGTTTTAAATCAGAGAAGGCAGCTTTTAGCTCACTTCAGCTGTGGTGGGATGTGACTAAAACACAAATCAAAGTTTTTTGTCAACAGTACATTCTCAACATCACAAGAGACATTGTTAGATCTCTGAAAGCTCTGGAGATAGAAATAGTGGAACTCCAGCGTTTGGAGGCCACCGGAAATCGAGGGCATATTGAAGCCCTCAAAAGTAAAAAAGCCAAAAAGAATGACCTGTTAGACATTACAGCACAGGGGGCGCTGGTCCATTCATTCATTGTCTACCGCTTATCTGATCTATTCTCGGGTCATGGGGAGCCTGTGCCTATCTCAGGCGTCATTGGGCATCAAGGCAGGATACACCCTGGACGGAGTGCCAACCCCCTCGCAGGGCATGCACGCACACACACGATTTAGAGATGCCAATCAACCTACAATGCATGTCTTTGGACTGGGGGAGGAAACCAGAGTACCCGGAGGAAACCCCCGAGGCACAGGGAGAACATGCAAGCTCCACACACACGGTGGAGGCGGGAATCGAACCCCCAACCCTGGAGGTGTGAGGCAAACGTGCTAACCACTAAGCCACCGTGCCCCCCCTAGTTCTTTTTCAGTTTAGAGCAAAAGAAAGGACAGAAAAAAATTCATACATGCTATGCGAACAGAATCAGGAGATCTCTTATCTGAGCCCACTGAAATTCACAAGCAGGGCAGTAAGCTTTTACTCAAAGCTGTACAGCAGTGAGTGGTCAGGGGCACAAGTGGTGGAGGACAGCTTCCTCGTGGGGCCCGCCAAAGCTCTCTGAGCGAGCGGCCAGAGAGTTGGACAGGGAGCTGTCGCTGGAGGAGCTTCATGAGGCTCTCCAGAGGATGGACAATGGACGGGCGTCAGGTATAGACGGTCTCCCGGCTGAGTTTTACAAGGCTTTCTGGGCTGTCATAGGGCAGGACGTGCTGGATGTCCTACGGGACAGTATACGGAGAGGTGAGCTCCCATTGAGCTGCAGGAGGGCCGTCCCGACCCTGCTGCCGAAAAAGGGAGACCTGACACACCTGAAGAACTGGCGCCCTGTCTCACTACTGTGCACTGACCGCAAGCTGCTCTCAAAAGCATTAGCCTCGAGACTGACTAAGGTAATGGAGCGGGGTCTTTCACCAGGACCAGACGTACTGTGTGCCTGATAGGTCCATATTCAATAACGTGTATTTGATTCGTGACATTTTGGACGTCTCCAGGCTATTGGGACTGGTCTGATTTTCCTAGATCAGGAAAAGGATTTTGACCGGGTTGAGCATGAATATTTGTGGAAGGTGCTGGAAGCCCCTTTTGGGGTTTAACCCAGGTTTTGTAGCCATGATCAGGGTGTTGTACTGTGAAATTGAGAGTGTACTGAAGGTTAATGGTGGTTTATGTGCTCCTTTTAAAGTGTTGAGAGGTATCAGGCAGGGCTGTGCTTTGTCAGGCATGCTCTACACATTAGCGATTGAACCCCTTTTAAAAAAAACTCAGAAGTCATCTTTCTGGTTTTAAAGTTCCACACACTAATGCCTCTATCTGTCTGTCAGCGTATGCAGATGACCTGGTAGTAATGATAGACTCACAGAAAGACTTGAATGTTTTAACAGACATTTTAAATGACTTTCAGGTTTTAAACTTCTGCAAAAGTCAACTGGGCGAAAAGTGAAGCCATTTTAGTTGGGGAGTGGGGAGGAGAGCGACCTACACTACCAGGGGGGGCTAGAAGAGAACAATGGTTTTTAAAAAACTTGGGTGGGCTACCTGGGGAATAATGAGTTTTTAAACAAAAAAATGGGAAGGCACTGTAGAGCATGTGAAAGGCAGACTGAGCAGGTGGAAGCGGCCGGTCCCAAGGATCATCAACAACCTAGCTGCGTCGTTCCTCTGGCACAAGCTGGCATGTGTGGACCCAAACCGCCGTCTTCTGGGACGGTCTACACAGGATTCCTCAGAGCGTCCTGCACCTGCCCAAAGAAGAAGGGGGACAGGGGCTGGTCCAGTTAGGCAGTAGAACTGCAGCTTTCCGCCTCCAGTTCCTCCAGAGACTCCTCACTGGTCCCAAAGACTTGATATGGAGACCAGTAGCCCATGGACTTTTACACAAGGTCGGAGGACTGGGGATAGACCAAACTTTGTTTTTAATGGATACCAAAACGCTGGACATTTCTGGATTCCCCGAGTTTTTACCGTGGACTTTTTAATCTGGAACTTTTTTTAGAAAATGAAACAAGGGCTGTGGAACGCTACACTGGCTACTGGATGTCTGGACATCTCTGGTGTGACTGCCCCTGCACTGTCCAGGGGCTCTCATCTCCTCAAGGGCCCGGGGACACCCCCGGCAGCTGGTGAACATCGCGGGGACTGACCTGTCACGAGCAGAGGACCTGGCAGCACGTTTGGGACTAAGGTCCCTGCGTGTCGTCAATCAGCTCTTACATCGCTGGAGGTGTCGGAACTCAGAGCCCCCTCTGAGTGGACATATCGCAGGATGGGTATAGAGTTGTATCAATTTCCCCTTAATTTTCCCCTTATCAAGTAACTCAGTAAACTTATCAAAATGAAATTCAGTAAACTACCAAACTTAGCCAAAATAACGAGCGGTCAATCAGCAGATGGGGACGAACAAATTTATTCAGCAAGACACACCTGTCAGATGTACATTACTGAAGAGAGCAGCTGGTCTGAAGACCTTTGAAAAATTCCCTACCATTTATACATCCAATTCAATTTTAACATTTCCTCCCCTTCAATCGAGCCCCTCCTCACCCAATTTGCATACAGACTTATCTGTGACCTTTTATGGCTATCTCTTCAGCTCTTCAGAACGTCTCAACCTCTTTCCTAGAACCTTTGTTCTTTCTTTTTCTTATTATGATTCTTTGAACATGATGTTCTCTTCACCTCCTTGTGACTTCTGACATAGTATTGACCTTGAACACGATGTTCTAGACGTTTGCAAGTCTGGGTAACTGCACATTGCAAAGTCAGCATCATGACACCTAACTCATTGCAAAGCACGCGTTGCGGCTACATGGTCTCGCACCCCAGCTATTTATGTTTCTTATTCACTATCTGTCCAAATGTCCCTATGACCACACTGTCTCGTCTATTTCCTCCTTTGTCTAGTTTTTATGTTTGTTTTTCTTCACTCTCGGTGCACATCCTGGGCTCTAAGCCTTTAAGCATTTCATAACCTGCATTTTAAGATTAAATAGTCTGCGTTTTAAGAATAATCAGCCTGCGTTTTAAGATTAAATAGTCACAGGATATGCACCTTGCTCATCCAATTTCCCATTAGCTCAATCGCCAATGATCCCATTGGGTAGGCCGACTGACCAACCTGCAATCTCCAATGCTTCTCTTTTCCCTCTTTCCAACCTCAGTGTGGTTATTACACTAGCATGCCAATACTTCTATAGTTATGCTTGATTATCATACTTTTGCCTCAAGCAAAGCCTGCTCTTAGGTTATAATTGAATACTGTAAGGATATAGTTGAATACTGTAAGATTAATATACTTGAATACTGTAAGAATATACTATTTTAAGCAGAGTATTGTTATGTTAAAAGTAAGCATGAAATTAACCTTAAAATTTCTCCGACAGAGGACTGTCTTAACATCAAAGGAGCGTGTTCAGCTGATGGACTATCAGATTACTGAAACCAACTCTGCAGAAGAAGGATCTTTTCCCCAGCTGAACATTGCTCCCGACCTTGACGGGTTGGAAGGTCCGCTCCTGGAGTGCTGGAGCGAAGGGGAAATGGACTTTGGGTCAGTGTCGGGGAAGCTGCTCTACAGAGCCTGTGTTAAGGTTTTAAATAAGAAGAAGCTGAGTGGGAGGGTGGACACCCCATGGAGAAATGTTCTGGGTTTTAATGGTGATATTAAACCAGAGTGGACGCACTGTATAAACCACCGTTAACCAAAAGAGCTGCTGACCTCCAATGGAGGATTTTACACTGTATTATCTCTGTGAACTCTTTTATCTCAGTTTTAAACCCTGATGTTGTACATGACTGTCCGTTCTGTTCACAGAGAGAAACTGTTCTTCATGCTTTTATTCACTGCTCCAGGTTACAGTCACTGTGTGTGTTTTTACGGAGCATTTTAAGGTCTTTTAATGTTGATTTTACTGTTCAGTGTTTTATTCTTGGTGTTAAATATGCCAAGAGACACAGGTTCAGGTGCCAACTGATTCATTTTATCTTTGGTCAAGCGAAAATGGCAATTACCTGAGCAGAAAAAACAAAATTGCACAAAACACAGACTGTGATGCTAAAAGGATTTTCTCCAGACTGGTTACATCAAGAATTTTAATTGATTTTAATTTTTATAAGAGTATGAATGATTGGCTGATGTTTGAGACAGTGTGGTGTTGTGAGAAAGCTCTGTGCTCTGTTGAGGAAGGAGAGATCTGCTTTGCACCAGAGCTTAACTAATCCTCACTACTGTTAACTATCCACTACTACACTTAACCTAATGTATTCAAATGGTTTTAATATTTATTTATTTATTTATTTATTGAGTCACCATGATTTATGTATAATGTGACTTGTTTAAATAAAGGACTGTAAAAGTCATAAAAAGTCTCTCTCTCTCTCTCTCTCTCTCTCTCCTCTCTCTCTCTCTCTCTCTCTCTCTCTCTCTCTCTCTCTCTCTCTGTCTCTGTCTCTGTCTCTGTCTCTGTCTCTCTCTCTCTCTCTCTCTCTCTCTCTCTCTCTCTCTCTCTCTCTCTCTCTCTCTCTCTCTCTCTCTCTCTCTCTCTCTCTCTCTCTCTCTCTCTCTCTCTCTCTCTGTCTGTATTAATCCTCATACTCACTGCTGCTATATTTCAGTGAACAGTTAATGGGCTGGACTGCAGAACACCAGAGCTGCTGTAATCATTCAGCACACACACACACACACACACACACACACACACACACACACACACACACAAAAAAACTGAAAACTGTCTTCATCATCATTCTGTTCATCAGCAGGTGTAGAGACACGAATCAGTGCTAAAGCTTCCAGTTAAAATCTCACTATTATAAATGTAGAAATACTCCACACTCATTCATTCATAAACCGTGTGTAGATATTCAAATATTTTATTCAATCAGAGCCTTCATTTATTATCTCTAGAATACTGAGACACCAAAAATGAAATGTGCTTCTGAAAAAACTTCCCTCGCTCTCTCTCTCTACTTTATTACTGCATTCTTTTCATTTAGCTTAGCTTGGCATGATCATTACAGCTGCTTCTATAGCTCATGATGAAAAATGGACTGAAGACAGACAGGGAGAGAGAGAGAGAGATAGAGAGAGAGATGAAGGGATGAGTGGAGGAGGAGAGCTGAGGGCTGGTTTACAGTACAGTGGCGAAAGCTCTGGCTGAGATTTTATGGAGAAAGAGGAGAGAGAACACCTAGCCTGAGGATTCCCCCAATTACCTGTCTGTCTGTCTGTCTCTGTTCTGCCTGTCTATCTGTCTCTCTCTCTGTTTTGACTAATTCTCATTTGCAAAAGCTAGACAGGCCACGCCCACAAACACAGGTGACAGGACAGACTGCTAACAGGAAGACAAGAGAAGAAGACGAGGATCTGCTTCCTGTTTATTGTGTGAAATCCGATAAAAATTCATCAGAAGAGCTTTGGGAAGATCTCCTCTCGAGTCTGTCTCTTCTGACCGGCTCAGGTTTGAGTTTGTGATCTATACTCAGTGTACCGGACGTTAACTGAGGTGAATCTGGACGTCTGGAAGGTTTTCTGTTCTTTTCTCAGTGGAAAGATCCCAGCAAAAATCTCTGTGGTTTCACTTCAACAGTTTCAGCGCTTCAGTCAAGCAGGAAATCCAGCTGCCCCTCTGCCCTGCTCCTGACCCCTCCGCCGTCCACGTCCTGACTCAGAGCCACTTCACGTCTTGTTTAGAGGTGAAGAGACGCTGATCTCTCGCTCTGGTGTGCAGTGAGAAGAAATTCAGTTTTTGAAGATGAAATGGAGAGAAAGTGTGTGTGAAAGTGCTCTGATTCTGACAGATGGAGAGAGGAGGACGAGTGTAATCCTCTGATGGATTAGGGTCAGCTGTACGACACACACATTCCTTTGCAGGTCGGCGTGAAATCTCAAAGCATCTTGTAAAGACGCTCTGAAAAAATTCTAAAAATAGATCAAAACTGAAAATAAACAAGTTCACTAAAATCTGAAGCTGCGACCGAGTGTGTTATAGACGTCTTGCAGATAACACAGCGATGCGCATTCTAATGCCATCACAGACATATGACTCGCAGCGAGTCGCATTCGGAGTCAGGGGCTTGAGTCAGAGAGGAACAGGTCCGTGATTTTGTCTCGTGGAGGTTTAAGATAAGGTGTGAGAAACGATCTGATGTGTTTGTGTGAAAGTGGGGGAGCTGGAGATTTGGAGTAAAGTGAGGACAGTGTTCACAGAGCTGCTCCGTGCTCGAGTCGATCCTGTGGAAGATCCCATGACTGATGATATGAAAGGCTGATGATGGAGCAAGAAGGACGAGGACGGAGACATGGAGGTCTCTCTGTGTGGAGCTTCAGGGGCTGTGAGGAGAGAGTGGAGTTCAGCACAAAGCCAGGTCTTGTGTCCAGACTGGACCACGTCCAGGAGCTCGTTTAGCTGGAGATGGAAGGATAGCTGTGTGAGAAACTGGAAAACCTCCCACCATCACAGCTCCTGTATTCCCACAGCTCACTCACTCCACTCCTGATCAGCTCTCACACAGAGCTGGGTGCTACAGCAACGCACAGAGCCCACAATTACTCTTTAAATATATTTATTAATGTTCATTAATAAGTCATTAATATTCATTATTCTTTAGCAAGCCATTACTTTGTACTTACAAGATGAAAACTAAATTCTGTTACAATTCACAGATAATAATTTGTGGATATCTAATATTCTATTGATAACCGTGTGTGTGTGTGTGTGTGTGTGTGTGTGTGTGTGTGTGTGTGTGTGTGTGTGTGACTTCAGCCAGTGTCACTGCAGAGCTGCTTCACTTTCACATGCAGCCTCAGGGAGAAAAGTTTAAACACACAGCAGGTGATGCAATGTCACAAAAAAGTTTACACATCCTGCACATTAGAGCATTCTGTCTGTCTGTCTGTCTGTCTGTCTTTCTGTCTGTCTGTCTGTCTGCCTGTCTCTCTGTCTGCCTGTCTGTGTGACTGCCTGTCTGAGTTTTTCTCTTTACATTGTTATAAATCACCACATATTCACACACACACACACACACACACACACACACACACACACACACACACACACAAAAGACAGAGAGAGAGAGAGAGAGAGAGAGAGAGAGAGAGAGAGAGAGAGAGAAAAAGAGGGAGATAGAGAGAGTAACTTTTAGGTAAAAAGTGTGTAGGTGAAGGTGTAAATGACGCCACATGCACAGAATCACAGAATTATTCAAGCTCACACTGACCCCTGCTGGACAAACCCTACATCAACCTGTCTGTCTGCAGAGTCAACCAAATCTTTACAGTGTCTCCAGTGAACACACACTCAGTTTGACTAAAGCATCAGAGGTAAGAGAAAACTGTTTTAATCATGATATTAATTCTGTAAGAAACACAGGGATGATTTAGGAGCTGGAGGGAGAGCTGGAGGGAGAGCTGGAGGGAGAGCTGGATGGAGAGATGGAGGGAGAGCTGGATGGAGAGCTGGTGGGAGATCTGGAGGGAGAGTTGGTGGGAGAGCTGGAGGGAGAGCTGGAGGGAGAGCTGGATGGAGAGCTGGAGGGAGAGCTGGATGGAGAGCTGGAGGGAGAGCTGGAGGGAGAGCTGGAGGGAGAGCTGGATGGAGAGCTGAATGGAGAGCTGGAGGGAGAGCTGGAGGGAGAGCTGGTGGGGGAGCTGGAGGGAGAGCTGGAGGGAGAGCTGGATGGAGAGCTGGTGGGAGAGCTGGAGGGAGAGCTGGTGGGAGAGCTGGATGGAGAGCTGGATGGAGAGCTGGTGGGAGAGCTGGAGGGAGAGCTGGAGGGAGAGCTGGAGGGAGAGTTGGTGGGAGAGCTGGAGGGAGAGCTGGAGGGAGAACTGGTGGGAGAGCTGGATGGAGAGCTGGAGGGAGAGCTGGAGGGAGAGCTGGATGGAGAGCTGGAGGGAGAGTTGGTGGGAGAGCTGGAGGGAGAGCTGGAGGGAGAGCTGGATGGAGAGCTGGAGGG
>JAUCMX010000016.1:24223141-24233141 GCA_033459395.1 Hemibagrus guttatus | reverse complement strand
TTTGGTTGAGATTGACATTTCCGGGTTTAAAGTGTGTAGGATCAGCACTGAAATTGTGATGAAAGTCGACAGCACACATGGGTGGAGACAGTGACGTTGAACTAACAGTGATTTGTAGTTGATGATCAGAAGATCATGCAGGTGTGTATCTGTGCAGAACACTAGTGGGTGTTTCCCCATCAGTGGGGCGTGTCAGTTCATAATGGGCATTTTCAACCACTTTACACGATTTGCTCTAATCCACTGGGGGCTTGGTTTAAGGGTGGGCCTTCATGGTTTTAGTAAGTCTGTTGAAAAATGGTTGAAAAACATCTATTGTAGTTTGAAATTGGCCACTGATTGGTAAACGCCCATTTTGGTTTTGCATGTGCACCTCTCAGTTGTTTAATTGATGCTTCTTCATTAGAGAGAAAACACAGGTGCATCCTATACAGAAGTCTCGTGTGTTTGACATGCATGACCTCTCTGAGTTTCAAACAATGGTGCATATATCTTATTTCTGGGTTTTTTTTTTGCATGCTTGTTATTTGCATTTGATTTATTGTTACTGAATCTAATAAGATATATTAATTAAAGTTATTGCTTTCGGCTGCTCCCTGTTCGGGGTCGCCACAGCAGACCAACTGGTCCGCACAACAACTTGGCAAATGTTTTACGCCGGATGCCCTTCCTGACGCAACCCTCCCATTTTTCCGGGCTTGGGACCGGCACTGCATCCAATGGCTGGGGTTTGGGCATTGGCTGGGAATCAAACCCGGGCCTTCCGTATGATAGGTGAGAAACCTACCACTGAGCCAACAATGATATTAATTAAAGTTATTAAAGTGTTGAAATAAACCGCTCCGGTAGCAAGGTGACATTGATACGATGTGGTGTTTTCATCTGAACCATCATTTTGACTGAGATTGAAATTTCAACGTTTGATTTCTGTTGAATCAACATTGAAATTTTGATGAAAACCAAGAGCCAAAATATGGGTGATGATGTGTGTGATTAAAAAGTGCATCACGAGTTTGTCTTTAGCCTTGATTAATAAAATTCCAAGAATATTTTAGCTGATCTCTAGAAGCCCATGAGCATGAATATTAAACTTTACATAGCCTATGTTTCTGTTACTCTTTGCATTTATCAGCAAATTTATTTAGCTTTATCAGGTAAACATTCATATTCCTCAAAGAGTATCAGATTTGCTGTATGTAACTGTTCACGGTAAAACTCCAAATCAAAGACATTTTCATGTGATCTTTAAAGAGATTAATTGGTTTGCATTAGTTAAATCTGCAGCTTTAATGAAATTGCTTTAATTGAAAATAATTAAGCTGTTCTTTTAAGCTAAACACAGAACACACGTCACTTGCTACAATATGTAGTTTCTTGGTAAACTAGTTGCCATATAATTTACAAACTGTCAACATACTGAAGCCCCTGCGTATTATAGCGCTTCCATTTACAAATGTTTATTCCACAAAATGTAAAAGATATTGAAGCACTAATAGATTTTAGATATAAAAAAAATCAATGATACTAAAATCCTGTTCTAAATAACTGTTTTCATTCATTCATTGTCTGCCGCTTATCCGAACTATTCTCGGGTCACGGGGAGCATGTGCCTATCTCAGGCGTCATTGGGCATCGAGGCAGGATACACCCTGGAGGGAAAGTGCCAACCCATCACAGGGCACACACACACAATGGACAATTTAGAGATGCCAATCAACCTACCACACATGTCTTTGGACTGGGGGAGGAAACCGGAGTAAACCCCTGAGGCAGGGGGGAGAACATGCAAACTACACACCTACACACACACACACACACACACACACACACACACACACACACCAGAGGCAGGAATCGAACCCCCAACCCTGGAGGTGTGAGGCAAACATGCTAACCACTAAGCCACCGTGCCCCCCTAGCTGTTTTCATAAATTGTAAAAAGTAAATGTTATGTTTAATGTGACTGTATGTATGTACAGGTATGTATGAGAATTTAATTGACTTGCTTTTAAGCGATATCATGTTTGCTTTTTCAGAGAACCCAAAAGAAAAGAGGCACAGTCTAACATACAATAAGCCAGTTTTTAAAAACTTGAACTGTTGCACCACTTGTAGCAATAATGACTTCACGGTGGTCAAAGAGGCGTAAATTGAAATCAATGATGAAGTCCGCAGAGTCAGAAATACTACAACAATTTAATGAAACCAGTGCACAAAATTCTGTGTCACAAGAAAACCATGTTGAAGGAAAAAATGATGCTGAGTACCCTAAAGTTGTTCTAGAGTCAGCTGGTTCAGATTGTAATGATTCAGTCACAGAGGAGTTCCCTGGTGCGGTGTCTGATGAGGTTCTGTTGCATCCAACCAATATGCATGATGTTAATAATGATAGTCAACTCATCAGATTTTGACTCTGATACTGAATCTGAAGCTCCAACGGGGTGAGTTTTTTTTAAAAGGAGTTTGCGATATTGGGCCTCTACCTTCTCAGTCCCACTTGCTGCACTCAGTGCCCTTTTAAGTATTCTGCAAATGTTTCATCCAGAATTGCCTACAGATGCCAGGACAGTTCTTAAGACCCAAACCCATGTATCTACCATAAAGATGGAAGGCGGGGAGTATTATCACTTTGGCTTGGCAAAGGGGATCGTGTCACGTTTGAAAAGCTTAATCCTGCCTGAACAATTGCAAACAGTTAAATTACAGTTCAATTTAGACGGGCTTCCACTTTTCAAAAGCTGTACACTTCAGTTCTGGCCAATTCTTGCCATTGTCAATTATGACTACACCAAACATCCCTTCCTCGTTGGCCTTTACTGTGGTATGAAAAAGCCCAAGTGCATATTTGAGTTCTTAAAGCCATTTATTGATGATTTAGCTGATGTTCTTCTGCATGGTATTGTTTACAATGGTCGAAACGTATTGGTACAAGGATGCTCTTTTGTGTGTGATGCCCCTGCCAGAGCCTTTGTTAAAAATACAAAATCTCACAATGGCTACTCGGGCTGTGACAAATGTGTTCAAGTGGGTGAGTGGCAAAATAAAAGGACATACCCAGAAACTGATGCAAAGTTGAGGACTGATTCTGATTTTAATGATATGACTGATGAAGACCACCACTTGAACCAAAAACTTTCTCCTTTAGCTGGCTTGGTAAAAATGGTCACCATGTTTCCATTAGATTATATGCACTTATGTTGTCCAGGCGTCACTGGGAAAACTTTTGAACTTTTGGATCAGAGGTAAAGCACATATCACTAGGTTGTCCACTCAAACTGGAGCTGAAATTTCTGAAAAGTTAAAGCTGCTGAGTCCCTACCCCGCCTGTTGAGTTTAGCCGGAAACCAAGAGGGTTATCAGAAATTGACCGCTGGAAAGCGACTGAGCTGCGCTCATTTATGTTGTATACAGGCCCTGTTGTGCTTCAGAATTGCATTCAAATGCAGATGTATGAGAACATTATGTTGTTTTCTGTTGCGATGCATTTGCTTTTATCCTCTGGAACCCCAGAGGCGATGATTGTGCTCATGAATTGCTTGTCTCTTTTGTATGCCGCTTTGGACAACTACATGGTAGACATGAAATAGTCTACAATATACACCAACTGACTCATCTGGCTGAAGAGTATCGTCTCTTTGGACCTTTGGATAATGTATCAGCATTTCCTTTTGAGAATTATTTAGGAAAAAATAAAACATCTTTTGCGCAAGCCTCACTTACCCTTACAGCAAGTTGTGAAAAGGTTATCTGAAACGCCAAAGCCAGAGTCACCAAAGCCTCACAAGTGCAACTTAAGTCAACCACATTGTGATGGTCCAGGGCTCCATAGCCTAAGTCTTGGGCTTCAGTTCAGAAAAGTGGTCGCAGAAAATTACACTCTGTCTATAGTGCAAGGAGATAATTGTGTGCAAATAGTTGGCCACATTGCTATTTTAAGAAATATCATTAAGGTAGATGGGGTGGGGGATTTTTGTCCTATTTCAAAAGTTTAATCACAAATCATTCTTCTCCTACCCGTTTGAGTCAACCAGTATAGGTTGTTATAAAGTGTGGGAGTTGCATGACAATCTTGATGTGGCCAGACTCCAAGATATTAAGCTGAAATATTTCCTCTGTCCTGACAAAAATGTCTTCATTGCCATGCCACTCATTCATATGACATAATGAATTGTTTGTAGATTACAACATGCTTTTGCTGTTGTAAGAGAAGCTTGTACTTTACATAATTAGTTCCTGCTTTTTTTTTTTTTTTTTTTCTATATCTCCAAGGGAAAGTTTAAATTTGCATTCTTGTATTGTAGGGGAGTTATTTTATTTAAAAAAAATGAAGCAGTGGTGCATCGTTCAACTTCAAAAAAGGTGGCACAGAAATTGTGCCCCACAGCTGGCTGATTGGAAAGAAGCTTCTATGGCCACCGTATCCACCCAGAGACACAGCCAAGGTACGGGCTGCAGGTAAAAAATGTGAGCTGCCTACTGAGGAATGGTTGTCCTATGAACCTGTTAGACACCTTGTAAGTCGAGGTAAGTGTATAAATTCAAATTAAGCATAAATTAAGTATAAGGTGGAATTAAATTGTGTACTTTACAGTTATTACACTCACAAAATGTAACTCGCAGCCACATATGAAGAAGCTGAGAAGAGTTTGAAAAGATACCTACAGGAGAACTGCGACACAACTGACATTCAGTCTGATGAAGAAACTGAAGTTTGAAAAAAGAAAATCCAGGTAACACCTGACATTTCTTTGCGTTTATTTTCAGAAGGGGGGGAAAAAAGAATAAATGGCAAGGGGAAAGAATAATCACAAAAATAAAATAAAATTGCTAGATGTATCTGAAGTTTTCTTTTTCTATTGGACCCAATCCCGTTTACAACAGAACATCTGATACAGAAGACCAAGTTAAAAAAAGAAATCTCTGCCCAGCTCCTAGACTTCTATTTCCAGGTATAACAGTGATGTTTATGTACCCAAGACTGAGTGGCAAAGACACAGTATGTGCAATTGTTCCATTTACGTGGACGTCCCAAAATGTATACATGTAAAATCTGTTTCTCTGCAGTCTCCAACAAAATGCAGGCTCCTGTTCAATCAGCTTCCAGAGTCAAGACCTCTGTCCAGCCTTCTATCAAAATTCTGCCTAACTATCCTTTGGAGTCCTCTGACCAGATGTGCAGCAGTTCTCCATACTTGACCGAGTCAAGCGACTCCTCAGCCCTGCCTGCCATGTACCCCAGCCAGGAGCCATCTTCCAAGGATCAAGAGGGTTTAAATTCCAGAAGTGCTTTTTTGCAATCAGACCAATAATTGCTTTGAGTGTAATTTCCAGCTTCCAAATTCCAAGCAGTTTACAACAATATACAATATTGTTTATCTTAAAATATATTTTGGATGCTAATGTGCGAGTCTGTTCATTAACACTTTTTTTTCTTGTTGCAGATGAAAGTGATTCTGCAAGACCGTTAATGAAAGGCAAGTGCAGAGAAGTTTCTCTACTTTCCTTATACAGTATGCATGTTCAATATGTTTTGAACTGTAATGTTTTTATTCTCCACAAGTTGATTGGAACGGTCACAGAACTTGTAAAAGAAGTCAAGGAACTCCGGGAGGAATGTCAGGAATTCTTCAGACAGTCCTTGCCTTCAAAGCAACCTTTGCTACCATTGCCTGTCTCAGGCCCTCTGCACAGTACTGAAGAGCTTGAGACTGCAGAGGAGATTTTACAATCCAGTGAAGCAAGGCAAATGATGGTTAGTGCTTCTATGTAGACCCCTTTTGTTATTAATCCATTTTTGGGACATTTGGCATGTTCTCTCTGCTTTGTGTGCACATTTTGTATGGCAGGTGAGACACTTTAGCATAATTGGAGGAACCTCACTGGAAATGAGGGTCCGTCGCATGCTTTCCTGTGCACTGACCAATGAGCTAGCATCATCAATAAATTGGGCTGGGAGGATGGTTAAAGAGCAGTCAAGGCAAAAGAGGGCATTCAAGGATACTTTCTTGAATATGTGTATATTTGGTGAGTTATAACTATCAATGATTTGAATTGTCCTTCTGCCTTTTGTGTTCCCAGAAATCTACCTTACTCTATCCAATATTTCCCTCTTCCAGTGCCTCCATTAATCTATTCAATTGTATACATTTTATATCCTGTTGTTTTTTTTGTTTTGTTTTCAGATGCTTTGACTTTGCAGATGGGTGTGGGGGGAAAAGTTTCCCAATATGAATATATTCAGGCAGTCCAGAAATGGCTCTGATACGCACCATACCGTGTGGAGGAACTGCATCAAACAACTACAACTGTTCCTTTGGTGCCTCCAGAAACAAATTAATTTTGTCATTTTATTTATTTTTGCTTCACTTTTGCATCTGTATGATTTTTTTTTTTTTCTTTTTTCATGACATAGTATGAAGTGCTTTCAGTTGATTGAATTAAAAGACAGCAAAAAAATAAATAAGAATGTGATTGAACCAGTGGAAAAGTGTTTTTTCTTTTCTTTTTTTTTATTATAGTAGCTTGACCATTTTTTTCAATGGTATGAGCATGTTTTTTGTCTTCAGTATTAATATTGTTTCAACAAATTAGGGTGCTAAAGTGATGCTGAAAAAACATCCCCTTTTTAATGTGTAATCAATAATAGTACCATTGAATTCTGAAAGAAATGTCAACATTGAGTGTGCGAAAATGATGTTGAAAAAATATAGCTTTGTAATGTTTATTTAATAATATAGTATATAATATATAGATTAATGGTAAATTTCAACATTATTTCAACAGTAACTGAGGGTGCAAAAGTGATGTTGAAAAAATATTATTACCATTGATTTGTGGTTAAAATATCAGTATTGCTTCAACATTAACTGAGGGTGCAAGAGTGATGCTAAAGCAACATCACTCTGTAACGTTAATTCAATGTAATTGGCGTTGACGCATCAACACTGACTCAACATTGTATCAATGTTACCATGCTATCTGGGTGTGCTTTTATAAAATAAAGAAAGGCTAGGTTACATACCTGCAGATGTTTCCTCAGGTTCCACATTGAAGCCTTTGATGTGGAGAGCATTTTAACAGCTGGATAACTCATTTTAACTGAACTGTTAGATTTGTCCTTATCGGATTTCAGGATGGAATTATGTTTACATTTCCAGCACTGAAATGCATTGTTATCCCTCGCCATGGAGCCGACTCTCAGACAGGTTGTAGTAGCCTAAAGCTTTCAGCGGTGATGTGGATGAATGTAATTAGCAGACTCGGTGCCGTGAATTCAAACCAGAGAACCAATCAAAAGCATCAGAATCGCACCGCTTTAACTAATTCTAGCAACACATTAATATTATTCAACATACCCTAGTGTTTTAAAGAAAATATTCAGATGAAACCCTATTTGTAATCTTTAACATTTTCATAAGTAACTAACTTAATTACATACTTTTCTCAGCAACTGTAATGAATTACTGTTATATTTATTTTCCAATTAAATTACGTAACGCTGTTACATGTAACTAGTTACTCCCCAACCCTATATTTTATATATATATGTGTGTGTGTGTGTGTGTGTGTGTGTTTTGTTGTGTGTGGGGTGTGTGAAATCAAGCCACATATCTGACATGTTTTTGGGAGGATGGGGGAAAGCGGAGAACCCAGAGGAACCTCACAGACACAGACAGAGAGAACATGTAGAACACTCCACAGACAAGAACCTGAGCTCAGGAAGGAACCTGGAGTAACCAGGACCTGCTGCACCGCCATGTTCTTCACCACAAACATCTGCTCATTAAAATCATAATAAAATGCACTTTCCATAAATATTGGTTATTTTGTTATGGATAGAATTATACAATATATTTTCAGATGAAATATTCAGATGAAAGAAATGGCCTGGGTCAATAATATTTTTAAATGCAGTTTATTATTATTATTATTATTTTATTATTATTATTATTATTATTATTATTATTATTATTAATTATTATTATTATTATTTATTCAGTGTAGATTCCTTTTACAACCATATTGCCATGTTTTTAAAACAAATCAGATTAAATGATTCACATCAGTTTTTTTTTCTAATGAGTTGATTTATTTTATTTTATTTTATTTTATTTTATTTTATTTTATTTAAATGAATGACTACGCAGCCGAAAGCTGAGCGCTGACGTCATGAATTAGATGGAGGAGGCGGAGGGATATTGTGACTGAAGGAAATCCCATCCATATGGAACACTGGGCCCCGGGTTTTCTAAAAATATAGATTTATCTCTGTTTTCACATTCTGGTATACATGTTAAATACGAATGATTTAAAACCCGAAATTCTGAGATATTCTAATGTTTGTTTCTTTTCGTGTCTAATCGCTGGCTGAACTACATTTCTGTGCGGAGGAACACGGGTGAGAGATCAGCAAGCGAACAGGTCCGTGACACAAAACAGTTAGAGCTGGACTCGGAGCTAAAGCTAAGGCGTTAGCATTATAGGCTAACGGAGCGGTTTTAAAAATCTCCATTTAACAGTAACATTAACACTAACACGGAGTTCAGGTGTGTGCAGACGGAGTGCAGGTGTGTGCAGACGAAGTGCAGTTATGGTGTTTAAAAAGGGGAGGGGTTTATTCTGCTCTTCTGGAGCCAGGATGCTAGCTGTTAGCGGTAGTTAGCAGGTTAGTGGTAGTTAGCAGGTTAGTTTGCTGGGTAGAGGCAGGTGTCTGAGAGGAACGGGAAAATAATCTGATATCATTTAGTCTTAAATTTTTATTTATTCCACTGAAACTTAGATTAATAAATGAATCAGTAGCGAATATTAATGATGTATTTACGCATTTCTACCTTAATTATTTTGCTGTAATGAATGTCTGGTGAAATGTCTAGAATTCTCTCGGTGTTTCTAACCAGAAGGTTTACCTGTGGCTTAACTGAGCACGACTCACAGAGGAGGTGTAGTCCAGGTGTAGTCCAGGTGTAGTCCAGGTGTAGTCCAGGTGTAGTCCAGGTGTACAGGACAGAGGTGTAGTCCAGGTGTACAGGACAGAGGTGTAGTCCATGTGTACAGGACAGAGGTGTAGTCCATGTGTACAGGACAGAGGTGTAGTCCGGGTTTTACAGGACAGAGGTGTAGTCCGGGTGTACAGGACAGAGGGGGTAGTCCGGGTGTACAGGACAGAGGTGTAGTCCGGGTGTACAGGACAGAGGTGTAGTCCATGTAACAGGACAGAGGTGTAGTCCGGGTGTTTCAGGACAGAGGTGTAGTCCGGGTGTACAGGACAGAGGTGTAGTCCATGTAACAGGACAGAGGTGTAGTCCGGGTGTACAGGACAGAGGTGTAGTCCATGTGTACAGGACAGAGGTGTAGTCCATGTGTACAGGACAGAGGTGTAGTCCATGTGTACAGGACAGAGGTGTAGTCCATGTAACAGGACAGAGGTGTAGTCCATGTAACAGGACCCGAGGTGTAGTCCGGGTGTACAGGACAGAGGTGTAGTCCGGGTTTTACAGGACAGAGGTGTAGTCCATGTGTACAGGACAGAGGTGTAGTCCGGGTGTACAGGACAGAGGTTTTAGTCCGGGTGTACAGGACAGAGGTGTAGTCCGGGTGTACAGGAAAGAGGTGTAGTCCGGGTGTACAGGAAAGAGGTGTAGTCCGGGTGTACAGGACAGAAGTGGGAGTCCGGGTGTACAGGACAGAGGTGTAGTCCATGTAACAGGAAAAGAGGTGTAGTCCGGGTGTACAGGACAGAGGTGTAGTCCGGGTGTACAGGACAGAGGTGTAGTCCGAGTGTACAGGACAGAGGTGTAGTCCATGTAACAGGACAGAGGTGTAGTCCGGGTGTACAGGACAGAGGTGTAGTTCGGGTGTACAGGACAGAGGTGTAGTTCGGGTGTACAGGACAGAGGTGTAGTTCGGGTGTACAGGACAGAGGTGTAGTTCGGGTGTACAGGACAGAGGTGTAGACAGAATTAAGAATTGTTTAAACTGCTGCATTTGTTGATGATTTAGA
>JAUCMX010000016.1:24143141-24218141 GCA_033459395.1 Hemibagrus guttatus | reverse complement strand
TTTTTGTTGTAAATTTCATCAGTTTCAGGTTATTTATGGTGGTTTGTGCACTGACCCCTTCTCTGACCTTTGGAATGTTTTTTTTTTCCTTCACCGTCATGAACCTGGTGAAAGATTAGAACCGCTAATTACTTTATTTCTACAGAAGCCCTGAATGTTACCTGATATTGTGGTTCATGTGAATATAAAGAGACTTTATACTGATGTTATTATAACAGTCTCTGTACAGAGAGATCTCGCTCTTCTGGTTCCTCTGTTCAGGAAGTGTTTCATACGGCTGTGTGTGTTCGGGGAATAAATAGGAGGAACAGTGAAGCTTAAAGCACTTTCTCTCAACACGAGAGGTCTGCAAACTAACAGTCTGTGGAGTAAAGTGATCAGAAAACCCCAGAGGAGCATCAGAGAGGAGCATCAGAGGAAATATCCAGTCCAGATCCAGTCCTGTCCGAGCTGGGCTTTACTCTATCTAATTTAGCTGATTTTATTTCACAGATTTTTTGAAAGGAGTAAACTGTCATCTTAACTGATATTTATTACTACATGGGGACTTTTTATTAGTTTCGAGGCTCTAAAGTGTGTTATTGTACTTCATTGTAATTAAGAAATCATTTAAAACTCCTCTTGAGAGTGTTTGTGAGATCTGAGACTTAACATGATGGGCTACAAAAAAGGGAAAGTTTTTTAGGAAAAAAGCATTAAAGGATTTTTTAAAATGTTATAAACTTTATCATAAATATCAAATTAATTAAGCTAATGTTTAATTATGAAAGTGTGGAATAATTAAAGGTTACTTAGAAGTTAAAGTCAAAGAGAAATAAGCGTGAGAAGTCTGGATGTCGCTGTGCTCATGCAGGTCTGTAATTAGCCGAGTGTGTTTGCTAATTCGGTGAGGTTCCAACCAGTTGTCAGAGCCACGCCCACATCCACATGGTTCCTGTCTCACCTGAGTTTTACTCCTCTACCTGACTCTTCTCCGGTTCTTTTGTACAGGAGGAAGAGCTGGTGTCGTCAGAGAACTCGGCGTCCATCTTTAACACGCTGTCGGACCTGCCGAGTCAGCTGGAGGACGGTGCCATGGTGCTCGGGGAGGCGGTGAGACTGGCAGGGTCACTCTCTCAGGACACACTCGACACTCAGAGACACAAACACCTGGCGTACATCCTGGCTGAACAGACACAGCTCAACTCCAACAACTCGCACGCACTCAACACCAGCCTCAATAAGGCAAGAACACACACACACACACTCTCAACAGCAACCTCAATAAAGCATGTGGACACACACACACAACTTATCAGCTTATATGATGTTCCCTTCCTCCTCTTCCTCCTCCAGGTGGTTCGGAGACAGAGTCTGCGCAGGAAGTCCACTCTGAGCTCACTGTTGTTTGGAGAGGATGAGGCCGAGGCACTCAAGGCCAAAAACATTAAACAGACTGAGCTGGTGGCGGCGCTCAGGGAAGCGATCGCTCGTACCGCAGAACACTTCCACTGTCTAGACCCTGACCACTGCACCACGGTGAGTCCTTCATCATCATCACCTTCATCTCTGAGTCACAGAGTCATAAATCACATTTAAACCTTTTAGGCACTCGTCCCTGATGTCCCCTCGCTGCTTGTTCTGATCAAATCACTTTCCTTCACTATTATTGTCACTCTTTTATTTACACTCGTCTTCCTACGCTGATAAAATGATCTGTCCAGGTTCTTTCATTTAACCGAGTGTGTGTAGGAGTTCTGACCTCAGCCATATCGTTACTGTCATTCATCCAGATACAGGAACTCAAACTGTCTCTACCATTCTCTCTCTTTCTCTCACTCACACACACACACACACCAGGACCTGACTCCAGACTACTCCATGGAGAGTCATCAGCAGGACCACGAGAACCTCCTGGTGGTGTCTCGGAACCGCAGAAGGCGGGCTAAAGCGCTGCTGGATTTTGAGCGCCATGACGATGATGAATTGGGTTTTAGAAAAAATGACATAATCACAGTAAGTTTCTGTGAAAACTAAATCATACACCAGCGACATATTCACTATTATTTCATTGTTTTTTTCATTCTTTTTCAAATACAACATTAAAAGAAAAAAATGCAGTATTTTCCCAGTGTGACCCAGTTAGATAGTGAAGTGTCTGAGTGAGTGAATATTTTCCGAGTGTGAATATCCACAGTAAATCTTCCTGTTATTCCCATGGGAGTGTGTTATTGGGTCTCTGCTCTCTCTCAGATCGTGTCTCAGAAGGACGAGCACTGCTGGGTGGGAGAACTGAACGGTCTGAGGGGTACGCACTGTAGAGCGCTCTGCACACATACACACCTGATGCTGCGTGTCTCTGTTTAACCTGCTGCTCCGTATTGTTCCAGGTTGGTTTCCGGCAAAGTTTGTGGAAATCCTGGATGAACGGAGTAAAGAGGTAAGTCGGTGAATAAACCGCTAGGTGTGTGTGTGTGTTTTTCAGTATAATGAAAGTGTGTATGTGTGTGTCAGTACTCTCTAGCAGGTGATGACTCTGTAACGGAGGCTGTAACTGATTTGGTTCGAGGAACATTGTGTCCTGCTTTAAAGGCCATTTTCCAGCACGGTCTGAAGAAGCCCTCTATACTGGGTGGGCCATGCCACCCCTGGCTCTTCATCGAGGAGGTACCAGAGTTAGGAATTCACTTCACTGTCTGCTTAATTCACACACGTGTGTGTTTGTGTGTGTGTATTAATTGTTGTCTGATGGCAGGCAGCGAGCCGGGAGGTGGAGAGAGATTTTAACTCGGTTTACTCCAGACTTGTGTTGTGTAAAACCTACAGGTGAGAGTTTAGCCCCGCCCACACCATGCAATTCAGCTTCTCACTATCATCTCAAACTCATCATAAAAAAAATCACAGATTAAAACAATTAATCAAGTGTTTACAAACAAACTGGACTGCGAAAATGTCAGTATGAAATAAAATTGTTGAACGTTTTTAGAAATACACTCATTTTGTCTCTCTCTCTCCCTCTCTCCGTCTCCCTCTCTCTCCAGGTTGGATGAAGATGGGAAGGTTCTCACTCCTGAGGAGCTGCTGTACAGAGTGAGTCAGGTGTTCGGGTGTTTTGTTGGATTCACTTCATTCTCTGTACTTCTGTACACCACGTTCCAAATTATTATGCAAATTGTGTTTAAGTGTCAAAGGTAAAGTTTTTTGTTTTCCAGTAAAAATCATGGATGGTATTGTGTCTCAGGGCTCTTTGGGTCAGTGAAATCAATCTCAGACACCTGTGCCAATTAGTGTGCCAGGTAAGTCCAATTAAATGAAAAACTAGGACGTTCCACATTATTAAGCAGACCACCATTTTCAAGCAATATGGGAAAGAAAAAGGATCTCTCTAGTGCTGAAAAGCGTGACATGGTTGAATACCTTGGACAAGGTATGAAAACCTTAGATATTTCACGAAAACTTAAGCGTGATCATCGTACTATTAAGAGATTTGTAGCGGATTCAGAGCACACACGGATTCGTGCAGATAAAGGCACAATGAGGAAGGTTTCTGCCAGACAAATATATCGGATTAAGAGAGCAGCTGTTAAAATGCCATTACAAAGCAGCAAACAGGTATTTGAAGCTGCTGGTGCGTCCCGCGAACATCAAGGTGTAGGATCCTCCAGAGGCTTGCAGTTATGCATAAACCTTCTATTTGGCCACCCTTAACCAATGGTCACAAGCAGAAACGGCTCCAGTGGGCCCAGAAATACATGAAGACTGATTTTCAAACAGTCTTGTTCACTGATGAGTGCCATGCAACCCTGGATGGTCCAGATTGATGGAGTGGTGGATGGTGGGTGGATGGCCACCATGTCCCAACAAGGCTGCGACGTCAGCAAGGAGGTGGCGGAGTCATGTTTTGGGCCGGAATCATGGGGAGAGAGCTGGTCGACCCCTTTAGGGTCCCTGAAGGTGTGAAAATGACTTCTGTAAAGTATGTGGAGTTTCTGCCTGATCACTTACTTCCATGGTACAAAAAGAAGAACCGTGCTTTCCGTAGCAAAATCATCTTCATGCATGACAATGCACCATCTCATGCTGCAAGGAATACCGCTGCATCATTGGCTGCTATGGGCATAAAAGAAGAGAAACTCAGGGTGTGGCCCCCATCCTCCCCTGACCTCAACCCTATTGAGAACCTTTGGAGCATCCTCAAGCGAAACATCTATGAGGGCGGGAGGCAGTTCACATCCAAACAGCAGCTCTGGGAGGCTATTCTGACATCCTGCAAAGAAATTCAAGCAGAAACTCTCCACAAACTCACAAGTTCAATGGATGCAAGAATTGTGAAGCTCCTATCAAATAAGGGGTCCTATGTTAAAATGTAACTTGACCTGTTAAGATGTTTTGATTGAAATAGCTTTTGATTTCAGTAATATGCTAATGCTTCTAATGGAAAAATAAACAAATGACCATTTTCAGTTCTTTACAACAGTAACATGGTTTGAAACTCTGTTGTGCATAATAATATGGAACAGTGCATTTTAAGTTTTTATTTTTGAAAAAATACTGTTATCATTGGGAGGTTTGTTCAGTAAAATTCGAATTGTACTCTAAAGGTTGATGACTTGAAAATTATGATGACTGTCATTTATATTGACTATTTGGCAAAATCAGAGAAAAATATAATTTGCATAATAATTTGGAACGCAGTTTATTAAACTGAAAAGGGGCGGGGTTAACTGTAGGGTCAGTTTTTTTATATCCACATGTTCAGAGGATGACAGGCTGAACTCGTGTGATTAATATGAGCTAGCTTACTAGCATTTAGCTAACCAGCTAGCTAATCTATTGCTAGGGTAGTTAGCGGTGGTATGAGGACATTGGGTTTTACAAATTTTCATCTTTGTGTATATCTGTAGGTCCTGGTATGAGTGTAAAGATGCTCCTTCACCTTGTGTTGATCCTGAGCATTCTGATTCAACAAAATAAACTACTTTAACGGTTTAAAGTCATTCTCTCTCTCTCTCTCTCTCTTGTCTCTCTCTCTCTCTCTCTCTCCCTCTCCCTCCCCCCCCATGCCCCCACAGGCTGTACAGAGTGTTAATATGAGTCATGACTCTGCACATGCTCAGATGGACGTCAAGTTCCGCTCACTCATATGTGTAGGACTGAAGTATGTACATCTCTCCTCTCATCCCTCTGTTTTTTTCTCTCTCTCTCTATCTCTCATCTAATCCCTGTGTGTGTGTGTGTGTGTGTGTGTTACAGTGAACAAGTTCTGCACTTGTGGTTAGAGGTTCTATGTTCCAGTATCTCAACAGTAGAGAAGTGGTATCAGCCCTGGTCTTTCCTGCGCAGTCCTGGCTGGGTGCAGATCAAGTGTGAGCTCCGGTAAAACACACACTCACACACTTATGAACACTTTCTGACCAATCAGATCTGACAGTCCAGCAGCATTGCTGTTAAATTTAGAAGAATGATGATTTAATGAAACACTTTAGATAGCAGCTGTGAACACACCAGGACACAGTAATGTTATTAATATCCATGAGAATCTTTCTGAGGAACTCTACACTGCCCTCTGCTGACCACACTGTTGGTCCGGAAAACAGAGATTTTATTAAATGTATAAGTATTTAAAAATACTCATCTCCTCCCTCCCTCAGTGTGAATCTGGTGTGTTTCTCTGTTTCAGAGTTTTGTCCAAGTTTTCCTTCAGTCTCTCTCAGGACTGTGAACTTCCTGCCAAAAAAGAGGTGACTTTCCTTCATCATCATCATCATCATCACATGTCCTGGTGTATTCTACACAAACACATCCATGCACACTGAGCATGGGAGTGTGTGTGTGTGTGTGTGTGTGCTGTTTCAGAAGTCTCCCATTCTGAAAGCAGAAGTGGTGGATGTCTTGGTGCAACATCACCTCTTTAGTTGGGATCTTTAGGTAAAATGAGTTGGACCTCGTGTTCTGTTCATCTCACTACAGTTCTACTAAAAACTTCTCCATGATGAGATTTCAAGCTCCCTTCTCTCAGCTCTGTAACACACTTTGTTTGGTTGAATAGACCCTCACTGTGTTTTACAGCTAACTCCTACACACACACACACACACACACACACACACACACAGTGCTGTGAGGGAGAATGTGATCTGATCTGTCCCTACTTTTGTCAGTAATGAACAGACCTCGAAGCTCAGACTGAAAGTAAATAAACTCAGTCAGGTCACAGAAGAGTGTGTGTGTGAGGGCGTGTGTGTTGGCCGAGGGGGGGGGTGTTTGGAGTGTGTGTGTGAGGGTGTGTGTTTTTGCCTGTGCTGTAGTGGGCATGGCTTTGGGACACATCCCTTCTCCCTGTTGCTTTTTTCGATCTACACCAGAGCTACTCATGTCCCACCCACTCTGTAGCCCCGCCCCTTTAATAAACACACTATTAAAGTATCAGTGTATCACTGTGGAACAGCACATGGGAGGGGTTAACACTCTGAGTAGGAGGGGTTAGAACTTGACAGTACAATCGAGTCAGCTCCGCCTCATCTTGGTGTGGTTGCGAAAGTAAACGCACCCCCTTACCCTCAGCATGCTGTTTATCTGCTAATATCATCACTGACTCTCTGCTACATCATCATCTTCATCTTCCTCTCTTCACTGCTACATCATCTCCATCTTCCTCTCTTCACTGCTACATCATCTCCATCTTCCTCTCTTCACTGCTACATCATCTCCATCTTCCTCTCTTCACTGCTACATCATCTCCATCTTCCTCTCTTCACTGCTACATCATCTTCATCTTCCTCTCTTCACTGCTACATCATCTTCCTCTCTTCACTCTTCTTACTTTATCTGTATTAACTTTGGAGCGTTTAGGGGCTGTTACCATGGTAACTCAGTTAACCATCTCTGTGCACAGGTCCTAATGTAAATAGAAAGGAAACAGGGAGAGGATCTGACCAGTGTGGTCTGTTCTTCTCTGTGTTGAATGAGGGGTTGAGGTCAGCCTCCAGCTCTGACAGTGTTTGTTGATTCATTTCCTTTCCTGGTGTGGGCAGTATGCTCAATTTACTGACAGCATGATTCTCTCTTATCTCCTGTGATGTGACAGATTTCAGCACATGGTTAGTGGACAGTGCAGAAGCTTTACTGCTGGGTGTGTGTGTGAGAGAGAGAGAGAGAGAGAGAGAGAGTGCGCACCACATCATGTTCTCTATGTTTCTGTAGGAAAAGGAGCAGAGACCCCTGAAGGAGGGCGTTCAGGACATGCTGGTCAAGCATCACCTCTTCAGCTGGGACATCGATGGATAGATAAACACTACACACACACACATACACACTTGTTTAAGTACCAAACGTAACATGTAAACAGCTTTATATAACACTGATGGATTAGTGTGTGTGTGTGTGTGTGCTCATGTAGCAGAACATCTCAGTCATGGTTTCAACATTTCTTCAAGGACTTACGATGTTCCTCTGCAGGAGAACACGGAGAACCGAGCATGCTCAGAGCGATTTCTACATTTCCATGGACATTTGTCTCCATCACACACACAGCGTGAAGAGCTCAGTGTGTGTGTGTAAGCTGAACTGAAACCTCTCGTTCGTGTGTGTTTGCTTATTTCATGGTTTTGTTTTCATGTTGGTGAAAATCAGTGAAGCATGATGGTGACGTGTGAAGCTCCTTTCTCTGACCTGTGGAGTTTAGAGTGTGTGTTTTATACCATGTCTCTGTGGGATGTCTCTGTCCTGTCCTGCACACCCCCCACCCCCCCACCCCCCTTTTCAGCAGTAATCAGTGTGTAAATGTAAAGTTTCTGCTCTGGGATCAGTCTTCACGTCAGCTTTATCACGGGTCCTGCAGAGGAGCTGCACTGAGATCAGTGTTCAGCTTCACCGGGTTCCAGCGAGGTACTGGACCGAGCTCTCCCTCTGGACCCAGTCGCATCAAACACTTAATAAACAGTCATGACTTATCAGATGTTGTGTGTGTGTGATGTGTTCTGCTGGAGAACCCACAGGGCTCTAGAGCATTTCCTCACTGTGTACTAGTATTGAGAGGGATAGTGTGTGTGTGTGTGTGTGTGTGTACACTTATCATGTAGAGCAGAATAAACCTGGAAAAGGATCTCCTGGTGTCTTTTCATTAACGCTGTACACTTTCCCCCTGACCCCTGCTCTACAGAAACGAGGGTTAAAGATATTTCCTCTAAATTTCCAGGTTCAGTCTATTTCCTGTCTGTTTCCGAAGTTCCACAGTCTCACCTGGACACCAGAATCCTGCCAGATTCGTTTTCTTCAGAGTTCTATGAGCCGGACATGTCCCCGAGTGAGTTCTCCCCAGTGTGGTGTTTTAAAAAGCCGTGTGTTATTCCTGGAGCACGGTGAGAGCGGAAGCCTCAGGTCTCAGGAGTGGAGTGTGTAAGGAACACAGCTCTAGTTAGTGACCGTGGAGTTTACCGAAGACCCGAGAACATCACATCCTCTGCACACGCTGGGTTACTTTCTGCACATCGTTCTGTCCTGTTACTCTCCCAGCCGAGACACAGCTTTCAGTCTGCGTATTTTACAAGCTTTTTTTCCTGTTTTTTTTCTGTTAGTCTGGGAAAACTCCATGTTTGTTAAATATAATTATTTGATAAGAATCTGCTGATTTCAGATGCTGGAGAAAGGGAACCTAATGCAACCTAATGACCAGAAAGCTCTGGAAAAAACACCCAGGAAAAGCCCAGTGCATGTTTATTGACCAGACAACATTCAAACTGAAAGTCTCATATCTCCGGGTCAGAGAGTGACCGGACAAAACAAAGTACACTCCTGTTTATGTCTGGACCTCAGGAACCTACATTGTGAATTTGGGGAAAATCTGAGAAAGTCAAAAATCTCACCCCAAAAAACAGTAAGGGTTGCTCTTGTGATTTTTTTTTTGGGCAAAAAAATTGGACTTTTTCAGATATTCCTCAAATTCACGGGGTTGGTCACAGAGTCCGAGTCCTACGCAGGAGCGCTGGTTTCATTTTCCTCTCACACTCCGAACCTGAGCTCTGAGGCTCCTGGTTTCAAGATGTTTTTAACCATCACTGACCTTTCACTGAGGTCTGGAGTGCGAGAGGGAAAGAAAACCTGCGCTGCTGTTTCTGTCTCTCAGTAACCCAGTTACACACTCATTACAGTTCTTTAGTGAAAATTTTCACACTAGAGGTCCAGACAAACACGAGCACTGATTACGTTTTCCTCTCACACTCCGAACCTGAGCTCTGAGGCTCTGTGTCCTGGAGGACTGCTGATTGTAGAGCATTAATGCTGTAAGTCTGTGTGTTCAGTGCCCGTGTGGACAGCGCCCCCTGGTGTCCACACAGCCACAATGACATACAACTAAGGTTCATCTACGACTAACCCAATTGAGCAGGAAACTCTTCTGACCACACGCTGGGTTTAAACATCTCTTTATAAAAATCTTTAAATCATGGAGAATAAAGGGGCGGAGTTTGGGTTTGACTCCAAGCATTTTTTATTCCAGAAATTCTTAAAATTTATCTTTGAAAAAATCTGTCAGTTTGAGGCACGAACAGCCGAGCAATCAGCAGCTCTGTTAAAATGCTTAAAAAAAAGCCTAAATGCAGGAGCACACAAAAAACAGGTTTGTTCATTTCTTTCTGTATTTCTTGTGATTCCCCACACACACCTCTCTCCCTCACACACACCTCTCTCTTCTAATAATATTAATAATTATTTCACTGCACAGATAAAAGGAGGAGAACCGAGGCAACAGAAGCGGTTCTTTTCTGTCTCTTTATTATGTTCCGAGTGTTAATGAAGGAACACTGCATTTTCACAAACATGTAAACAATAGCGCAGTATTTCAACATTCTAGAGCAAGAATAGAAACTGTGAGGATTTCCAATCATCTCTACGGAGAACGTTTTCTTTATTTTATCATCTGATCTCTTAACCTCACAAATCTCCAACAGAATTTTATCTACAAAGGTTACTAGAACAAATTGTTTCATCTGAGCATAATGCCATGTTTAATGCAAAACAGCTTCCATCATCATCATCATCATCATGATCATCATCATCATCATCACTCCTCTTCTTTAACACAAGGCAGCACTGCGGAGATTTTCGAAAAAAATGGAGAAAAACCCGGTGAAGAACCATCATGCAGTTTCTCTGCTTCTTTTAGAAGACCTTAATAATGATGGCGTGACGCTTCAACACACTCCTCGCCGTTTCTCAGTTAGCGTGCGCCAGACACTGCATGGTGGTTCTGTGTGGTTCTGTGTGGAGGAAGCAGTGCTGTGGTCCAAGATTAAAATGAAAGATGGAGATAAATGAGTGGTGGAGGCAGCTGCCAGTTTTCATCTCGTCTATAAGCTACAAAATCGACCGTGACGGAGCGGAGTGGCTTTAACAGCCTCCGATCGCACCGGCAGGGGGTGCTGTGGTGCCGGACTGACCCTTCCCCTTGTGTCTCTGCCCGCCTCGTCGTCTGCCTCCAGACTTTGGCTGAAAAGAGAAAAGAAAAACAGTTTGATGTTAGCGTCTGCGGTACGTGTCCCTGTGGATGAGCCGTTACTATGGAAACGATAACTCGTTCACATAAACCTGCGCTACTGTCCGAGCTGCGGCTATAGGAAACTAATCACCACCTTCTGACCGATCACGATCCAAAAGTGTTATGTAAGGAACAGTGCGGTGTTATTTGCTGTAATAATCGTTATGTGATGCGTGTCGGAGAAATAAAACCATCAGCGCCGTTCAGGACGTTACTTTAAAATCCACTTTTAAAAAAACAGTTTCAAATAATTGACCTGAAACTGACATGAGGTCAGATAAATGAAATTTTATTTTCTTTCAGCGTAATTCAGTGCCCTTTTCATGCGACAAAGAAAATGAGGTGGGTGTCGAAAAACCACACGCGCGCGCGCCCCCACACACACCCCCGAAAATTTTTAGTCTGAATATTTAGATGTAACGGACTGATGATCCGATTCCTCCGGCTCGGTGTTGGAACTCTCAGCTCTGTATAAAGCACACAGCACTGACACACCGATACTCTGATCATTTCCTCCTACGTGTAAAACGTCTGATTCCGGCCGGTCCGAACCCTCGTGCACGCGGTCAGTACAGGACAGGTGACCCGGAACGACCGCGAGCATCGCCTGAGGTCAGCGCCGGCCACAGACCAGGCTAGGTGACGGAAAATACCTTCCACTGCACCAGGGTTTTTAAAAATCCAGGGCATCCACACAGAGGAACTCCTTTTAGTTACTTCCAGCTGTACAGAAACAGAACACACTCATCCAGGAGAACAGCTGAAGCTCAACGATGTACTGCATTTAACCTCATAAACCTCCAAAAAATATAAATTATTAAGCAGGAGTCTGGCGGGAGAAGTGCAGGAACACATGCGCTCTTTAAATCGGGGAAACAAACGGCTGTGAAGTCGACAACACTGAAGACCAAACCATCACCTCATTCTCACTCAATCAACACTTCCTCTGCTACAGCCTACACCGAGGGACTGGACTCTGGTGTTTCTAGGACTGGACTGTGGTCTCCTCTCTCATGCTGTAGGACGACACGTCTCACTTTACCTTAGAGTCTTTAGTCTGAGTCTCTTCATCTCCCTCAGTCTGAGAACCCCGAGCAGCAAATAAACAACCAACAAGACGGGAGGAACGCAAAGAGGAACGGGGATGAAAGGAGGGGATGAGGGGAACGGAGGAACAGTGGGCGTGGTAAGGAGACAAATAAATAATAAAATGGGAGGATTAGAGAGAGAGAAGTGAAATATGTGGAGGAGAGAAAAGAGAGGAAGTGATTAGATAAACATCAGTAAAGAGTAAAATTCTGCATGAGATCTGAATCTCTAATATTTAATTTAAACTCAATTTTAATTTACATGTTAATGTCTACAACTTTTGTGTGTGTGTGTGTGTGTGTGTGTGGGGTGTGGGGAGACCTGTTGTAATGGAGGTATGCAAGCGGCCGGTGTCCCGCTGCCTGACGTCTCGTCTCCACCTGTCTGACCCTCCTCTCTCTTCACCGTCTTCTTCGTCGACTGCATCTTGATTTGTGGAGGTTTGGAGTTTGACGGCTGATTATTGGTTGACTGAAGAAGCTGTAGAGAAATCTGTGTGTTTAAGTCTTCCTGATTGTGTTCAGCTTTCCTTCTGACAACACACTACTACGTTACACACCGAATTCCTTACAGCAGGACACTTAATGTGTGTGTGTGTGTGTGTGTGTGTGTGTGTGTGTGTGTGTATAAAGGCAATCTAATTTTCCAATGTTTTACCTAATGATCATTTTTATCAGTTTCCTTTCTAATTTCCAGCAGATTATTTGTTCTAACTTTAAGCTAATATTAAAAAAAGAACACAAATATAAATGTCATAGTGCTTCTTAATATATTTAAACATTTTAAAGCTTAAATGTCATGAAATAAACTCTGTTGAAATATTTAACAGATAAACCTAAAAAAAAAAATCCCAAAATGTAAACAGTAATAAAATAAACCTATAATAAAAGCTGATGCATAAACATGAAAATTATGAAAAAAAAAATAAATAAATAAATAGCACATAGCTTTATCTTCATATTAATATTTTTTTCTTCTTTAGCAAGACTGAAATAATAAATCGCTAAAAACATAAACCAATGCAGCAATAAAATTAAATACTGCTAGTTATAGTTCCCCTAAAATATCATTCCATGTCACGTCAATTGTTTAATGATTTTAAAGTATAAACTCAGAATAGCAGAGAATCCTCCATCTGTACTCAGACTTATTAACCGCTGGACTTTTGTGCTCCGATGACCCACAGCTACAACACCGTCATTTAACGATTTGAATATTTAAAGACTTTTAGTTTGTTTAGTAAAATCCTAAAATAAGGTCATGTAGCTCCGCCCCCAATGTTTACCCCTTCATATATCCAAATATATTTAAAAGTTAATGATTTTAAACCACATCACTCACTTTAGTTCTTTATCATTCAGAGATGAATCAGTCATGCACTTTGTGTGTGTGGGGGTGTGTGTGTTGGGGGGGGGAAAGCATGCGGGGGTGTGTGTGTGTGTGTGTGAGAGATCAGGACCTTGGTGATGGTGCCCACAGCTTTGGTCCTGCCCTCTCTGAACACCAGTCTCTGGTCCACATGCAGGTACTCGGGGGTTTTGATGAAGCGGAAGTGCACCGTGGCCTTGTCTCCTGTTCGTAAACAATCTCGGTTCATGGTCAGGATCGTCGCCGTCTGCCTGATGCTCCCACAATGCACTAGATTTAAATATAAAAAAGTTAAACAACATTTATATACCTGCAAAAAGACTGTTACTTTCCCTGCACCAGATTTCACTACTTCTTGATTTATTTACTTGTTCTAATTCTCCATCTTCCACAAAAGGCAACTCACAAGATCAAAATCCTCAGAGGTTTTACACACCTAGGCAGGGCAGCTGAGGGCAGGTGGAGGTGCTGAAATTTCCCCACTGAGATCCCACTGTGGAATCTGCAACCTTTACTGGTGCCACTGTGGCTTACCAAAAGATCTTGACAGGTGTGTGTACTCTCTCTAGATGTGTGTATGTGTTTGTGCCTCACCCATGGCCTGGTATCGAGGGGAGATGGTTGTGGGGTGATGGAGCACCAGGATCTCTGCCTCAAACTCCCATGATGCCTGTGGGTTTAACCGTGGTGACACCATCACCATCCCTTTCCTTATAGAGGACCGCTTTATCTGTGTGTGTGTGTGTGAGGGAGGGAGAGAGAGAGAGCGAGAGAGAGAGAGAGAATAAGATATCATAAGGTCATGTCACAGATTCACAAAGACAGATGTTTTAAACAATAATTATGGACATCTGTACCTTTTTTAGAGCAAAGGATGCCGTCTGTCCTCCTCGCACCTCCTTCACAGGCATCCTTTTCCTGTGGATGGACTTAACAGCGATGGGGATGAAGGCACCAAGGGGGTCCGGCCCCAGCAGCATGGTGTCATTCAGCCGGATTAACCCTCGTAACGTCGTTCCTGATACTACAGTCCCTACGCCCTAAAACACACACACACACACACACACAAAAAAAAAAAAAAATTTGATATTTTCTCAGTGCTAGAGGAATGAAGGAAGTCTGAGTGCCTGTGGGTGATGGTGTGATTTTTTTATGGATTAGGATAATGGGATGTGGAATGTGTAAGGAGATACAGAAGCTAATAGCTCTCATACAAGAAATATTTTACAGACAGACAGACAGACAGACAGACCGGGGTACTGAATAGGTGTCATCTATCTGAAACTCGGCTGGCTCATCATTTTTAAATGAAGTTCTGGATGATAGCAGGTTCAGGAACATCTTCAGGAGGTCCATGTTCTCCCCTGTGACATTAGAAATCTGGAAAATTGGGCACATTCTGAGGAGGCGCACACACACACAAAACACAAAAGATAATGTTAGAGAGACCCATTAGGTGTACTAATATTGAGAGAGATAGTGTGTGTGTGTGTGTGTGTGTGTGTGTGTGTGTTTTTTATAAACCCTCTCAGAGCTGAAGTTGGAGGCAGTGACAATGACGTCGTCTTTGTTCTGCACCAGCACTGGGATCTTTCTGCAGCCAGGAGACTTCAGTAACCTCTGCAGCAGCTTCAGAGTCTCTGTCACACCAGCAGCAGTGCTTTAGTTAGTGAATGTTTCTAACTGAGCGTACGCTAACAAATTAATTCTACACTGCAAACTTTAAAATAAAGACAATAAAGTTGAAAAAACAAATAAAACAGTGACTAAATCACTGGGGGGGGGGGGGGGGGGGGGGGGTTAATAACTTACCTTGCAGGATGTTAGCAGGACACATGTCTATCTTAGTGACCACCACAAACACGGGCACATTGAGAGCCAGCGCTAAACCCAGGTGTTCTTTAGTCATACCCACTATACCTGCGTTGCTGCCCACCTGGAAAGGTCAGAAGAAGCACACACTGAGTCACTGATAACACACACGCACACCCCCGCGCCCCCCCCCCACACACACACACACACACACACACACACACACACACACCCTCTCAGATGAGACAGATGAGTTCCCACCATGAGCATGCAGAAATCGGGCAGGTGGCCGGTCATGCCGAACACGGTGGTCTTCAGGTACTTCTCATGTCCTGCCAGGTCGATGAAGGTGATGACCTTGGAGGACTTCTCGCAGATCTTGGTCCAGTCCAGACTGCCACCGTGACTGTCGGGTTTGTTGACGACGCAGCCCTGGCGGTCGAAGCCCAGGATGTCATTCCCCACGCTGCTGGTACGGCCGCTCTCCAGCTCGTGCTTGTGACGGAAAAGTTTCTGACGAGCGAAACCTCGACCATTATCCAGCTCTCCATGTGTGAGAACTCCAAGGAGTGTGCTCTTCCCCGCATCCACATTCCCTACCACCGCCACCCTGAGAGAGAGGGGGAGAGAGGGGGGGGGGAGAGAGAGAGGAGAGGGGGGAGAGAGAGAGAGAGGGGGAGAGAGAGAGAGGGGGAGAGAGAGAGGGGGGGGAGAGAGAGAGAGAGAGGGAGAGAGAGAAATAGATGCACAATGCTCCTGGATAATGTGCCTCAAGATCAGTAGTAAAATTAAATCTAAATATATTTAGAACATGAGCACGTTTTTATAAAACTCTGTTTCATTTGATCTTTGTTGTGTCTTCTCTTTATCTCTCTCTCTCTCTCTCTCTCTGTGATTAGGTGTCATAGTGGTGAGGAACACAGTCATGCAGATGAAGATGTTTGGGATCTCAGGGTTGGTACATTAACATTAACTGACATTAAGTGTCAGTGCTCACCTGACCTCCAGGAAGTCTGCCTCACCCACACGACGGCGGATGAGGTAATCTCGAACCTGGCCACCGCTCTCCTTTGCGCTCTCTCAGGAGGATGAGGTCAGCTTCAACCTGCTCGCACAGCGACTGCACCGTGGCCACAGACGCCTCCATATCACCCCTCGTTCAGCCCCGTAATCGCCACCGTCTGGCTCAGGAATGCGTACACACTTATCAGCTTCTGTCGTTCACTCTGCTCATGGTGTTTATGGAGAAGTGTAAAGTACACGGTGTGAGGTTAGTGTCTCACCTGACCCCACTCCCAACACGTAAATAGTCTCTCCACAGCCCTCGTCCATCCGCTCACGCAGCTGCCGCAGTAACGAGTCATACTGCTCTCCATTGGGGACTGACCAGAGCCAACTGTGGAACACAGAGAGCAGTAGACCTTTAGCATGGGGGGGGGGGGGGGGGTAACCCTTAACTTTATCTTAAGTCTATAACATAAGTTAAAAAATTTGAGAAAAAATATCTAGAAAAATATTTGCCCAGAGTCTGTGAAGAAGAGCGCTCAGTCACAAAACTACAACTAAACTAAAACTATCAGCATCAGTAAATTGAGCTTTTTATAAAGCATTTGATATAAGTTGATATATTAATAACACATAATGAATAATTCATTAAGAGATCAATGTGGAGCTAGAGTGAAGTGTGAAATAAGAGTTTTTCGGGGGGAAAAAGTGTGTGTGTGTGTGTGTGTGTGTGTGTGTGTTTCCCACACTCATGAACACAGCTCCATACATAACTAACTCCATATAAGAATAATAGTATAAATGAGTATACGTAGTGCTCTATAATGTAAATGCACAGCTGAGAGAAAGATTTGGATTATCTCTCTAAAAACTCATTTTAAAATGAAGTATTGTTATTATAGTCGTGTATTATTATTATTATTATTATTATTATTACAGTGATGTTTCTCTTTATACAAACATGCACATGATCTAATCCTCTCTCTCTGTTGTATCTCTCTCTCTCTCTCTGTTGTCTCTCTCTCTCTCTCTCTGTTGTCTCTCTCTCTCTCTCTCTCTCTCTCTCTGTTGTATCTCTCTCTCTCTCTCTGTTGTCTCTCTCTCTCTCTCTCTCTCGCCCACGTTGCACTGGTATTTCATCAGTATAGCTCTGGACTAACAAAGTGACAGGTTTGTTGTGTCCGTATCTCACTTGGAGGACTAGTCCCCTATGTAAGTGCACTACTACAAAGGACATAATCTCATGACCCATTCACCCTATGTAGTGAACTCCAGTTTATATCCAGAGTCATTTGGGATTCAGCCAATATTAGTCTGAGCTAGCTATCTCCCTGTAAAATAAACACAAATAACCCCGATCCAGCTCTGTCTGCAGTTCACATCCTAACTACATAATAAAATTATAATCTCAGACACAGTCACTGTATTAAACACTAGTTTAGGATAAAGCAGTACTGTGTACTCGACCCCGAACCATCGTAGCGTAGAATATAATTAGTGTATAAATGATAAGTATTTAAGAAACAAATCACAAATAAAATAAATGTATAATTTTCTCAAAAAGCAAGGCTGCTCGATAAATAAATCAGTCAGCTGTGTAAGGCCTAATAGCGAACCTTGCTGGAGAAATCCCCGGCCTCGCCGTTGAGCGTCTCGCCGTCCTCGAAGCACTCTGCCCCGGCGTCGCCCCCCACAGCCCCGGCCGGCTGGAGCGAACATGCTAGCAGGAACCAAAGACTCAGTGGCTGACATTGGCCCTGGGTTTAAACCGGGCTCGGCAGCCGCCATCGATGCCATGTTTTAAACTAAATATATATAAAATTAAAATAATAAAATATACAAATAAAAACAGGAATCTTTAAATGATGCAGTTTAAATTCCAGAGCTGAGGGAGAAGACCCGCGTTTGCTAAGTTAGCTCTTCATACAGCAACAGCTGTTGCAAATACTCCAATAAAATAAAACCCAAAAGTCCTGGTGTGTGGATTTACAGCCGGAACACTGCCATGAGTGTTATCTACATACTTACAAGTTAAATACACATCAAACCAGTAAACCATCCGACTTTCACTGTTTATTATACAGTAGAATAAAAACAGCTAGCATGTGTAGTTTATCCAGGGAACGCCTCCTCATTAAATATTCATTAGTCAGCAGCTGTGTTAGCCAATCACGATTTTGTATCTCGGTTCAAGTACCACGTGCTCCAAACAGCCAATCAGCGCGCTTTTCTCTCAAAGTAAACGTAAACGTTTCCCAATGTATAATCTTTTCTTTTATATATAATTCATATGAGTGTTGTTGTTATTTACTGTTTATTATTAAACATACTTGATGTTATTCGGACAAAAAATGCAACACGAGTTTACCCATTCATGGATATTCACATCTGGAACGTGACGTCATACCTTCAGCAAGCATATGTTTTGAATGAGTGTGTGTGTGTGTGTGTGTGTGTGTGTGTGTGTGTGGGGCGCGTGTGCAGGAATGAAAACAAACACGGTACACAGGTTACCTTCAAATCAAGTATGTTACATCAGACATCACGTCATATAACCAAGCCTTAACGCCAGTGTTTACAACATGAAGGAGTTTTTCCTAAAATAACAAACACTGCACACATAAATCACACAAATAACAAAATAAATCAACCAGGAAATATAAATCTTATACTAGTTACAGACATGTTGAGTTTTAGATTCTGGAGAAAATATATATATGTGTGTGTGTGAGCGTGTGTGTGTGTGTGTGTGTAAAAGTGAGGCGTGTATGGTGTATTATATCTGTTGTATAAAATTACCTAAAAAAATGTTTCCATCTCACTAATGGCGGCTCTCTGCTGCTCAGGTGTCACAGAGCTGCCCTCTGCTGCCCAGGTGTCACAGAGCTGCCCTCTGCTGCCCAGGTGTCACAGAGCTGCCCTCTGCTGCCCAGGTGTGGTGTCACAGTGCTGCCCTCTGCTGTCCATCATGATCATTACACAACATTCACACACTGAAACACTTCTCATCCTCACTGATCTCAGAAGCTGTAATAAACAGAATTTGAACTGACGGCTTAATGTTTTTACACATGTGAATTTGTTTTTTTTAAAAAAAAAAAAAAATGTATTAAAAGGGTTTCTCAGGGCTCTTCCCTACAGCCGTTTCCACACTGAACATCTGAAAACAATGCACTGTTTACATTTACTTACTAACACACTGTTATTCCCAATGCATCTTTGCCCTACTGTATATTTCATTCATATATCATTCATCTTTCACTTTATTCTCCGTATTCATATTCTATATATATTTATTTCATACATATAAAAACCCAGTGAATGAGAGTGTGTGTGTGCCCTGTGATGGGTTGGCACTCCGTCCAGGGTGTATCCTGCCTTGATGCCCTATGACGCCTGAGATAGGCACAGGCTCCCCGTGACCCGAGTGTAGATCGGATAAGCGGCAGACAATAAATTTGAACATATATAAACCATAAACATCCTATTTATAATAACTACTTCACCCCTGTACAAGAGTCATCCACCCACCCTGTATACATCACCCTATAGCTGTATGTCTATTCGTAATTTATTGTAAATTTCCATCTAAAAAAATTATCTATCTAAAAATTTATTCTATCTAAAAAAAATAAATAAATAAAAATTGTAATTTCTCATGAATAAAATATCTATCTATCTATCTATCTATCTATCTATCTATCTATCTATCTATCTATCATATAATACTATGTACATCTGGTTGGATGCTAACTGCATTTCACTGGCTTTGTACATGTACTTTGCACAATGACAGTAAGGTTGAATCTAATCTAATCTAATCTAATCTAATCTAATCTAATCTAATCTAATCTCTGTGGTTACATTGGTGACCATGTTCGTCTTCACCGGCCCCTGAGGTAAATATTTAGTTAGCAATAGCTAGCACGAATGACTAGCAATTTTATTTCTTTTTAACCCTTAATGTAACAGTTTTACAATCAGAACACTGAAGAATTATAACTTGTACAAAAAAACCCCGTAAGATGTCACTGGGAATGAGAGTGAACGATCCTGTGGTGGGAAAAAAGGCGAGAATTTACACAAAAAAATGTATTCTGTTGTTTGTGACGCTAACAATTCCCTCAGCGTTCTTCTCTCCTCCAGCAACAGTGCCCTCTAGCGGCCAACTAATTTCAACCTTTTTAAATTTATATTTTTATATTATTTTATTTTATTAAAACTTTTATTTATTTATTTTGATCAAAGAAGAAAATCTGAGCTTCGTTTTGGTTACATGATAATTGTGAAAGATTTCTTTTCTTCCCAGAGATGTTGTTATGTAAATGTAAGTGGTCTGATATTCCCGTTATTTCTGTTGTATACATTTATCACTTTATACAAGAGTAGAGTTGTGTCTTGACATGTTGAGCAGAGCTGGGTCAAAAGTTGGGCCAGTAAATCTTCTCTTCTGGTTTTCAAAACATTTATATTTTATCATAATTAAAAAGTCTGTTGGGATTTTTAACTCAAAATGAAGCAGGCTGAAAAAATTTTCTACATACATTTTAATACATAATATTATTATATACTAATATATATTAATATTTTTGGTATTAAAATTTATAAACTATATATATATATAGTTTATATACGGAGTCTTCCTCCGTAGCTGAAACCAAGCTGAAATGTGCAAGTGATCCCAAACTTTTGAGCGGTAGAGTAGATATATATGTATATATGATCGAGTAGTTGTGTCACTTAGCCCTGTTTCCTGGCTGGATATTTATGATTGGCTTTACTCAAAAGCACCTCACCCTCAACATTTTTCCTTACAGGACATTATGAGCATTATACACTGCAGCCCTGAGTGGTATGAAAAACAAAAATGCCATTCATCTTTTCTCCATAATAGAAGAATATGACTTAAATCAGAAGCCCTAGCTCTTAAAATGTGTTCCTATTTTAATTTCTTTTAATTTAAGTTGATTTAAATTGTAATATTTATTTAATATTTTTATTTTATTTTATTTCATTCTCCCTCTGTTTTTATTTGTTGCATGCACCTGATTCTTGCCTTACAATGTAAAGGTGTATTGTATTCTATTGTTGCCATGCTGTTTGTACAAAACAAATTGTTAATGAAAAAAACAAAAAAAAAAACATTTAGCCTTGTTTCCACGTCAGAGGTCATCTTTCATCTGCTGCATTAAGTTTCCTTGGTCACTGCACCTACACTCCTCGACAGTGCCTGGTTCTTTGTGCTTCTACTCAACATCTTGACCATCACATCCTGAAACTCCAGTCTGCTTTGAGATCTGTTCCTGAGAGAGAACTACCTTGTGTCTTATTGCTGTGGTCAGTCTGGCCATGGTGTATGACCTGTGACATGAAACTGACCTCCACAAAACCCCACCTTAGTACAGAGTTTGATGTTCCTCCCCCAGGTTTAAACTCCTACACAGCTGTTTCTGTTTCACTTCATGACTGGGTTTTTAGTGATGGTCATTAGCACCTGCTTGATGTAATTAGCTAATCACACACCGGACTCTGATCCTACACAGTCCCTGACTTTCTGCAGGTGGAAGAATTCATGCTTGTTTGCAGGTAAAGGTTCATCACACCAAATATTAATTTGATTTTGATTTTTCTTCTGTTCGCTCACTTTGCATTTTGTAAATTAATAAAAAAAAACAATTAAAATATATATTTTTGAAAGCATTCTTACTTTATTGTATTTCTTCATATCTACATTACTGTATATAAATAGATACACTATATTGCCAAAAGTTTTGGGACACCCCCCCCAAATGACTGAGTTCAGGTGTTGTTTTTCAGGGGTTGGACTCGGCCTCTTAGTTCCTGTCACATAACGCTGGGCGTGCCGGTTTAGATGGATCAGACCTCACGCAGGGATAGACGGCAGACAGGGGTTTATTGAAAATAAGAAAAACATCCACGAAGACACAGACGAATAACATTCACACGCGTTACAGACCGACGAGGACTAGCAAAGAAACCAAAGCAGAAACCCCACTATAAATAGGGAACATAATTAAAGGACACATTAGGCACATGACATACGAAAACAACAATACAACACAATCCCTGCTGGAAACCCCCCCTAGTGGTCCACATCGGACCTGCCACCCGTAACAGTTCCAGTGAAAGGAACTCTTAATGCTTCAGCATACAAAGACATTTTGGACAATTTCATGGTCCAGACTTTGTGGAAAAAGTTTTGGGGGTGACCCCTTCCTGTTCCAACATGACCGCACAACAGTGACCAAAGCAAGGTCCATAAAGAGTCCTGACCTCAACCCCTTAGAACACCTTTGGGATGAATTAGAGCGGAGACTGCGAGCCAGGTCGAAACTGGGGCCCTTTTAAAAGCACATGAATGTAATATGGATTATATAACAGCTTGTTATATAATCTGGGAAGGCTTTCCACGAGGTTTAGGAGTGTGTTTATAGGAATTTATTGACCATTCCTCTAGAAGTGCATTTGTGAGGTCAGGCACTGATGTTGGACGAGAAGGCCTGGCTCGCAGTCTCCACTCTAATTCTGCTGATTCAGCAGCTCAGATAATAATAAAGTCCCGGAAGTGCTGTAACAGAACTGCCATGTCTGTTCTAGAATATACTGACCTCTAGAGCAGCATTTCCACTTTTTAAAAAATTCATTGGACTTTTATATTGATCCTAAAAATTCTGGTGAAAATAATCTGAGGTCTTCCACATTTTCACTTGAACAGGATGAAGATGAATGCTCTTTTACACTTAAACACTTTATCTGGTGTCATCGTATTTCACTGGATCTGGAATGTTGTGTCAGCATTTAGTGAGTTTCACATCCACATGTTTCTCATTTTCTTCACACTTGCTGTGTGTTTTTACAGAGATGTTGCTGGAACAGAAAAACAGTGACTTTTACATGCCATCTCATGCCCTTTATCACATGAGGACTCATGGGTTCAGGATGTTTCAGTAGAGCATCTGTGTGTTCTGAGATGCTTTTTTTGCTCCTCACAGTTGTATAGAGTGATTATTAAGTGATTGGAGTCTTCCTGTTTGGTTCTCCATTCAGAGTAAACTCTGTGGATCTGTAAAAATGGATTCAAGCTCAGTCTAACTCTAAAGTTTGTGGGAGCAGTGAAAAGGAGTCGCTGTTTGTCCTTGTGCATGTTATAAACCACCTTCAGCTAAAACCTAGCTTTAGCAGCTTTAATCTTTCTGTAAAATCACATGCAGCCATTTGGAAAGTGATGTTAAATCCCCCTTTCAGAAAAAAAAGTGAAAGGTATGATTCAGTTTATTCAACAAACCAGTTTCAAGCAAACAAGTATAACGAATCAATCTGCATTTGATTCACTCAGAGCAGAATCAGTAAAATTCTATAGGCTGCAGTTTAGCTTCATTTAGCTTCAACAAGTGATTGTCTTGAAGATCGTTCAACTAAATAAGAATGTGAAAGTGTAGAAGATAAAATTATAAAACCAAACAAACAAACAAACAAACGATTTTTGTGAATCGATTCTTTTGACTCACCTGAAAGAGTCGATTGGAAAAGAGCCAGAGCTGCTGTGAGGTTAGTCTGTCAGGAGAGCTGATGAGAAAAGTTAGGGTTCGAAAGTCAACGTCACTTATTGTGACATTTCCTAGGACTGAAAGTGATTAGAAAGATAAAATGGTGTTTTTTTTATTATTAATGATAGAAACTAACTTTCAGTCAAATCTGCTGACAAAGAAAACAACACAACATCAACCTGACCAAGACCAAGACCAAGGGCCAAGACTGACCAAGACTCTGCATGAGGAAATGTTTTATTCCACAGAGAACTGGTCTACATTCCAACATTTAGACCTGAGGAGGAACTGAATCAGGAAAATCCACAGCTTTGACTTTAATGGAGCATGACATCAGGTTGGTGGCTTATTAAAAAAAGATTTTGTCCATCACAGTGTAATCTTCTCTGTATTAAAACTGATTCAAAAAATTCAGCTAATAATAAACTCTTCTGGTTATAATAGTGCTGTAGAGTGAATGATCTCAGTAATGGAATGTTATTGTGGTATGTGGGGGATGTGGTACTCAGTGGTGAAGGTGTTGGACTGCAGTTTTGAAGGCTGTGAGTTCGAACCCCAGGTCCACCAAGCTGCCCCTGCTGGGCCCCTGAGCAAGGCCCTTAACCCTTGATTGCTCAGTTGTATAAAATGAGATAAATTGTACGTCTCTCTGGATAAGGGCGTCTGCCAAATACCAGAAATGTAAATGTTATTGTCATCTCACGTCTGTTCTGTTCACACACACACACACACACACACACACACACACACACACACACACACACACACACAAAAGTGTATTTGTCCTACATTTATCTTTTATATACAGATTATTTTGAGAGTTGAGTTCTTGAACAAAATAAGGTCTCTGTTCATAGAAAAATATTTCAGTTCCATGAAGAAATGAGATCTTAAAGTTTGTAAACATGAAGGCTCTAAAATCTGAGGAATGTTGATGGACAGAGCGGTTGAACAAGCAGAGCTGGTTACTGCACTGCCTCGTTCCTTTAGTTCATACGTAAATGATGATGAGTCAGATAAAACTAGAGCAGTATACATATATCAGTTTGTAGGACAGCTTCAGGAGTCTGACTGAGTGATGTGTTTTTATCACAGAGAGGAACTGCAGCAGCAGCTGAGTGACTACATCTTACACACTCTCAAATACACTGAAACTGTGAAGGAGTTCTGTGACAGAGAGTCAAAATGGACCTTACAGAGAGAGACCGAGCTGGAGATGATGAGAGACATCAAAGACCGGGCCGATCAAATCACTCTGAAGTTTGAGCATGTTCAGAAGGCTGAGGACAAGACCAAAGCTATTGATGAATACATGCGCAGTAGCTTTACTCAGATTACAGCAGATTCCAGAAGGCAGGAGCTGGAGAAGGAGCTTGGAGATGTTTTGAAGAACACTTTAGAAGGCCTGGAGAAACTCCATCACTTCCTGGATGCAGTGGAGAAGCTCGCCGTCACGTCATTGTTCATCTTCATGAGCGAGAGCTTCGTGCCGAAGGGAGTGAGTTCCATGTTCGTACATTCAGTGATCTCTGCAGCCAGAATGGTGTGTCCACTCCTCGTCCACTTCAAGAGAGACGCGGGAGCTTTCTTCCTGCCGAGCCTCAGCAATGTGGAAGTCCTGGCCTTCCACCTGGATAAATACATCCGTGTCACTCAGCAGATCTGTGAGAAGATGGAGAAAAAGTATTGACCATATCCTTTTGATTACAGCATGTAGGTTTATAATCACTCCAGAACAGATCTGACAAACTGTGTTTTCTCTCTACAGATCCAAGTACATATCAGGCTCTGAAGGTGTTCCTGAGTAAGTATCAGACAGACAGGAGCTGCTCTCCTTTCTTGTAGACTTGTTTAAATCAGGGATATACTGGAAGTGAACAGGAGTCTTAAAATGAACACAACTGTTAAATGACTACAACAGAACTTTGGGGATTACAAGAGTTTGAGGAATCAGGGAGGTGTTATCTGAGATGAACTGGTTAAAGCAGTGGAATCAGGTGTGACTCCTGCTGGATTAGAGTGAACACCAGCAGCCACACCGGCCCTTTGTGGATAATATTGAAAAACAACTGGCTGGATACTTGCACTTTTAGTTATAATTTCTGAGAAAGTTTTCCACTTCCACTGCATTCATCATCATCATGGTCGTGGAAACTAACAGCAGGTAAATAATTATACACAGAGAAAGTGTAAAGAGGGAGACTTAGAGGAGCGGTTAGGATCCACACACCAGAGATTCATTACAGCAATCAGAAAATACACAAAACAGGCCAACACGTCCTGACAAACAGAACCACAGTCATAATAACACACACAGTACGTCAAGAGCTCAGATCCGATCAGAGGGCTGTCCCAAACAGAGAAAACAGAGGAGAAGTCCTTATCCAGAGTGATGTATCTCATTTATACAGCTGATTAGTTGAGGGGTAAGGGCCTTACTCCAGGGTCAGCAGAGGCAATTTGTAAGCACCGGGACTTGAACTGATGACCTGCTGGTCAGTAGTCCACAGCTTACACACTGAGCTACCACTTAACATGGCTCCTGTAGTTAAATGCCATCTTGGTGACAGTAGATGACCGTCAGTGGTCATGTTGTCCAGAAAAAACATCCATGTGAACAATTTATGTTTATATGTTTAACACCAAATGTATTACGTTGCAGAGGGATAGATAGGAACCTTTCACTGAAATTAAATCTCATCATGAATGAGGAGCAGAAACTGTATGATCATTTACTCCACCTAACCAAAATCAGGCAAGTTATTATTTATTTATTTATTTATTTATTTTTTCATTATTCTGATCAGTCTAAAAAAAAGTTGCTGTTAGTATTTCAGAACCTTTTCTTTACAGGATGGACGAGTCGTTCAGGCTGACTTTCCTGTTTGATATGAAGGCACAAGACTTCATTAAGTTATTCAGTGAGCGTCACTCCAGAATGCTTCAGTTCCTGTCTGATTTAGATGAAGCTGCAGTTCAGCTGGACAAGATGAAGCTGGGCTCCAACATCTCCACTGTGGCTGGAAGTTCAGTCGGTATTGCAGGAGGTGTTTTGTCCATCGTAGGTTTAGCTCTTGCTCCCGTTACTGCAGGAGCATCTTTGGCTCTCACACTCACAGGAGTTGGTCTCGGGGTCACCAGTGGCGTTAACGGCATTGTTACAATCATCACTAAAATGGCAGTCAATCATCGCCAAACGAAAAAGGCCAAAAAGAGCTTCATCAGATTTAGGGATGATGTGCAGAAGATCCTAGATTGTATGGAAGAAGTGGCCAGATCTGAGGCTCCTATAGCAGATCCTGTTGGTGGTGTTACCACACAAGCTGAAGCTGTGAAACTGCCTGCCACAGCTGGAGCTGTAGGCAAAAGTATTGAAGTTATTGGTAATGCAGCTCTCAGAAGTGAGGTGGTGATGGCAAAGACATTTAATATAGGGTTTAAGGAAGCTAAAGCAGGTCAGAGCATCCCAAAACTGGCTGCAGATCTTCCTGACATTAGACCACTGGCTAAAGGAACTCCTCTGGCCCTTTCAAAGACAGTCAGGGCGGGGTTCATAGCTGTAAATGTCCTCTTTATTGGTCTGGATGTGTATTTCATCTGTAAAGACAGTATCAGTCTGTCCAAAGGAAGCAAAAACAAAGCGGCTCAGCTCATTCGCTCCAGATCAGTTCTGTGGCACTCAGAGGTGAAGGCCTGGGAGAAGATTCATGACCATCTGTGTGAAGGAAGCTCAGAGTTTTACAAGAATCGGCAAATTCTAGAGCAGCCTTTAGACTTTAAAGAATGAATCTGACCAACATACTGACCTGCAGTGAGCGTGATTACAGTCTTTAAGCTATAAGCACTTCCTCCTGAACTGTTAAACTGCACTGTGCTGAACTGCACTGGGTCTGAATCATTAGCTGTTCATCTGAGATCTTCTGCTCATACAGACGCTGCATTTATATTGTTTAAAGAGACTTTAATAAAGCTTTTATCTCTCATAAAGTAAACACACCTGAGTAATGTCTAATTCGAGTACATTTACAGTTTCACATAATGCACTGAGTTTTTCATTGAAGAGTCACTAATTGTTAAGAACATGTTAATAAATTAGTGAGAAATAATAATAATAATAATAATAATAATAATAATAATAATAATAATAAATAATGCATGAAAGTTTCTCTGATGTGTGCTTTATAATGAAAATGAGATAAATACAGATTGTTCAGAAAAGTGCTTAGTGAAACATGTTTATTAAAGTTTATTAATTATGGATAAATTCCCCAGTTCCCCTGTCAGGTATAAATTACTATACACTGCATTATTTATTTATTTTTTAGAAATGAAATGTTGACACTAGAGAGGAACGTTGGCTTAGTGCTTATCCTCACACCTCCTGGACATGTGCTGTAGACTGATTGGCATCTCTACATTGTCTGGTGTGTGTGTGTGTGTGTGTGTGTGTGTGTGTGTGTGTGTGTGTGTGTGTGTGAGAGAGAGAGAGAGAGAGAGAGAGAAAGAGAGAGAGAGAGAGAGAGAGAGAGAGAGATGGGTTGCTACCCCTTTAGCGTATTCATGCTAAGTTGGCTAAACTTAATATTTGTAGAGTAAACTTATTCATCGAGTATAATGAAGTGCTCGTGAATCATTAGTTAACTTCTTATCAGTGTTCACTTTACCAGGAAATATTAGGAAACTGCTTTACATATCTAAATAAGATAAACTAACAAAAACGAGTGAAGCCAAAAAGTAAGTAAATGAGGTGTATTTAATGCTAACAGCATCCCAAAACTTTTGTAACATTTTTAAGTAGTTTCTTTAAGGATGATGGGAAGAGAAACCTGCTGAGAGCTGTGACTTCCGTGATGTCCGGACAAATACGAACACCACAGCCTGCTCCCTGATGTCCCGAACAATTAAAAAGGTTTCAGTGCAAAGAAAAAAATAATACTTTTACAACATAAATACTTTAAAACTAAAAACATTTTCTTTAAAATATTTTTAAAAGTGAAATGTTGCTGGGTGAATGATTAAAACACCCAATACACATCTCTACAAGTAAAACATTTTTGTTTCTGCAATTACAAACACACAGAAAACACAGTGAGGAAAACATCAGAGCTTTTGTGTAACGCGGCTCCGCCAGAGGCGGAAGTGTCCGGATACATACGCCGAGCCGGCGGTAGGGAAAACACAGAATCGGAAGTCGGGGACAGGCAGTAAATCAGCAACAGGTAATCCACAGACCGAGCAATATAATCCAATAGGGATAATCCAAAGGGGGAAATCAGAAACCAGTCCAAAGTCCGTAAACCAAAAACAGAGACATCAGAGAGAGAGAGAAAGAATATCCAATAAACAATTCCTTTCAGCGGCCGTCAATTTCCTTGAATAAAAGGCGCAAGGGTGGAGCTTCCCAGGCTCCCCATGCCGTTGGGAGAGCACCGCCCCTAGGCCACTGCAAGAGGCGTCAACTCCGGATCAGGGTGCCGTAAGATGGGTACCGTGGTAAATCGTTCCTTCAACTGGAGGAAGGCTGTATGAGCCTGATCCGTCCAGGACAGTTTTTTGGGCTTCCCCCTGAGTAGTGACGTCAGGGGCCCGGCTACTGAGCTGTAGTTCCGAATGAACCATCGGTAGAAGTTTGCAAAGCCCAGGAAACATTGTAACTCCCGCACCGTAGAAGGGGCATGCCACTCTGTCACAGCCTGGACCTTGACCATGTCCATCTCGACTCCTTGGTGCGAAATCACGTAACCTAGAAACGTTACCATGGGACGGTGAAATTCACATTTCTCCAGCTTTACGTAGAGGTGGTGCTGCTGCAGTCTGGCTAGAACCTCCCGGACCTGACGCACATGTTCCTCCATGGAGGTAGAGTACACTAGGATGTCGTTGATGTAGGCGATGACCCCTCTTCCCAGCAGGTCCCGGAAAACCTCGTTGATTAAGGCCTGGAACACTGCTGGGGCGTTGGTGAGGCTGAAGGGCATCACACAATACTCGTAGTGTCCATGGGTCGTGTGAAACGCGGTTTTCCACTCGTCCCCCTCTCTGATGCGCACCAAGATGTAAGCACTACGGAGGTACAATTTGGTGAACACCCGCACCCCCCGTAGTTGCTCCAGAGCTGCAGGCACCAAAGGTAGCGGGTAGGGGTACCAAACGGTGACTGCGTTCAGACACCTGTAATCAATGCACAGCCTAAGACCTCTATCCTTTTTCCCCACAAAGAAGAACCCTGCGGCTGCTGGGGACGTGGATGGCCGAATGTGGCCTGCCGCTAGTGACGTCTCAATATACTCCTCCATGGCCTTGGATTCCGGAAGAGAGAGGGGGTAGATACGCCCCTTGGGGGGAGAGGCATTAGGTAGCAGGTCAATAGCACAGTCCCAGACCTGGTGCCACGGTAAGCGAGCTGCCCTTTCCTGACTGAACACTTCCTGAAAGTCTGTATATTGCCGGGGAAGGTGTCCGCCAGCTGCCTCGAGTGCCCTCTCCACGCAGGAAGTCCTGCATGGTCTCCATACGGGGTCCTGTAGGCATCCCCTCAGGCACGTGGTGGACCAGCACACCAGCTCACCCAACCACCATGAAATATGAGGATCGTGGCGTCTTAACCACGGAAACCCCAGAATCACGGGGTTAGCTGGTGCTGAGGTGACATAAAACGCCAGCTGTTCATAATGGAATAATCCGACCTGGAACTCCAGCAGCGCCGTTTGGTGTTTCAGATAGCCCTCCCCAATGGGCTGATTGTCAATGGCCGTAATCCTTAATGCTGGTACACAGGGGAAGATGGGGATCCCGAATTCCTCCACCAAGCCCCGGTCAATGAGGTTCACGGCCGCTCCAGAGTCAATTAGGGCTGAAACGGGGAAACAACGGTCAGACATTAAAGGTAAAGTTCAAAAACAAAGAGCTGCCACCCTCCGGAGTAGATGGGAACCTTTCGGGGCACCGAGGGCTCAGATGTCCAGAGGCCCCACAATGATAGCATAACCTCATCTGACCCCGAGACCGGTGTCCCTGAGCCGCTAAACCAGATCTCCCCAGTTGCATGGGTTCAGGCTCCACCTCCCGATGCGTAGAGTAATCCATGCGTCTCTGGAGCCAAGCTGAGGAAGACGCCTGGACCCCTGCTTGGCATCGCAGATTATCCAGGCGGATGGCTGTAGCCACAAACTGCGACAGTGATGTGGCCTCCACATGACAGGCGAGTTCTGCCTGGAGGGCGGGATGTAACCCGGAACGAAAGACAGCCCATAGAGCCGCATCGTTCCAGCCCGATTGAGCTGCTAACATGCGGAACCGAATGGCGTAGTCCGCTGCTGCCTCGGAGCCCTGGCGTAGCTCCATCAAGCGGACAGAGATGTCTTTGCCGTCCGCCGGGTACTCAAACACCTCCCTAATCATCCCAGCGAAATAGTCATAGGAGGCTTTGATCTGGGGATCGACGTCCCATACAGCCGACGCCCACTCTAAGGCCCTGTCCGTCAGTAGTGACATGAGAAAAGCGCACATAGTCCCCTCCTCACGGTACATTCCCGGCTGGTGCGAGAAAAACACCTCGCACTGTCTCAAAAACCCGCGACAGCGATCAGCTGATCCATTAAATTTTTCTGGCAACGCCAGCTGGGGTGACTCACCGTGCATGGGCGGCGGATCGCGAGGAGAAGCGATTCCCACTCGGCTCAGCTGATCTTGCATCGCCGCCAGCTGATCTTGAGAGGAGCGAATAATTGCGCCTTGCCCACAGACCGAGCAATATAATCCAATAAATCCCCCGGTAATCTGGAAGTGAACTCAAAACACGGGCGAGGGCTCCCTCTCGCGGTCACCTCTAGTGCGAGTCGTGACATTTTGGTCATAGAGATTTGTTTTAATCAGTCACTCATCGACCTGGACACAACACCCAACATCCAGCAACAGACCAAAGACAGTCCTGTTTCCCATCACCAACATACAGACCGCATCCTGACTGAATAAAACAAATAAGACCTACAATAACACCGTCTTCCATCACAAACACACAGAAAACACAGTGAGGAAAACATCAGAAGATTTTCTAGTGATTTCAGTTTTAGCCATTTCTGCTCCAAGGAAAGAAAAACCCTTTGAATGTGAAAGTGTTTTAAAGCTGTAGAGAGTGCTCCGTATTTAAAGTGTATCTCAGCCCAAAAACTAAACACACGGCATGTGGAACATTCTCAAGTCCATCCAGGGCTATGACGCCCTCCAGAATAATCACCAATGGCAAACCGTGTGGTTTGGTGGTTAGCACGTTTGCCTCACACCTCCAGGGTTGGGGGTTCGATTCCTGACTCTGTAGTGTGTGTGGAGTTTGCTGTTCTCCCTGTGCCTTGGGGGTTTCCTCCCCCGGTCCAAAGACATGCATTGTAGGTTGGTTGGCATCTCTAAATTATGTGTGTGTGTGTGTGCCCTGCGATGGGTTGGCACTCCGTCCAGGGTGTATCCTGCCTCGATGCCCAATGACGCCTGAGATAGGCACAGGCTTCCCGTGACCCGAGAATAGATCGGATAAGCGGTAGACAATGAATGAACGTGTGTGTGTGTGTGTGTGAGTGTGTTATTTAAAAATCCAAACTGCTCAGGGTGCTGTTACTAGCTCTTGAAGTGACATTTAGATTTGTAAGAGGGCTTCGGTGAGAATGAACATGGATAATTTGGACCTTTTCTGCAAAAGCGTTTTTCTTGGTGGTGAAAAATCATTCTCGGAACATATTTAACGTCTTGTTATTGTTAGTAAAGCTCTTGCATAAGTGCACAGTAACATCCATGATGTTAAGACTCTGAAGTACAATATAACTTACAGTTTTGTCTTTTTTCTATACATTAGAATGTGTCCTGTTTAAGCAACAAAAAATAATGGTTTTCATTTATTCGAAACGAGAAGAGGCTCCACGCTTCCTCCACGACCGACGAGGAGCAACCAGAGGAAACCATTAGGAATTTTTCAGATAAGTCACTTTCTAGTTCATGCATCAGTGCTCTTATTCCTACTACTGAGGCTAATGATTTTGACTCCATGATTGACTTTCATAAATTGTTCAGATCCCTTAGATTGAGGGAGTTCTTCAGTATAACTGACAGATCTACTCCTTCTGATGATGTTTCTTCTGTTTCGCATTGATTATAAAATACTGTTACTGACCTATAAAGCACTAAATGGTCTTGCGCCACAGTACCTGAGCGACCTTTTGGTTGTTTATGATCCGCCACGCCTTCTTACGAAGCCCCACAGTTATGGAACAGTCTTCCAATCAGTGTTGGGGATTCAGACACAGTCTCAGTGTTTAAGTCTAGGCTGAAGACACATTTGTTTAGTCAAGCTTTCAGTGTATAGTTTTTCTTAGGTAAAGGAGCAGATCTGGAAGGTTCATGGTGTTTGGTGTACTGGGATGTTTGGATGCTGTCTCCTTACCACTCCCACAAGTCGCTCAGGTCACTGACTGTGAAGTGGTTGGACGCTTTATGTCCCGGGAAGCCTTTATGTCTGTGACCTATGTCCCACTCCCGAGCTCCCAGTGTTCAGAGTTTCCAGTGTGACCACTGGCTCTACCCCTGGTCAGAGTCTCATCGCTTGGTGGTGGTCACTGATGCTGTGGATGGATCTGTGTGGTCAGCCTGTGACCTGGAGACAGCCATGGACAGAGCCACTTGGGGACTATAACACCATCACAGATCTGCTGTTACATCTGTCAGCTTTTGACAGCAAGGAATTAGTGTCTATAATGACCTCAGTAACTACACTGACCTAATAGTTCCTCATGGGCCTTGGTTTCTGTTGTAGAGAGGACACTATTTACATTTACATTATTTACTGTCCAGTGTCACCCAAATGAGGATGGGTTCCCTTCTGAGTCTGGTTCCTCTCAAGGTTTCTTCCTCATATCATCACAGGGAGTTTTTCCTCACCACCGTCGCCGCAGGCTTCTCATTAGAGATAAATAGTTTAATAATTTAACGATTCTTTTTTTCCTCTACTTTCTGGTTCTCTATTTTTGTAAAGCTGCTTTGAGACAATGTCCATTGTAAAAGGCGCTATACAAATAAATTGAATTGAATTGAATTGTTACTGAGCAATGCAGTGGCACATCTGATCCATCCAGCATTCGACTCCTGTTTAAGACGTCGTCCACCTTTATTCCTCCTCGTAACAGAAATGCATCTTTGGACACTTATTGCAGACTTGTTGAGGCTGATGTTAAGACTCTACTTTAAAATGAAGAGACAATATAAAGTATACAATAATTTATCAAAAGTGGAGATGGGAGCTTTACTTGATCTTAAAAGAGACTCTGATGTGATTGCGCAACAAAGGCGGGGCTATAGTGCTTCAGCGTACTACAGATTATGTGAAGGAAATTAGAAGACAATTGGATGATCATAGTTTTTATGAATGCTTATCTGCTGATCCTACTAATAAATTGAAAATGTATGTGCATTCTAGATTATTGCAATTTTTTAGAAAATGGAGAATTCAGCAAAAATGAGCATGAAGTTCTTAAAGTTGATTTCCCGTTATTCCTCTGATATATACATTACCTTTGAAGGGCCGTCCTGTTGTAAGTGCTATCGGTAGTCTTACTGAGAATATTTCTTCTTTTGTGGATTTTTTTATTACACCGTTTCTACCGAAGTTGCCATCTTATGTGAGAGACTCCATGGATTTTATTGAATCATTGCATGCTGTTGATTTTTCTGTGGATGCTGTTCTTCTCACCACACTTGATGTTCAGAGTTTATACGCTGACATCCCTCATGAGGATGGTTTATGGGCGGTTGAACAGTTTTTAAAACAAAGACAGACTGATGAGAACCCTAGTACAGCATTTGTTGGATCTCATAAATATTGTCTTGACCAATAATTATTTTTGTTTTCAGAGTGATTATTATGTGCAAGTGAAGGGAGCAGCAGTGGGTAGGAAAATAGCACCTGATGATACTTGCTTGTACGTGGGTGCATTTGGAAATGAGTTTATTTTAATCACATTCTTTCTTACCCAAGATAATGTTTTAGAAACGATATATTGATGATATCTTTATGATTACGAGCTCTATACCCGCTGAATCGTTGACGTTTTTGAGCTCTCTCAATTCTCAAACTGAATACTTGAAGTTCACTATGGCGTGTGGTAGAGAGAGCTTCAGTTTAAGCGTGTGTGTAGAGTGTGTCGCACTGAGGAATCTTGTTCTGGATGGTCTGCTGATCTGACATCTAGGTTTTTGCATCGTGGTTATCGTAGGGAAAGGACAGGAGAAGGTAAGACGAAATCTGATGATAGATCACAAATACAGAGCTTATGTGCTACAGGTGAAAAAACACGATTTGACAATGGCCCAGTTTGCCCTGTTAAATACTCAGCACTGGGTGTAGAGTTACGAAATGTTTTATATAGGCATTGGCATATCATTACCAGTGATTCTAAACTGTCTCAGATCGTTAAAGACGGCCCTCACTTGGTTTTTAAGCGTCAAAGTGACCTGCTTGATATGCTTGTTAGATCAGAGTCCTTGTCCTACGTGGTGAAATCTGCCGCTTTTACTCCTCCTCCTGGTAATTATAAGAGCGGTAAAAAACTTCTAGATCATTACGTACTCGTATCAGTGAACATCGGAGGAATATTAGGACGGGTGTTGTACGTAGCCCTATAGCATCCCATTTTAGACAGTATATTGGCATAGAGAAGGTACTAAAACCGTCAAGGGGGAGATTTTGAGAGGAAACTTTTACAACGGGAATGTTTTTGGATTTATATTTAAATACCTCGTCACCTTTTGGGTTGAACGAAGAGTTCGATATCAAGCCCTTTTTATAAGAGTATTTTTCTTTATCGGTTTTTCAGTTGTTCACTTGTTTCTCCCGGTGTGGGAGTATACCTGCATGGTGATGGGATGTGTTTAATTAGGATGTTCACCTGTCAGTTATTTAAAGTTGTACCTCAGTTCACTTGAATTATGCCTGACGAAGACCTGATGGTCGAAACGTTGCAGTAAATATTTTTATGGAGCGGTATCAGTGTGCGGACATTTTGGTTGTTTTTTACTCCAGTTTGATCTTTTTCTCCTGCACCTGAGCCCTGTTTTTTGGGTTTGTGGAATGTGTGCATTTTTTTTTAATATATAAATATTTTGTATATTTTGATCTTCGTATTCTTACCATGATTGACAGAAGATGCCCACAAACACGTCAGTCACTGTGCCATGACAGAGAATTTGACTTATTCTGTATGACAAAAACATTGCCCTGAAACAGGTATCTTCTACTTAAGCTTTTATTACAGGCTATCAGCTGACCGCGGATATCCAACAGTGAATCAGTAAAGTTGATGAAGATTAATCAGAGCATGTGCTTGTGTAACGATTCCACCAGCTGGACTCCACTCCTCCCACCAGAGGGAGCCCTCACCTGAATACTGAACTGCTTCTGGTTTCATTCCTGGTGTTCTAGCCATAAATACTGAACTCATGTTCCACTCGGTGTGAAGTATTGCTTGCTCACTCTTCATACCGAGCCGTTCATGGTCCTTTGTTCTGTTGATTCACAGTGTACTGACCTCCTTCACGTTTCTTGCGCCTCTTGGTTTCATTTTGCTCCGCTTTTGGTTTGGATTATTGGCTTGCTTTTACTGACTCTGATTGTGGATAATGATTTTGGATTTGTTTTCTGGACTGTTTGCTGTGTTCTTTTATCACATTACAACACAGCGCATGGACTCCACTCAGCCTGTGTCCACCTCCATGTCACGACTTGTGTTTTTTACCATCACACTGAATGCCTTTTGGTTTTGTGTCTCAGGTTACCACACCTCAAAAATGCAAAATTAACAAATATTTATGAGCCATAAACTCACACGATATTCCTTTTAATAATGTAACAGTCTGTTAAATGAAAAACTTTCAGTTTTTTAATATGATTTTAAAATAGTTCCCAATAAACCTGTAGCACTGGTGCCTATGGCCAAATTACCGCTGTGCTAACACAGAGCCTAGCATTATGACTGAGTGATATTAAATCAGAAGAGTCTGTAGTGTCTTCCCCAAGAAGAATGGCAAGATGGTGGAGAGCTGCTGTCCCCCGATCAGGGACATCAGAGACGTTATTACTAACAGAATGGAACATCAAGATCAGCAGTACGAACAGATCACTTAAAACTTTCTGTAGACTTCATCTGCATTAGATATTCAGAGAGCTTTCTTCCAACTGTGCCTTTCATTGACTGAAAAGCTTCCAGAAAACCATGAAGTACGTTTATAAAGCGCTGAGGAGAATTGTTGCTTGAGGTTTTTGCATGCGATGCGGTTAAACTCGGCAATAATCTATGAAAGGAGAAGAACAGAAGAAACAGCAGATTAAGACTTTACATGTTTTTACATGCACTAGATAAGATGTGTGTTAATTACCTGACCTTCCATGAAGAGTGCTGGTCATCAACAGTGACCAAAGCAAGGTCCATAAAGAGTCCTGACCTCAACCCCTTAGAACACCTTTGGGATGAATTAGAGCGGAGACTGCGAGCCAGGTCGAAACTGGGCCTTTAAATGCACATGAATGTAATATGGATTATATAACAGCTTGTTATATAATCTGGGAAGGCTTTCCACGAGGTTTAGGAGTGTGTTTATAGGAATTTATTGACCATTCCTCTAGAAGTGCATTTGTGAGGTCAGGCACTGATGTTGGACGAGAAGGCCTGGCTCGCAGTCTCCACTCTAATTCTGCTGATTCAGCAGCTCAGATAATAATAAAGTCCAGGAAGTGCTGTAACAGAACTGCCATGTCTGTTCTAGAATATACTGACCTCTAGAGCAGCATTTCCACTTTTAAAGAATTCATTGGACTTGAATATTGATCACAAGTGAGGAGAGTGTACAGAGGAGATGGAAGGAGTACTTTGAGGAGCTGATGAATGAGGAAAATGAGAGGGAAAAAAGAGTAGAAGGGGTGAACTCTGTGGAACAGAAAGTAGATAAGATTAGAAAGGATGAAGTCAGGAAGGCTTTGAAGAGGATGAAAAGTGGGAAGGCAGTTGGTCCTGATGACATCCCGGTGGAGGTCTGGAAGTGTCTGGGAGAGGCAGCAGTGGAATTTTTAACTAGTTTGTTCAACAGGGTTTTAGAGAGTGAGAGGATGCCTGAGGAATGGAGAAGAAGTGTGTTAGTGCCGATCTTTAAGAATAAGGGTGACGTGCAGAGTTGCAGTAACTATAGGGGGATAAAGTTGATGAGCCATACAATGAAGGTATGGGAAAGAGTAGTGAAAGCTAGGTTAAGGAAGGTAGTGGAAATTTGTGAGCAGCAGTATGGCTTCATGCCCAGAAAGAGCACAACAGATGCAATTTTTGCTCTGAGAATTTTGATGGAGAAGTATAGGGATGGTCAGAGGGAGTTGCACTGTGTGTTTGTAGACTTGGAGAAAGCGTATGACAGGGTGCCAAGAGAAGAGCTGTGGTACTGTATGAGGAAGTCAGGAGTAGCAGAGAAGTATGTCAGAGTGGTGCAGGACATGTATGAGAGGAGCAGGACAGTGGTGAGGTGTGCTGTAGGTCAGACAGAGGAGTTCAATGTGGAGGTGGGACTGCATCAGGGATCGGCTCTGAGTCCCTTCCTGTTTGCTATAGTGATGGACCAGTTGTCAGAGGAGGTCAGACAGGAGTCTCCTTGGACAATGATGTTTGCAGATGACATTGTGATCTGTAGTGAGAGCAGGGAGCAGGTGGAGGAAAACCTGGAGAGGTGGAGGTTTGCGCTGGAGAGAAGAGGAATGAAGGTCAGTCGTAGTAAGACTGAGTACATGTGTGTGAATGAAAGGGAGGGAAGTGGAACAGTAAGGTTACAGGGTGAAGAGGTGAAGAAGGTAGAGGAGTTTAAGTACTTGGGGTCAACAGTCCAGAGTAATGGAGAGTGTGGGAAAGAGGTAAAGAAGCGAGTGCAGGCAGGTTGGAATGGGTGGAGAAAGGTGTGGGGAGTTCTGTGTGATCAGAAAATATCAGCGAGAATCAAGGGGAAGGTGTACAGGACAGTGGTGAGAGCGGCCATGCTGTATGGTTTAGAGACAGTGTCACTGAGGAAGAGACAGGAGTCAGAGCTAGAGGTAGCAGAGCTGAAGATGTTGAGGTTCTCTTTGGGAGTGACAAGATTGGACAGGATTAGGAACGAGTACATCAGAGGGACAGCTCATGTTGGACGTTTGGGGGACAAAGTTAGGGAGGCCAGATTAAGATGGTTTGGACATGTTCAGAGGAGGGAGAGTGAGTATATTGGTAGGAGAATGTTGGACATGGAGCTGCCAGGCAGGAGGCAAAGAGGAAGGCCAAAGAGGAGGTATATGGATGGAATTAATGAGGATATGAAGCTAGTGGGTGCAAGTGTTGAGGATGCAGAAGATAGGGATAGGTGGAGAGAGATGATTCGCTGTGGAGACCCCTGAAGGGAAAAGCCGAAAGAAGAAGAAGATTGGACTTGAATATTGATCCTAAAAATTCTGGTGAAAATAATCTGAGGTCTTCCACATTTTCACTTGAACAGGATGAAGATGAATGCTCTTTTACACTTAAACACTTTATCTGGTGTCATCGTATTTCACTGGATCTGGAATGTTGTGTCAGCATTTAGTGAGTTTCACATCCACATGTTTCTCATTTTCTTCACACTTGCTGTGTGTTTTTACGGAGATGTTGCTGGAACAGAAAAACAGTGACTTTTACATGCCATCTCATGCCGTTTATCACATGAGGACTCATGGGTTCAGGATGTTTCAGTAGAGCATCTGTGTGTTCTGAGATGCTTTTCTGCTCCTCACAGTTGTATAGAGTGATTATTAAGTGATTGGAGTCTTCCTGTTTGGTTCTCCATTCAGAGTAAACTCTGCGGATCTGTAAACTGGATTCAAGCTCAGTCTAACTCTAAAGTTTGTGGAAGCAGTGAAAAGGAGTCGCTGTTTGTCCTTGTGCATGTTATAAACCACCTTCAGCTAAAACCTAGCTTTAGCAGCTTTAATCTTTCTGTAAAATCACATGCAGCCATTTGGAATGTGATGTTAAATCCCCTCGCAGAAAAGAAAGTGAAAGGTATGATTCAGTTTATTCAACAAACCAGTTTCAAGCAAACAAGTATAACGAATCAATCTGCATTTGATTCACTCAGAGCAGAATCAGTAAAATTCTATAGGCTGCAGTTTAGCTTCATTTAGCTTCAACAAGTGATTGTCTTGAAGATCGTTCAACTAAATAAGAATGTGAAAGTGTAGAAGATAAAATTATAAAACCAAACAAACAAACAAACAAACGATTTTTGTGAATCGATTCTTTTGACTCACCTGAAAGAGTCGATTGGAAAAGAGCCAGAGCTGCTGTGAGGTTAGTCTGTCAGGAGAGCTGATGAGAAGAGTTAGGGTTCGAAAGTCAACAGTCACTTATTGTGACATTTCCTAGGACTGAAAGTGATTAGAAAGATAAAATGGTGTTTGTTTATTATTAATGATAGAAACTAACTTTCAGTCAAATCTGCTGACAAAGAAAACAACACAACATCAACCTGACCAAGACCAAGACCAAGACCAAGACTGACCAAGACTCTGCATGAGGAAATGTTTTATTCCACAGAGAACTGGTCTACATTCCAACATTTAGACCTGAGGAGGAACTGAATCAGGAAAATCCACAGCTTTGACTTTAATGGAGCATGACATCAGGTTGGTGGCTTATTAAACAAGATTTTGTCCATCACAGTGTAATCTTCTCTGTATTAAAACTGATTCAACAATTCAGCTAATAATAAACTCTTCTGGTTATAATAGTGCTGTAGAGTGAATGATCTCAGTAATGGAATGTTATTGTGGTATGTGGGGGATGTGGTACTCAGTGGTGAAGGTGTTGGACTGCAGTTTTGAAGGCTGTGAGTTCGAACCCCAGGTCCACCAAGCTGCCCCTGCTGGGCCCCTGAGCAAGGCCCTTAACCCTTGATTGCTCAGTTGTATAAAATGAGATAAATTGTACGTCTCTCTGGATAAGGGCGTCTGCCAAATACCAGAAATGTAAATGTTATTGTCATCTCACGTCTGTTCTGTTCACACACACACACACACACACACACACACACACACACACACACACACACACACACAAAAGTGTATTTGTCCTACATTTATCTTTTATATACAGATTATTTTGAGAGTTGAGTTCTTGAACAAAATAAGGTCTCTGTTCATAGAAAAATATTTCAGTTCCATGAAGAAATGAGATCTTAAAGTTTGTAAACATGAAGGCTCTAAAATCTGAGGAATGTTGATGGACAGAGCGGTTGAACAAGCAGAGCTGGTTACTGCACTGCCTCGTTCCTTTAGTTCATACGTAAATGATGATGAGTCAGATAAAACTAGAGCAGTATACATATATCAGTTTGTTAGGACAGCTTCAGGAGTCTGACTGAGTGATGTGTTTTTATCACAGAGAGGAACTGCAGCAGCAGCTGAGTGACTACATCTTACACACTCTCAAATACACTGAAACTGTGAAGGAGTTCTGTGACAGAGAGTCAAAATGGACCTTACAGAGAGAGACCGAGCTGGAGATGATGAGAGACATCAAAGACCGGGCCGATCAAATCACTCTGAAGTTTGAGCATGTCGAGAAGGCTGAGGACAAGACCAAAGCTATTGATGAATACATGCGCAGTAGCTTTACTCAGATTACAGCAGATTCCAGAAGGCAGGAGCTGGAGAAGGAGCTTGGAGATGTTTTGAAGAACACTTTAGAAGGCCTGGAGAAACTCCACCACTTCCTGGATGCAGTGGAGAAGCTCGCCGTCACGTCACTGTTCGTCTTCATGGGCGAGAGCTTCGTGCCGAAGGGAGTGAGTTCCATGTCCGTACGTTCAGTGATCTCTGCAGCCAGAATGGTGTGTCCACTCCTCGTCCACTTCAAGAGAGACGCGGGAGCTTTCTTCCTGCCGAGCCTCAGCACTGTGGAGGTCCTGGCCTTCCACCTGGATAAATACATTCGTGTCACTCAGCAGATCTGTGAGAAGATGGAGAAAAAGTATTGACCATATCCTTTTGATTACAGCATGTAGGTTTATAATCACTCCAGAACAGATCTGACAAACTGTGTTTTCTCTCTACAGATCCAAGTACATATCAGGCTCTGAAGGTGTTCCTGAGTAAGTATCAGACAGACAGGAGCTGCTCTCCTTTCTTGTAGACTTGTTTAAATCAGGGATATACTGGAAGTGAACAGGAGTCTTAAAATGAACACAACTGTTAAATGACTACAACAGAACTTTGGGGATTACAAGAGTTTGAGGAATCAGGGAGGTGTTATCTGAGATGAACTGGTTAAAGCAGTGGAATCAGGTGTGACTCCTGCTGGATTAGAGTGAACACCAGCAGCCACACCGGCCCTTTGTGGATAATATTGAAAAACAACTGGCTGGATACTTAATGTTGTTAGTGGTTATGCCCCACAGGTAGGTTGTGAGTTAGAGGAGAAAGAGAGATTCTGGAGTGAATTAGATGAGGTGATGGAGAGTATTCCCACGGGTGAGAGAGTGGTGATAGGAGCGGATTTTAATGGACATGTTGGTGAGGGGAACACAGGTGATGAGGAGGTGATGGGCAAGTTTGGAGTTAAGGAAAGGAACCTTGAAGGACAGATGGTAGTGGACTTTGCTAAGAGGATGGACATGGCTGTGGTTAACACTTATTTTCAGAAGAGGGAGGAGCATAGAGTGACTTACAAGAGTGGAGGTAGGAGAACACAGGTAGACTACATCCTATGTAGAAGAGGCAATCTGAAAGAGATTAGTGACTGTAAAGTGGTAGTGGGAGAGAGTGTAGCCAGACAGCATAGGATGGTGGTGTGTAGGATGACTCTGATGGTCTGTAAGAAGAAGAGGTCAAAGATAGAGAAGAAAACCAAGTGGTGGAAGCTGAAAAAGGAGGAATGTTGTGAGGAATTTAGACAGAAGTTGAGGCAGGCTCTGGGTGGTCAGGTAGTGCTGCCAGATGACTGGGAAACTACAGCAGAAGTGATCAGGGAGACAGGGAGAAAGGTGCTGGGTGTGTCATCTGGAATGAGGAAAGAAGATAAGGAGACTTGGTGGTGGAATGAGGAAGTTCAGGATAGTGTCCAGAGGAAAAGGTTAGCCAAGAAGAAGTGGGACATGGACAGGACTGAAGAGAATAGACAGGAATACAAGGAGTTACAGCGCAGAGTGAAGAGGGAGGTGTCTAAGGCCAAGCAGAAGGCATATGACGAGTTGTACACTAGGTTAGACACTAGAGAAGGAGAGAAGGACTTGTACAGGTTAGCTAGGCAGAGGGATGGAGATGGGAAGGATGTGCAGCAAGTTAGAGTTATTAAGGATAGAGATGGAAGGGTGCTCACAAGTGAGGAGAGTGTACAGAGGAGATGGAAGGAATACTTTGAGGAGCTGATGAATGAGGAAAATGAGAGGGAAAAAAGAGTAGAAGGGGTGAACTCTGTGGAACAGAAAGTAGATAAGATTAGAAAGGATGAAGTCAGGAAGGCTTTGAAGAGGATGAAAAGTGGGAAGGCAGTTGGTCCTGACGACATCCCGGTGGAGGTCTGGAAGTGTCTGGGAGAGGCAGCAGTGGAATTTTTAGCTAGTTTGTTCAACAGGGTTTTAGAGAGTGAGAGGATGCCTGAGGAATGGAGAAGAAGTGTGTTAGTGCCGATCTTTAAGAATAAGGGTGACGTGCAGAGTTGCAGTAACTATAGGGGGATAAAGTTGATGAGCCATACAATGAAGGTATGGGAAAGAGTAGTGGAAGCTAGGTTAAGGAAGGTAGTGGAAATTTGTGAGCAGCAGTATGGCTTCATGCCCAGAAAGAGCACAACAGATGCAATTTTTGCTCTGAGAATTTTGATGGAGAAGTATAGGGATGGTCAGAGGGAGTTGCACTGTGTGTTTGTAGACTTGGAGAAAGCGTATGACAGGGTGCCAAGAGAAGAGCTGTGGTACTGTATGAGGAAGTCAGGAGTAGCAGAGAAGTATGTCAGAGTGGTGCAGGACATGTATGAGAGGAGCAGGACAGTGGTGAGGTGTGCTGTAGGTCAGACAGAGGAGTTCAATGTGGAGGTGGGACTGCATCAGGGATCGGCTCTGAGCCCCTTCCTGTTTGCTATAGTGATGGACCAGTTGTCAGAGGAGGTCAGACAGCAGTCTCCTTGGACAATGATGTTTGCAGATGACATTGTGATCTGTAGTGAGAGCAGGGAGCAGGTGGAGGAAAACCTGGAGAGGTGGAGGTTTGCGCTGGAGAGAAGAGGAATGAAAGTCAGTGGTAGTAAGACTGAGTACATGTGTGTGAATGAAAGGGAGGGAAGTGGAACAGTAAGGTTACAGGGTGAAGAGGTGAAGAGGTGAAGAAGGTACAGGAGTTTAAGTACTTGGGGTCAACAGTCCAGAGTAATGGAGAGTGTGAGAAAGAGGTAAAGAAGCGAGTGCAGGCAGGTTGGAATGGGTGGAGAAAGGTGTGGGGAGTTCTGTGTGATAGGAAAATATCAGCGAGAATCAAGGGGAAGGTGTACAGGACAGTGGTGAGAGCGGCCATGCTGTATGGTTTAGAGACAGTGTCACTGAGGAAGAGACAGGAGTCAGAGTTAGAGGTAGCAGAGCTGAAGATGTTGAGGTTCTCTTTGGGAGTGACAAGATTGGACAGGATTAGGAATAAGTACATCAGAGGGACAGCTCATGTTGGACGTTTGGGGGACAAAGTTAGGGAGGCCAGATTAAGATGGTTTGGACATGTTCAGAGGAGGGAGAGTGAGTATATTGGTAGGAGAATGTTGGACATGGAGCTGCCAGGCAGGAGGCAAAGAGGAAGGCCAAAGAGGAGGTATATGGATGGAATTAATGAGGATATGAAGCTAGTGGGTGCAAGTGTTGAGGATGCAGAAGATAGGGATAGGTGGAGAGAAATGATTCGCTGTGGAGACCCCTGAAGGGAGAAGCCGAAAGAAGAAGAAGAAGAAGAACTGGCTGGATACTTGCAGTTTTAGTTATAATTTCTGAGAAAGTTTTCCACTTCCACTGCATTCATCATCATCATGGTCGTGGAAACTAACAGCAGGTAAATAATTATACACAGAGAAAGTGTAAAGAGGGAGACTTAGAGGAGCGGTTAGGATCCACACACCAGAGATTCATTACAGCAATCAGAAAATACACAAAACAGGCCAACACGTCCTGACAAACAGAACCACAGTCATAATAACACACACAGTACGTCAAGAGCTCAGATCCGATCAGAGGGCTGTCCCAAACAGAGAAAACAGAGGAGAAGTCCTTATCCAGAGCGATGTATCTCATTTATACAGCTGATTAGTTGAGGGGTAAGGGCCTTACTCCAGGGTCAGCAGAGGCAATTTGTTAGCACCGGGACTTGAACTGATGACCTGCTGGTCAGTAGTCCACAGCTTACACACTGAGCTACCACTTAACATGGCTCCTGTAGTTAAATGCCATCTTGGTGACAGTAGATGACCGTCAGTGGTCATGTTGTCCAGAAAAAACATCCATGTGAACAATTTATGTTTATATGTTTAACACCAAATGTATTACGTTGCAGAGGGATAGATAGGAACCTTTCACTGAAATTAAATCTCATCATGAATGAGGAGCAGAAACTGTATGATCATTTACTCCACCTAACCAAAATCAGGCAAGTTATTTATGTTATTTATTTATTTATTTATTTATTTATTTATTTATTTATTTATTTATTTATTTATTTATTCATTATTCTGATCAGTCTAAAAAAAAGTTGCTGTTAGTATTTCAGAACCTTTTCTTTACAGGATGGACGAGTCGTTCAGGCTGACTTTCCTGTTTGATATGAAGGCACAAGACTTCATTAAGTTATTCAGTGAGCGTCACTCCAGAATGCTTCAGTTCCTGTCTGATTTAGATGAAGCTGCAGATCAGCTGGACAAGATGAAGCTGGGCTCCAACATCTCCACTGTGGCTGGAAGTTCAGTCGGTATTGCAGGAGGTGTTTTGTCCATCGTAGGTTTAGCTCTTGCTCCCGTTACTGCAGGAGTATCTTTGGCTCTCACACTCACAGGAGTTGGTCTCGGGGTCACCAGTGGCGTTAACGGCATTGTTACAATCATTACTAAAATGGCAGTCAATCATCGCCAAACGAAAAAGGCCAAAAAGAGCTTCATCAGATTTAGGGATGATGTGCAGAAGATCCTAGATTGTATGGATGAAGTGGCCAGATCTGAGGCTCCTATAGCAGATCCTGTTGGTGTTACCACACAAGCTGAAGCTAAACTGCCTGCCACAGCTGGAGCTGTAGGCAAAAGTATTGAAGTTATTGGTAATGCAGCTCTCAGAAGTGAAGTGGTGATGGCAAAGACATTTAATATAGGGTTTAAGGAAACTAAAGCAGGTCAGAGCATAACAAAACTGGCTGCAGATCTTCCTGACATTAGACCACTGGCTAAAGGAACTCCTCTGGCCCTTTCAAAGACAGTCAGGGCGGGGTTCATAGCTGTAAATGTCCTCTTTATTGGTCTGGATGTGTATTTCATCTGTAAAGACAGTATCAGTCTGTCCAAAGGAGGCAAAAACAAAGCAGCTCAGCTCATTCGCTCCAGATCAGTTCTGTGGCGCTCAGAGGTGAAGGCCTGGGAGAAGATTCATGACCATCTGTGTGAAGTAAGCTCAGAGTTTTACAAGAATCGGCAAATTCTAGCGCAGCCTTTAGACTTTAAAGAATGAATCTGACCAACATACTGACCTGCAGTCATGAACAATGCCACAAAGACCAAAGAGCTAATTGTGGACTTCCAGAAATCCAGCAGCAGGAGACTCCCCTATCTACATCAACGGGTCTGAAGTAGAGTGTGTCTCCAGCTTTAAGTTCCTGGACGTCCACGTCTCTGAGGATCTGTCTTGGCATCAGAACACCTCAACTCTGGTTAGGAAGGCGCAACAGCATCTTTACTTCCTGAGAAGATTAAAAAAAGTTCATCTCTCCCCCAAGATCCTGACCAACTTTTACCACTGCATTATTGAGAGCATCTTGACGAGCTCCATCACAGTGTGGTATGGCCGCTCCACAGTGTGTGAAAAGAAATCACTGCAAAGGGTGGTGAAAACTGACCAGTGCATCATCAGCACCCAACTACCCGCCATCGAGTCTCTTCACCACAGTAGATGTCTGCACAGAGCACAAAAACATCATCAAGGACTCCTCCCACCCTAGTCACAAACTGTTCAACCTCCGTCCATCCAGGAGGAGATACAGGACAATCTGCACCAGAACCAGTTCAGGGCCAGTGTTTTCCCCACAACCATAAATCTACTGATCTCTACACTACACCGCTAGGACACTCATGTCTCACTACACTTCACCACCTTGTAGTTCTGCTTCACCCTGTACATTCTGCTACATCTCTGTATAATATAATTATAATCAACATATTGTTCATTCATAGATCACACCTAGTCTATCTATCTATCTATCTATCTATCTATCTATCTATCTATCTATCTATCTATCTATCTATCTATATACTATCTGTATATACACTGTATATTTATCTCTGTTACTGTTGTACATATAATGTACACAATGCACACATTTTGCACAATTACATAATTACACATAATACTTTATCTTCTGTACACACAACCTGCACTTACTTCAATGAAATCACTGAAAAGAATCGTTAAGAAAAGAACCGAACGTTTGATCTTCTTAACCGATGTGAACTTATTTTTCATGGAAGAGAATTGGAGACATTGCTATTCCTCTTATTTATTAGATTATTTTATTAGACTTTTTTAAATTAGATCTTAAGGTGTGTTTTTTTTATATAATTGTTTTACCCTGCTTCCTCAAGATTTGATTCTGACTGCATCTGAAACCAAAACTGTACTGCATCCTTTGGTTTTTCTCTAACACGCACCACATCCTCTATAACTCTATAACTGAGAACAGAGTCACAGAGCATTAATAGTTTAAAAGTTTGTAAATGAATTGGAAAAAAAACATCGACAAACATGCAGAAGTTCTTTAGAGAAACTTAGAGAAGAGAAACGTCTTTATTCCAGAGAGAAGAAGGAAAAGAAGAGGAAAAAGTGATCCATTCTGAGGAAGAAGTGGAACCAAGATACTTTTAATGTAAAGTTTGAAGTGTAAGTGTAATGATCATGTGTTCTGTACTGCACATGTTCACACCATAAACACTGCACTTGTCCTAAATTAACGTGCACACGGATTCTGTTGTTCTTGAGCCTTTGCATTTACATTGAGTTTTGGCAAATCTGGTCATTAAAATTTGGATAAGCTTTTTAAAATCTGTTTTTTTAATTGTTACGTTCCCACACTAGGCTTGTGTCTGGGAGGGGCGCAGGAACAGTAACCGCGGTTGGTGCGGGAGTGTAGTGGAGATGGAAAATAGATTTATCTATTCATCTTAGGCCTAACTACACTGGTCTAAGCTAATCCACAAATACAGGGGGCAGCACCTGCCCTATAACCTAGCGTGTCTAAACAGTGGGCATACCTATGTGGTGAAATGTAACGTGAGCTAGTAGTACACACAAGAACTAGTAAGGTTTTCCCACAGGCTAGCACAACTTGCAGAGTTAGCAAAGCTAACGAACAATATGCTAACAGAGTTAACAAATTAGCAAACAACAAGCTAGCAGCTAAACACATTTATATACAATAGGATAAGTAGAGACACCATGTCAAAGATAGCAATAACCTGTGTCATCAAAGGAGAATAAAAGAAGCCCCCCACCCAATCCCCCTCATCCCCCCATCCAAACACAAAAGGGAACAAAGAAAAAAAAAGGGCTTGAGATTTCATAGAGCTTATATGCATCAGACTCCACATCCCTTGGTCTAGTTCCTGCTCCTGATGTGTCCAAGTGAGCCGCCCCAGGCAGCTGTGATTGACAGGACAGGAATAGGAACCAGAAACAGCAGAGGAACAGAGAGAGAAACAAACGGGGAGAACCAAACCAGTAACAACTCTGGCACGTAACAATCTACAGACAAACTACTTATTTAATTCTTCATGAAGCTTATTCAGTTATCACACAGTGTTCATGTGCTTCTGCAAAACAACACCTTTATAATGTGCAGCTTGTGATGACTTCAGATTTGAAGCTCAGTTTGTAGGACAGCTTCAGGAGTCTGACTGAGTGATGTGTTTTTATTCTAATTCTAGAGCAGCCTTTAGACTTTTAAAGAATGAATCTGACCAACATACTGACCTGCAGTGAGCGTGATTACAGTCTTTAAGCTATAAGCACTTCCTCCTGAACTGTTAAACTGCACTGTGCTGAACTGCACTGGGTCTGAATCATTAGCTGTTCATCTGAGATCTTCTGCTCATACAGACGCTGCATTTATATTGTTTAAAGAGACTTTAATAAAGCTTTTATCTCTCATAAAGTAAACACACCTGAGTAATGTCTAATTCGAGTACATTTACAGTTTCACATAATGCACTGAGTTTTTCATTGAAGAGTCACTAATTGTTAAGAACATGTTAATAAATTAGTGAGAAATAATAATAATAATAATAATAATAATAATAATAATAATAATAATAAATAATGCATGAAAGTTTCTCTGATGTGTGCTTTATAATGAAAATGAGATAAATACAGATTGTTCAGAAAAGTGCTTAGTGAAACATGTTTATTAAAGTTTATTAATTATGGATAAATTCCCCAGTTCCCCTGTCAGGTATAAATTACTATACACTGCATTATTTATTTATTTTTTAGAAATGAAATGTTGACACTAGAGAGGAACGTTGGCTTAGTGCTTATCCTCACACCTCCTGGACATGTGCTGTAGACTGATTGGCATCTCTACATTGTCTGGTGTGTGTGTGTGTGTGTGTGTGTGTGTGTGTGTGTGTGTGTGTGTGTGTGTGTGAGAGAGAGAGAGAGAGAGAGAGAGAGAGAGAGAGAGAGAGAGAGAGAGAGAGAGAGAGATGGGTTGCTACCCCTTTAGCGTATTCATGCTAAGTTGGCTAAACTTAATATTTGTAGAGTAAACTTATTCATCGAGTATAATGAAGTGCTCGTGAATCATTAGTTAACTTCTTATCAGTGTTCACTTTACCAGGAAATATTAGGAAACTGCTTTACATATCTAAATAAGATAAACTAACAAAAACGAGTGAAGCCAAAAAGTAAGTAAATGAGGTGTATTTAATGCTAACAGCATCCCAAAACTTTTGTAACATTTCCAAGTAGTTTCTTTAAGGATGATGGGAAGAGAAACCTGCTGAGAGCTGTGACTTCCGTGATGTCCGGACAAATACGAACACCACAGCCTGCTCCCTGATGTCCCGAACAATTAAAAAGGTTTCAGTGCAAAGAAAAAAATAATACTTTTACAACATAAATACTTTAAAACTAAAAACATTTTCTTTAAAATATTTTTAAAAGTGAAATGTTGCTGGGTGAATGATTAAAACACCCAATACACATCTCTACAAGTAAAACATTTTTGTTTCTGCAATTACAAACACACAGAAAACACAGTGAGGAAAACATCAGAGCTTTTGGTCATAGAGATTTGTTTTAATCAGTCACTCATCGACCTGGACACAACACCCAACATCCAGCAACAGACCAAAGACAGTCCTGTTTCCCATCACCAACATACAGACCGCATCCTGACTGAATAAAACAAATAAGACCTACAATAACACCGTCTTCCATCACAAACACACAGAAAACACAGTGAGGAAAACATCAGAAGATTTTCTAGTGATTTCAGTTTTAGCCATTTCTGCTCCAAGGAAAGAAAAACCCTTTGAATGTGAAAGTGTTTTAAAGCTGTAGAGAGTGCTCCGTATTTAAAGTGTATCTCAGCCCAAAAACTAAACACACGGCATGTGGAACATTCTCAAGTCCATCCAGGGCTATGACGCCCTCCAGAATAATCGCCAATGGCAAACCGTGTGGTTTGGTGGTTAGCACGTTTGCCTCACACCTCCAGGGTTGGGGGTTCGATTCCTGACTCTGTAGTGTGTGTGGAGTTTGCTGTTCTCCCTGTGCCTTGGGGGTTTCCTCCCCCGGTCCAAAGACATGCATTGTAGGTTGGTTGGCATCTCTAAATTATGTGTGTGTGTGTGTGTGTGTGTGCCCTGCGATGGGTTGGCACTCCGTCCAGGGTGTATCCTGCCTCGATGCCCAATGACGCCTGAGATAGGCACAGGCTTCCCGTGACCCGAGAATAGATCGGATAAGCGGTAGACAATGAATGAACGTGTGTGTGTGTGTGTGTGTTATTTAAAAATCCAAACTGCTCAGGGTGCTGTTACTAGCTCTTGAAGTGACATTTAGATTTGTAAGAGGGCTTCGGTGAGAATGAACATGGATAATTTGGACCTTTTCTGCAAAAGCGTTTTTCTTGGTGGTGAAAAATCATTCTCGGAACATATTTAACGTCTTGTTATTGTTAGTAAAGCTCTTGCATAAGTGCACAGTAACATCCATGATGTTAAGACTCTGAAGTACAATATAACTTACAGTTTTGTCTTTTTTCTATACATTAGAATGTGTCCTGTTTAAGCAACAAAAAATAATGGTTTTCATTTATTCGAAACGAGAAGAGGCTCCACGCTTCCTCCACGACCGACGAGGAGCAACCAGAGGAAACCATTAGGAATTTTTCAGATAAGTCACTTTCTAGTTCATGCATCAGTGCTCTTATTCCTACTACTGAGGCTAATGATTTTGACTCCATGATTGACTTTCATAAATTGTTCAGATCCCTTAGATTGAGGGAGTTCTTCAGTATAACTGACAGATCTACTCCTTCTGATGATGTTTCTTCTGTTTTGCATTGATTATAAAATACTGTTACTGACCTATAAAGCACTAAATGGTCTCGCGCCACAGTACCTGAGCGACCTTTTGGTTGTTTATGATCCGCCACGCCTTCTTACGAAGCCCCACAGTTATGGAACAGTCTTCCAATCAGTGTTGGGGATTCAGACACAGTCTCAGTGTTTAAGTCTAGGCTGAAGACACATTTGTTTAGTCAAGCTTTTAGTGTATAGTTTTTCTTAGGTAAAGGAGCAGATCTGGAAGGTTCATGGTGTTTGGTGTACTGGGATGTTTGGATGCTGTCTCCTTACCACTCTCACAAGTCGCTCAGGTCACTGACTGTGAAGTGGTTGGACGCTTTATGTCCCGGGAAGCCTTTATGTCTGTGACCTATGTCCCACTCCCGAGCTCCCAGTGTTCAGAGTTTCCAGTGTGACCACTGGCTCTACCCCTGGTCAGAGTCTCATCGCTTGGTGGTGGTCACTGATGTTGTGGATGGATCTGTGTGGTCAGCCTGTGACCTGGAGACAGCCGTGGACAGAGCCTCTTGGGGACTATAACACCATCACAGATCTGCTGTTACATCTGTCAGCTTTTGACAGCAAGGAATTAGTGTCTATAATGACCTCAGTAACTACACTGACCTAATAGTTCCTCATGGGCCTTGGTTTCTGTTGTAGAGAGGACACTATTTACATTTACATTATTTACTGTCCAGTGTCACCCAAATGAGGATGGGTTCCCTTCTGAGTCTGGTTCCTCTCAAGGTTTCTTCCTCATATCATCACAGGGAGTTTTTCCTCACCACCGTCGCCGCAGGCTTCTCATTAGAGATAAATAGTTTAATAATTTAACGATTCTTTTTTTCCTCTACTTTCTGGTTCTCTATTTTTGTAAAGCTGCTTTGAGACAATGTCCATTGTAAAAGGCGCTATACAAATAAATTGAATTGAATTGAATTGTTACTGAGCAATGCAGTGGCACCTCTGATCCGTCCAGCATTCGACTCCTGTTTAAGACGTCGTCCACCTTTATTCCTCCTCGTAACAGAAATGCATCTTTGGACACTTATTGCAGACTTGTTGAGGCTGATGTTAAGACTCTACTTTAAAATGAAGAGACAATATAAAGTATACAATAATTTATCAAAAGTGGAGATGGGAGCTTTACTTGATCTTAAAAGAGACTCTGATGTGATTGCGCAACAAAGGCGGGGCTATAGTGCTTCAGCGTACTACAGATTATGTGAAGGAAATTAGAAGACAATTGGATGATCATAGTTTTTATGAATGCTTATCTGCTGATCCTACTAATAAATTGAAAATGTATGTGCATTCTAGATTATTGCAATTTTTTAGAAAATGGAGAATTCAGTAAAAATGAGCATGAAGTTCTTAAAGTTGATTTCCCGTTATTCCTCTGATATATACATTACCTTTGAAGGGCCGTCCTGTTGTAAGTGCTATCGGTAGTCTTACTGAGAATATTTCTTCTTTTGTGGATTTTTTTATTACACCGTTTCTACCGAAGTTGCCATCTTATGTGAGAGACTCCATGGATTTTATTGAATCATTGCATGCTGTTGATTTTTCTGTGGATGCTGTTCTTCTCACCACACTTGATGTTCAGAGTTTATACGCTGACATCCCTCATGAGGATGGTTTATGGGCGGTTGAACAGTTTTTAAAACAAAGACAGACTGATGAGAACCCTAGTACAGCATTTGTTGGATCTCATAAATATTGTCTTGACCAATAATTATTTTTGTTTTCAGAGTGATTATTATGTGCAAGTGAAGGGAGCAGCAGTGGGTAGGAAAATAGCACCTGATGATACTTGCTTGTACGTGGGTGCATTTGAAAATGAGTTTATTTTAATCACATTCTTTCTTACCCAAGATAATGTTTTAGAAACGATATATTGATGATATCTTTATGATTACGAGCTCTATACCCGCTGAATCGTTGACGTTTTTGAGCTCTCTCAATTCTAAAACTGAATACTTGAAGTTCACTATGGCGTGTGGTAGAGAGAGCTTCAGTTTAAGCGTGTGTGTAGAGTGTGTCGCACTGAGGAATCTTGTTCTGGATGGTCTGCTGATCTGACATCTAGGTTTTTGCATCGTGGTTATCGTAGGGAAAGGACAGGAGAAGGTAAGACGAAATCTGATGATAGATCACAAATACAGAGCTTATGTGCTACAGGTGAAAAAACACGATTTGACAATGGCCCAGTTTGCCCTGTTAAATACTCAGCACTGGGTGTAGAGTTACGAAATGTTTTATATAGGCATTGGCATATCATTACCAGTGATTCTAAACTGTCTCAGATCGTTAAAGACGGCCTTCACTTGGTTTTTAAGCGTCAAAGTGACCTGCTTGATATGCTTGTTAGATCAGAGTCCTTGTCCTACGTGGTGAAATCTGCCGCTTTTACTCCTCCTCCTGGTAATTATAAGAGCGGTAAAAAACTTCTAGATCATTACGTACTCGTATCAGTGAACATCGGAGGAATATTAGGACGGGTGTTGTACGTAGCCCTATAGCATCCCATTTTAGACAGTATATTGGCATAGAGAAGGTACTAAAACCGTCAAGGGGGAGATTTTGAGAGGAAACTTTTACAACGGGAATGTTTTTGGATTTATATTTAAATACCTCGTCACCTTTTGGGTTGAACGAAGAGTTCGATATCAAGCCCTTTTTATAAGAGTATTTTTCTTTATCGGTTTTTCAGTTGTTCACTTGTTTCTCCCGGTGTGGGAGTATACCTGCATGGTGATGGGATGTGTTTAATTAGGATGTTCACCTGTCAGTTATTTAAAGTTGTACCTCAGTTCACTTGAATTATGCCTGACGAAGACCTGATGGTCGAAACGTTGCAGTAAATATTTTTATGGAGCGGTATCAGTGTGCGGACATTTTGGTTGTTTTTTACTCCAGTTTGATCTTTTTCTCCTGCACCTGAGCCCTGTTTTTTGGGTTTGTGGAATGTGTGCATTTTTTTTTAATATATAAATATTTTGTATATTTTGATCTTCGTATTCTTACCATGATTGACAGAAGATGCCCACAAACACGTCAGTCACTGTGCCATGACAGAGAATTTGACTTATTCTGTATGACAAAAACATTGCCCTGAAACAGGTATCTTCTACTTAAGCTTTTATTACAGGCTATCAGCTGACCGCGGATATCCAACAGTGAATCAGTAAAGTTGATGAAGATTAATCAGAGCATGTGCTTGTGTAACGATTCCACCAGCTGGACTCCACTCCTCCCACCAGAGGGAGCCCTCACCTGAATACTGAACTGCTTCTGGTTTCATTCCTGGTGTTCTAGCCATAAATACTGAACTCATGTTCCACTCGGTGTGAAGTATTGCTTGCTCACGCTTCATACCGAGCCGTTCATGGTCCTTTGTTCTGTTGATTCACAGTGTACTGACCTCCTTCACGTTTCTTGCGCCTCTTGGTTTCATTTTGCTCCGCTTTTGGTTTGGATTATTGGCTTGCTTTTACTGACTCTGATTGTGGATAATGATTTTTGATTTGTTTTCTGGACTGTTTGCTGTGTTCTTTTATCACATTACAACACAGCGCATGGACTCCACTCAGCCTGTGTCCACCTCCATGTCACGACTTGTGTTTTTTACCATCACACTGAATGCCTTTTGGTTTTGTGTCTCAGGTTACCACACCTCAAAAATGCAAAATTAACAAATATTTATGAGCCATAAACTCACACGATATTCCTTTTAATAATGTAACAGTCTGTTAAATGAAAAACTTTCAGTTTTTTAATATGATTTTAAAATAGTTCCCAATAAACGTGTAGCACTGGTGCCTATGGCCAAATTACCGCTGTGCTAACACAGAGCCTAGCATTATGACTGAGTGATATTAAATCAGAAGAGTCTGTAGTGTCTTCCCCAAGAAGAATGGCAAGATGGTGGAGAGCTGCTGTCCCCCGATCAGGGACATCAGAGACGTTATTACTAACAGAATGGAACATCAAGATCAGCAGTACGAACAGATCACTTAAAACTTTCTGTAGACTTCATCTGCATTAGATATTCAGAGAGCTTTCTTCCAACTGTGCCTTTCATTGACTGAAAAGCTTCCAGAAAACCATGAAGTACGTTTATAAAGCGCTGAGGAGAATTGTTGCTTGAGGTTTTTGCATGCGATGCGGTTAAACTCGGCAATAATCTATGAAAGGAGAAGAACAGAAGAAACAGCAGATTAAGACTTTACATGTTTTTACATGCACTAGATAAGATGTGTGTTAATTACCTGACCTTCCATGAAGAGTGCTGGTCATATTTGTGAAGTCTCTTTTACTGAAGGCTCATTTTCAACCAACTCGCTTCTTCTTAGTGAAACAGTTCTGTCCATGTACGGTGAGATCGGGGTAGAACTTGGATGACGTTTCCTCGTCACTCCACAAGTTCTAATGGTTTTGATTCCATGCTGCGTTCATTTCCACCAGCAGACATTTCTTGTTAAATGCACTTTTAGAGCACTGAATGTCTGTGTGAAGACGAGGAATTTGATTGGTTCTTGTGTAGCTTCCATGTTTAATCTGATGATGCTTCAATAGCAGAGCTGTCTTTTCACAGGAATAAACACAGAACTTACATTTCCACAGCATCAGCTCTTCAAAGAAATGAACTTCTGCAAAAAAACAAAAAAAAACAACAACAATTAACACAGAATGGAAATTTATTTTATTTTATTAAACAATAAAAATGATAGATAAGCACGGACTCACCTCTTCATCCCAGCCGGCCATGTGCAAACTGAACCGGTCATCTGCAGGGGGACTACACGTAACTGGGCATGAACTTGAAGTGGAGCTAAATGAACCAGTTGAGTTTAATTACGTTGTGTGTAAAAAAGTTCTAGTTACTTAGTTAAACCAAGTAAAGTCAACAAACTTTAAGAAAATAAGAATTTATTAATTTCTCTGTGTTCTTTCTCCAGGTTGCTTGTTGCTTGGGATTTTTGGAATAATAAACACTAGCATCCTGGAGAAAGAACAAACATCCGAGTAAAGCACACGGGAAATAAAAGTTTGTTTTTAATCCCTAGTGTTTAGAGATTTTTTGTTTGTTTTATTTTTTAAATTGTGTTTTCAATTCTGTGTATTTCTTTTTTTTTTTTTTTACCAGTACGATACTTCGGGCACTAATTTGACGCCATACTCACCTACTACGTCACAGGACGGAAAGTGAAACTTATTAGTCGCTTCACCGACTCTTTTGAACAAACAGTTCGGTTCATTTGATTCACTTCGCGCAGGATCTGTAAATATTTCACTGCAGTTTCGGTGCTTTGACCTGTTGAAAGAACGCACAGTTGCTCACTATTGCATGTTTACTTTGTCTAAATAGCGATACGACAGCGTGAGAGAAAAAAAATGATTCGCAGTGAATCGATTCCCCGGACTCACTGAAAAGAGTCGTTCGGAAAAGAACCGAAAGTTTGAACCGTGAAGTCGATTGTGTTTTCAGGGAAGAGGTCTGGAGACATTTCTATTCCTCCTTATCATCTTCATTCATATCTTCTTATTCTTCTTTCTCCTCCTCTTTTTCTTCTTCTTATTATTATTATTATAAGTTTTATCCGTGTTTTATTATTTTCCCCTACTTACTCGAGATTTGATTCAGGACTGTAAGTGAAGACGGAAGCCGAACGGTTCCGTGTGACTTGTTTGTGCCCGTCTCTACACCCCGCGGTGTGAAAACACACTTACAGAGCGTTTATTGTTTGAAAATGTTGTAAACAAATTGGGGAAAAAACAGAAACGTCGACAAACATGCCCAGGTTTTGAGAAACGTCTTTATTCCAGAGAGAAGAAGAAGAAGAAGAAGTGATCCATATTACATGATTCAGGAAGAAGAGGAACCCAGAAATATCTACAGTTCTGATTAAGATGTGCTCCAAAAGCAGGTATGTGGTTTAAGTGTAAGTGTAATGATCATGTGTTCTGTACTGCACACGTTCACACCATAAACACTGCACTTGTCCTAAATGAATGTGTATGCTGCTGTGGGCCTTTAAATGTTAGTGCTTTTTCTGTTTTTTCTTTATAATTTCGTCTCTATGAGCAAATGAAATCACAAATGTTGCTTTTTTGCTCTAAATCCAGTGTATAATGTAGAACCACGGGTCATATCAGGATTAAATGTACATAAAGTATTACACAAACATTCAGGCGTGGTACAGAGTCCGAGAATTAGATAAGAGATTCTTTTATATGAATTAGCTCGATCTTTACTTTGCCTGATGTCTGATATGATTACAGCAGGTTCTGTACCTCAGATTTTCTTATCTGTATTCTGTAGACATTTTCATACACCATGTGTAAGATTTTATCTTGAATAATTGTCACTGCTTTTAAGTATTAAACACTTCCTGGTTCTATTTAGATCACAATGGACTTTGGAGATCCTATTAAATAATATTAGATAATAAACACCATGTATGTTTCTGTTTTAATGAAATGCTGGTTGATGGAGTGGTGTGATGAGTTACTGCTCTCACTCCCTACAGAAAACTTCCTGACATTATTGATCACATGATTTAAAAACAGAATTTTTTTTTAAATCTATGGACAAATTTATCATTTAATTAATCTTAATAAATTACAGTCTTCATGAAGCTTATTCAGTTATCACACAGTGTTCATGTGCTTCTGCAAAACAACACCTTTATAATGTGCAGCTTGTGATGACTTCAGATATGAAGCTCAGTTTGTAGGACAGCTTCAGGAGTCTGACTGAGTGATGTGTTTTTATCACAGAGAGGAACTGCAGCAGCAGCTGAGTGACTACATCTTACACACTCTCAAATACACTGAAACTGTGAAGGAGTTCTGTGACAGAGAGTCAAAATGGACCTTACAGAGAGAGACCGAGCTGGAGATGATGAGAGACATCAAAGACCGGGCCGATCAAATCACTCTGAAGTTTGAGCATGTTCAGAAGGCTGAGGACAAGACCAAAGCTTTTGGTGAATACATGCGCAGTAGCTTTACTCAGATTACAGCAGATTCCAGAAGGCAGGAGCTGGAGAAGGAGCTTGGAGATGTTTTGAAGAACACTTTAGAAGGCCTGGAGAAACTCCACCACTTCCTGGATGCAGTGGAGAAGCTCGCCGTCACGTCACTGTTCGTCTTCATGGGCGAGAGCTTCGTGCCGAAGGGAGTGAGTTCCATGTCCGTACGTTCAGTGATCTCTGCAGCCAGAATGGTGTGTCCACTCCTCGTCCACTTCAAGAGAGACGCGGGAGCTTTCTTCCTGCCGAGCCTCAGCAATGTGGAAGTCCTGGCCTTCCACCTGGATAAATACATCCGTGTCACTCAGCAGATCTGTGAGAAGATGGAGAAAAAGTATTGACCATATCCTTATTCTAAATAGTCTTCATGTCCATGCACAGAGTGTTTGGTTATTACACAAAAGAGATTTTATAAACTGTACTTTCTCTCTGCAGATCCAAGAGCATTTCATGTTATGGAGGTGTTCATGAGTAAGTATCACCCAGAGAAGGTTGTTTCTTCTCTCCTGTTGGGAGGATGGGGTGGGGGGGGGTGGGTATGGTTAGGGACCCTGGCTGTTGTTTATGTTATTCTAGGTATTAATAAAGAGTCCTATATGGAGAAAAGGCATTAAACATACTTTATGAAGTAGAGAACCATTCGCTTAAACCCTGACAGCATTTTGTATTCTTTGTAGAACTATATTATAATCTTTGGTACTAAAATCTTCACTGATCTCGAGTGCTACAAGCCTAATCAGAGGCCAGTAGAAGGCCATTTACTACTTTAATCGACGCTGTGTTCGTGATAAGGCCTAAATCCTGACCAATAGATTTCATGAGTGTGATTTCTTTGCTTGTTTGATCCTTACTGCTGAACTACAAACTTTTTTAAGATGTTAGGAGATAAAGGATAGTTTTGAAATTGGTGTGTTTGATATTTTACATCATACCTACACACTCACTATATCTATTATGTTACAGATGGAAAAGTGGGAAATCTTCACTGAAGTTGAACATGATGATGAGTGAGGAGTCACTGCAGAAACTGTATGATCATTTACTCCAGCTCATCAAAATCAGGTAAAGGCTTTACCATCCATTTTGCATTTTGAGGATTCTGGCCAGGGTTACAATGAAATTTTTGAAATGGAAAAAGTTGCTGTTAGTATTTCAGAACCTTTTCTTTACAGGATGGACGAGTCGTTCAGGCTGACTTTCCTGTTTGATATGAAGGCACAAGACTTCATCCTCATATTCAGTGAGCGTCACTCCAGAATGCTTCAGTTCCTGTCTGATTTAGATGAAGCTGCAGATCAGCTGGACAAGATGAAGCTGGGCTCCAACATCTCCACTGTGGCTGGAAGTTCAGTCGGTATTGCAGGAGGTGTTTTGTCCATCGTAGGTTTAGCTCTTGCTCCCGTTACTGCAGGAGCATCTTTGGCTCTCACACTCACAGGAGTTGGTCTCGGAGTCACCAGTGGCGTTAACGGCATTGTTACAAGCATCACTGAAATGGCAGTCAACAGTCATCATGGGAAAAATGCCAACAGCATCTTCATTAGCTTTATGGAAGATATGCAGAAAATCCTAGATTGTGTTGAAGAAGTGGCCTGCAGTGACGGTCTTGTACCAGGTGCTGATGGGGTTACTAAAGACACTGAAGTTGGGAAAAAGGCTGTAGCAGTTGGCAATGATATTGACGCCCTTCTGGATGGAGATTTGCCTGTAAAGGCAGTTGGAGCTGAGGAAGTGGTTTCAGCTGCAGTTAACGTGGGCCTTCAGAAAGCTAAAGCAGTTCGGAACATTCCCCAGCTGGCTGCAGATCTTCCTGACATTGGGCAGCTAGCTAAAGGAGCTCCTGTGGCCCTTTCCAAGTCAGCCAGGGCGGGCCTGATTGGCCTAAACGTCTTATTTATTGGTCTGGATGTTGTGTTTATCTGTAAAGACAGTATCAGTCTGTCCAAAGGAAGCAAAAATGAAGCGGCTCAGCTCATTCGCTCCAGATCAGTTCTGTGGCACTCAGAGGTGAAGGCCTGGGAGAAGATTCATGACCATCTGTGTGAAGCAATGTCAAGCTTTTATAAGTATCGTGAAATTCTAGAGCAGCCTTTCTATCCTTAACATCACCCTGAATTCACAAACAGGAAGTTTAAAATGTTTAAGTCCTGCTTGATTGCTGTTTACTTTATTTTGGGTTGGTATCAGAGCAGACAAACAGACACAGTACAGAGAGTTTCAGTCTGAAAGTGATTCTGCAGTGGGAGGAGGTGTGTGATGTCAAATATACGCCACAGCTTTGTATAATGTATGAGACTTGTTTATTTCCATCTTAGTCATGTTCACATTAGAAGTTGTTAAACTGGTGGAACTGGAAATCAAAACATACTATTATAGAATTATTGCTACACGATTATAGAAATGTAATTTATAAAATTGTAATTGACTTTTTATGTCTTTCATATTTCTGTGCTAACGACCTTTATATTTGGAAGCAGAGCGGTGTAAATGCTTATGAATCGAACTATTCTGTCACTCATCTGTGGGTTGTGGTTGTGGTCACTTAACTCTTAACACTTTGTGGACTGTAAACTCCTGTATGAAATAAAGTTACTGTTTACACAGACGACTAAGTGGTGGCAGTCAGTGTAAAAGAGGCGTGACACACTGGTGTGTGAGACTAAATACAAAAGTCCAAGAGTCTCTAAAACAAACAGCTGGAGCATCTTGTACAACTCCATCTTCTCCTGTTTCTTCTACTGTGTCTTACAGAAGTGAGAGAAATATGTCCCGTCTCTCACAGACACTGACGGATCCTGAAGATCTGTCCCTGTGGATTAAACACACATTACTACACAATACTACAAAATATTAGTTTGCAAAAATGTTGAAATTTTTATTTATTTATTTTCTTAATTTAAAGCAAGTCTAGAAATCACATTAGTAAGTAAAAGCTGAATGGTTTTTGTATTCAGATTCAGGTTTTACACACACACACACACACACACACACACACACACTTAAGATTTTTTTGTGCAGTCCCATTCAGATTATGGAAGATGTGTCTCCTCCCATGTCCTCTTTTTAAAAACCTTTTTCCAGAATGAAATTATTAATGAATGAATTGTGACATATTGATGTATTTCACATTGACCTTGAATGACATTCCATAGTGTTTGAGTCACTTTGAAGAGTTCCAGACTCCAGTCTCTGAGAGAAGTGGAGTGAAGGTGCTTCTGAATCTGAAGGTTCACACAGAACCATGTCATGAGACATCGATCCCCAGCACAATGCAGGTTAAGACAAATACATGAATGTTCTGCAGTGTCCAAGTCAAAGTCCAGATCTGAATCCCTTTGAGAATCTGTCGCACTGTTTGAAAATTAAAGTGAACAAATCCAACCAACCAGAAGAACCTGGAGCAAATCTGCCTGAAAGAATCGGGAACATCCCAAACAGTGTGCAGGAACTTCTCTGACTCCAACACACTTACAGCTTCTACCAAGGCACAGTCTGATACTTATGCAAGCAGCATCTGTCTTTAAGTTACCTTTGAAAAAGTCTATATATATATATATATGTGTGGTCATTTTCTGTAACTCATAAACATGTCTGTAATTCTCTGAAGGTTGTGGTGTTCAGGTGATGATTTAGAATTTCAGTGTTTGCAGGTTTTCATCCTGTCCTCCATCGCTAGGTGACTTTCACCTTAATAACACAACCCTGCTCTTTGTGTTGAAGGTGCAAAATATGCTAATGGAAATTTCTGGCATGTTTAATGACGCATCTAATCACGATATTTTAATAAACCGGTGTAAAAGTGGATGAAAGTGAAACGTTGTACTGTGTGTGTTATTAATTTGTGTTTTCTGCTCACCATTCGTTTCCCTCTGAACGTCTCTTTTCTGCCGTCTGTTCTCTTCTTTTTCAGTTTCTCTCATTTTATTTCCTCTCATCCTCCTCTCCACCTCCTTCTTCCTGAGAGACTGCTTGACTCTTTGCATCATTTCTTCTCTCCTCCTTTCTTCTTCTTCTCTTCTCTCCTGCTCCTCCACCTCTCTCTCCCTGGACCACTCAAACACTTGGTCACTGAGGAGCATCGATTCCCCGTCACCATTCACCATGTCTTGGATCTTAGACAAAAGTTCTGCAACCTGGTCCTCTCCTCTCTTGGGTCTCCCGTGGAGAGCGTGGTACCTCCCTCCACACTTCTCCACCAGCTTTTGCAGCTCTCTATTCAACTCCACCTCATCCTGCAGGGCGGAGTCATGGAGGAGTTTGGTGTCCATCACGGTAAACAGGACCAGTGTGTGTTTCCAGGCTCGTGGCCCGAACAGATCTACGTGTTCCTCCACAACATGGCGCTCCCTTGAAGAGAAGGAGAATGACAGAGGAACCACCAGCAGCAGAGCGTGAGCACCTGGGTGGCACAGGGTCATAGCCGAGATCATCTCCTTCCTCACGGTCACGGGGGACGCCGAGGAGCCGCTCAGGTTAAACCATTCCCAGCCTGGCGTGTCCACCACCACCACATGCCTTCCCTTCACCACACCTTCTCGTCGCACACTTTTTCTGGTCCTCACCCCCACCTGGTCGAAGGCCATGGTGCCCAGGATGGCGTTTCCAGCTGCACTCTTCCCGGCCTCTCTCTCTCCAATCAGGACCAGTTTTATGGTCTGGACAGGGGACAGGGACAGGGACAGGGACTGAGATTGGTCTGGAGGAATAAAGTGAAACAACATTTACTGTCACAAGTAAGAAAAGAACCACAGCAGTTAGGAGGAACTTTAGAAGAACCAGCTGGCTGAGCAAGCATCACTTGTTGTTTTTCCCATTTTTGAAACTGAATGATGTTAAAACAATTCTGTAAAAATCAGTGACTGATTCATTCAGCAAACCAAGGTCATGTGACCTAATGACTTCATGGAATATACAAAACGATTACAGTTATTATTCAGCACATCAAACTAATATCAGTGGATTTTAACAACAAAGCACATTTATTTGTAGTCTCATTAAAAGATTGTGTGATTGTGGCTTAGATTTATTAACCTCATTAAGAAAAAAATGTAATGATGGTGTGACGCAGTGCAGTTACTGTTATCTACTTCATTACACACCCTGACGTTGAGTATTATTCCTATAACGACACGTTCACAAGTCTTTCGTTCTTCTTGCAGCACATTTAATGTTTTATAAGTTTGCTGAAACAAGTTTCCGATCTCACGGAGAGCGGAGTTGTGTCCGGTCGTTCTCTCCGGTCACTGACCAGGTTAGATTGGACAGGTTTGTTTAACATGTTTATGTGGAGCGTCTGTCATTTACAGGTCTCTGTGAACGAGCTGTTGCTATAGAAACCATATAATGTAAACCTGTTATTTGAAGTAACACCTGCGATCCTGTCAGAGCTGCTGTTATAAATCAGAAAAGTAATCAACACCCTCTGACTGTGCTACTGTGGTGTGAACACAGTTAAAGGTTTAAACTGACCGTGTGTGTGTGATCCTCCAGCTTCCCACATGGCCTTCAGCGCAGAGGCAACGCTTTTTGATCAAACTTTTAAAAATCCTAAACTCTAAAAGTCGATTAAACTCTCAACACAATAAACTCCTGAATAAAACCGTGAACTTTCCCTGTCCTGAGTCTTCTGGATGATCAGGAAGTCAGTGGGAATGAGAGTAAACAGCAGTCATACTCCCCCGTGCGGGTTGCCAGGGTTTGTGATTAACCTGCTTTTACAACCTGCTTTATTATCGGACCAGCTCAAAGCTCACACATGGCCAGAGGAACAGGGTGGAAGTTAGATGGACACATGATCAGCGCATGATGCTTAGAAACACTAAAACAATCTCCTTTTATATTATTTAATTGCTGTGTGTGTGTGTGTGTGTGTGTGTGTGTGTGTGTGTGTGTGTGTGTTATATTACATCTACACTGTCCTACACAATCAAAGTCCAAAGTCCACCTGCACCGACTCGCTCTACAAACCCAGATGTGTGGTGAGTTTGCAGAAGTTTACACTCCCGGCGCTCCACAGCAGGAATAATGGAACAGATCAACGAGTACCTCTGCAAATATAAAGGCCTTGTTTTTGCGATCGGAATGACGACAGCAGAGCACATCGATTCTCTGCAGAGCTTCCAAATACGAGACAGCGACGTTTTTTTGGTGACGTACCCAAAGTCAGGTGAGTCAGAGAAATCTAATCTGATCGACTCACATGATCTCAGAGAAGAGTTGAAGTGACATCATAGCGTGATGGATGTTTTCACAGGTACAATATGGGCTCAGAACATCATCACGCTGATCTGTGAGCCAGATTTCGAGCAGAGAAGTGACATTCCCAATAATCTTGAGAAAATGCCATGGCTGGAGTTTCCTGAAGGTCACTCAGATTATTCTTCACGGCCGTCTCCTCGCCTGTTTGCGTCTCACCTCCTGCCCAGGCTCATGCCCCCTGGCCTGAGGGACAAGAAGGCTAAAGTACTCCAGTTCCCCTGGTTTATACAGAAACATCATTACACTTTTAACTAATATATAATAATGTTATTCTTATGTCATTTAAATTTTTCTAACATAATTAGAATGTAGTTTTAATAAAACTATTTATTTAATACTAAAAATATACATAGTTGTCAATGCAGTGTCTTTTAAAATTAAATATTTAATTCAGAATAATGAGTCAGTAACTTGTAAATGATTTTTTGTGTTAAACAGACAGTAGTTTGAGGTTCTTAGGAAAAAGAGAACCTCAGGAGTTCCTCAGTGGAGTTTCTGCTATAGAGCCACTGGTCTGGTGTCAGGTTCCAGAGACACGACTGAAGAAAGTGACTCTCATGTTCTCTTGTTTGTGTTTAAATGCCAGATTGTCTATGTGATGAGGAATCCTAAGGACAACGTGGTGTCTTATTTCCACTTCTGCCACGCGTTGGCCAAGATGGAGAGCCCCAAGAGCTTTGAGGAGTTTCTGCAGCAGTATCTGGCTGGAGATGGTGAGGCTGAAGGTTCTACTGTATTTACTGAGTGTTCCATAGTGTTCCATCAGGAGGTCCACATGATCTGCATCAGAATCAGACTCAGGGCATTAGATCAGAATGAGGGACAGATCTGTTGTATGTTAGGAGGATTGTGATGATTGTTGCTGTATTGTGTGTTGATGATTGTGCAGTTGCTGGATCGTTGTGGTTCGATCATGTCCGAGAGTGGTACACACACCGAGACCAGTACAACATCCTGTTCCTGATGTATGAGGACATGATCACGGTAAACAAGCAGCACAGTGTTTACAGTGAGAACAACAACAACAAAACAACAAACAACAATAAACACAACCCGAAAAAACCTTTTCAGAACTACAGAGTGGAGGACATGTGCAGCACTACGGGGTTGAAGTCTGAGCTGAAAGAAAGCAAAGGAACTAATAAGGAAAAGAAAGAAAGAAAGAAAGAAAGAAAGAAAGAAAGAAAGAAAGAAAGAAAGACAGTTTTGTTAGTGTATCTTCAATCAACCATAAAAGTATAGCTGCTTTTTGCTAACAAATTTTTATTATTATTATTATTATTATTATTATTATTATTATTATTATTATTATTATTGACTTCTGGAAACAGCACTGGAGGTTCAGATGTTGAGTTTGTGGTCAGTCTGATGTCAGTCAGGTGTCTGATGTCCGGTGCCTCCTGGACGTTTCAGGATCTGATGTCAGCTGTGGAGAAGATCAGCAGGTTCTTGGGTCGGGATCTGAGTGAAGCTGCCCTGCGTCGTGTTGTGGAGAAAACGACCTTCAAGAACATGAAGAAAGACCCAAAAGCTAACTATGAGTTTCTTCCTGAAGATGTGCTGCAGAAGGGCCAGTTCATGCGCAAAGGTCAGAGTTCACACGCTGTCTATACGATGCAGAATACTGTGCTTTTATGCTGAGATACAAATCTTCATTTGAGATGTTTGGAATGTTTCAGGGACATTTGGAGACTGGAAGAACACCTTCACTGTGGCCCAGAGCCAGATGTTTGACCAGATCTACCAGGAGAGGATGAAGGATCTGCCATTTCAGTTCACATGGGAATAAACCACCGCGGATCAGTGACAGTGATTTTCAGATCACAGGAACATTAAGTGATGTTTAAGAATATGAATAAATCCTGCAGATGATTCCTTCATGCTAGATTGGTAAAGCGAGATGTTCTAATTCACTTCACAGTCATTTAGCAGAATAAACCACAAGAAAGATCAACCAGCTGATTTTCTCCACAGTCACTAAAATTCACCGTCTCACAAACAGTTGAGTGTAAAGCGATGGAATGTGTTTCAGTGTGAAGGTTGACGTGTGTTTAACAGCAAGATGTTTAGAGGTCTGGTTTCACAGACACTGTAACAGAGGTGTCATTTCCACTCATTTAAAATGTTTGTGTGTTAATAAAGTTCTTTACTAGAGTCAGTCCCTCAGTGTGAGTCTTCAGTGCAGTAGCAGTCATGACCAGCAGGGGGCAGAACACACCACCTCTTTCATCCCTCTCTCCCCTCATGTAGGTTTCCCCCTCGGTACATTTACCTCTCCTGCAGCGCTGCTGGTGTTGGGTTCAGGCTCACAGGGAATAAATGTGGAATCTGATTGTCTCAGGTCACATGATCCATGACAACAAATGAAGACATTCCTCTCACTGTGCTGCTGCTGAGTTCTGGACTCTGATTGGTCAGAAAGTGTTGATTAATTCTCTCTAACAGCAGCTCTGACTGTAGCGCAGGTCTATATTAATGCACTCGCTCTGATACCTTATCGTTTCCATAGCAACAGCTCATTCACAGGGACATGTACAGTGATGTTCCACATGAAGAGATTAATCGTTGATATATTAAGTTTCCTGTGAGGAGAAATGTGTGTGTGTGTGTGTGTGTGTGTGTGTGTGTGTGTGTGTGTAGAGAGAGAGATTTGCGTAAGGAGTCTCCAGTGTGTGTGTGTGTGTGTGTGTGTGTGTGTGTGTGTGTGTGTGTGTGTGTGTATGATGTGATAAAGGAATCTCCAGTGTCAGTGCTGTGTGTGTGTGTGTGTGTGTGTGTGTGTGTGTGTGTGTGTGTATGATGTGTGTAAGTGTCAGTGCTGTGTATCAGTCAGAGGTGAAGCTGTAGCTTGAAGTTCTCCACATCTTCAGGACAGAGGAGTTTACACTTCTTTGTGTTTCTCGGTAACATGAACAGCTGAGTGTTTTCTCTTATTAGTTCCATAATAAGATCTAATTTCTTTATGCATGTATTACCTGTCATTATTATTATTATTATTATTATTATTATTATTATTATTATTATTATTATTATTATTATTATTATTATGATATAGTGGGTCTTGTTCAGTGCCTGATGAACAGATCTAGCAGGAAATTGATAATCGACAGCCCTGATATTTAAAATTCCTCGGAGATCCTACACTGTCAGATATCATGGCGAGGATAATTCTGGCCTCCATGAGCACAAAGCATCTCTTTATTTATTGAGTAACAGACCACAGATGGTATAAGCAGGAACACCCCAGTGTGGAGATGATGGATATTTCATGGATTGAAATGTCACTATGTGAAATAACACTACAGAGAAAATCACACCAGCAGTGAAAATGTCTGGTCTGGTGTCCTGAACCTGCACTGGTGCCAAGCTCCTCATTCTGTGGATCATCAACTGCTCATCATGCTGCATCTTCACTCTCCTTCTGCTCTACAGAATCAGTGTGTTTGTGCATGTAGTAGTGAGCAGTGAGTTCCTGCCATAAACAGACCATTTCCTGCATCAGGATTAACCTGCAGCTCTGCTTTATTCCCTCATCTTCCAGGATTCCAAACAGTCACTAACATTTACTTCTCTTCCAGATGCTTTGATCTGATGTCTAATAAAATTCAATCACATGAGGGCAGAGGAAGTGACACTCAGTACAAAGCATTTCAAATAGAAATAAGAATCTTTTTATCTTCACTATCGAAACAAAGAGATCGTCAAAGGATTGTGGTGTTGCTGGAACTGAAACTAGAGATGAAAACTGTTAAACAGTTCCTTACCAACCAACCAACCAACCAACACCAACCAACCAACACCAACCAACCAACCAACCAACCAACACCAAACCAACCAACACCAACCAACACCAACCAACCACCAACCAACAAACACCACACCAACCAACCAAAACCAACCAACCAACCAACACCAACCAACCAACACCAACCAACCAACCAACCAACCAAACCAACCAACCACCAACCAACCAACACCAACCAACCAACAAACCCAAACCCAAACCAAACCAACCAACCAACCAACCACCAACCAACAAACCCAAACCCAAACCAACCAACCAACCAACCAACCAACCAACCAACACCAACCAACCAACCAAACCAACAACCAACCAACCCAACCAACCCCCCCCCCCCCCCCCCCCCCCCAACCAACCAACCAACCAACCACCAACCTTATTACCAAAACAAAACAATCAACCAAACAACCGACCAACAAACTGACAATTACCATCTCTTATTTACTAAAGTACCACTCAGTGACACTTGAACCTTGTCTACAATAACGGGTGTAGTGAGGTGTGTGTAGTAAGGTGTGTAGAGTGATGTGTGTGTAGTGAGGTGTGTGTAATGGGGTGTGTGTAGAGTGAGGTGTTTGTAGTGAGGTGTGTGTAGTGAGGTGTGTGTAGTGAGGTGTGTGTAATGGGGTGTGTGTAGAGTGAGGTGTGTGTAGTGAGGTGTGTGTAGTAAGGTGTGTAGAGTGAGGTGTGTGTAGTGAGGTGTGTAGAGTGAGGTGTGTGTAGTGAGGTGTGTGTAGTGAGGTGTGTAGAGTGAGGTGTGTGTAGTGAGGTGTGTGTAGTGAGGTGTGTAGAGTGAGGTGTGTGTAGTGAGGTGTGTGTAGTGAGGTGTGTAGAGTGAGGAGTGTGAGTGAGGTGTGTGTAGTGAGGTGTGTGTAGTGAGGTGTGTAGAGTGAGGTGTGTGTAGTGAGGTGTGTAGTGAGGTGTGTGTAGTGAGATGTTGTAGTGAGTTGTGTGTAGTGAAGTGTGTAGAGTGAGGTGTGTGTAGTGAGGTGTGTGTAGTGAGGTGTGTAGAGTGAGGTGTTTGTAGTGAGGGTGTGTAGTGAGGTGTGTGTAATGGGGTGTGTGTAGAGTGAGGTGTGTGTAGTGAGGTGTGTGTAGTAAGGTGTGTAGAGTGAGGTGTTTGTAGTGAGGTGTGTGTAGTGAGGTGTACAGAGTGATGTGTGTGTAGTGAGGTGTACAGAGTGAGGTGTGTGTAGTGAGGTGTGTGTAGTGAGGTGTGTAGAGTGAGGTGTGTGTAGTGAGGTGTGTAGTGAGTTGTGTGTGGTGAAGTGTGTAGAGTGAGGTGTGTGTAGTGAGGTGTATAGAGTGAGGTGTGTGTAGTGGGGTGTGTGTAGTGAGGTGTGTGTAGTGAGGTGTGTAGTGAGGTGTGTGTAGAGTGAGGTGTGTGTAGTGAGGTTTGTGTAGTGAGGAGTGTAGAGTGAGTTGTGTGTAGTGAGGTGTGTGTAGTGAGGTGTGTGTAGTGGGTGTGTGTAGTGGTGTGTGTGTAGTGAGGTGTGTGTAGTGAGGTGTTTGTAGTGAGTTGTGTGTAGTGAAGTGTGTGTAGTGAGGTGTGTGTAGTGAGGTGTTTGTAGTGAGGTGTGTGTAGTGAAGTGTGTAGAGTGAGGTGTGTGTAGTGAGGTGTGTAGTGTGAGGTGTGTGTAGTGAGGTGTGTGTAGTGAGGTGTGTGTAGTGAAGTGTGTAGAGTGAGGTGTGTGTAGTGAGGTGTGTAGTGTGAGGTGTGTGTAGTGAGGTGTGTGTAGTGAGGTGTGTGTAGGGATGTGTGTAGTGAGGTGTGTAGTGAGGTGTGTGTAGTGAGGTGTGTGTAGTGAGGTGTGTGTAGTGAGTTGTGTGTAGTGAAGTGTGTAGAGTGAGGTGTGTGTAGTGTGAGGTGTGTGTAGTGATGTGTGTGTAGTGAGGTGTGTGTAGAGTGATGTGTGTGTAGTGATGTGTGTAGTGAGGTGTGTAGTGAGGTGTGTAGTGAGGTGTGTGTAGTGAGGTGTGTGTAGAGTGATGTGTGTGTAGTGATGTGTGTAGTGAGGTGTGTAGTGAGGTGTGTGTAGTGAGGTGTGTGTAGTGAGGTGTGTGTAGAGTGATGTGTGTGTAGTGATGTGTGTAGTGAGGTGTGTAGTGAGGTGTGTGTAGTGAGGTGTGTGTAGAGTGATGTGTGTGTAGTGAGGTGTGTAGTGAGGTGTGTGTAGTGAGGTGTGTGTAGTGAGGTGTGTGTAGAGTGATGTGTGTGTAGTGAGGTGTGTGTAGTGAGGTGTGTAGTGAGGTGTGTGTAGAGTGATGTGTGTGTAGTGATGTGTGTAGTGAGGTGTGTGTAGTGAGGTGTGTGTAGTGAGGTGTGTGTAGAGTGATGTGTGTGTAGTGAGGTGTGTGTAGTGAGGTGTGTAGTGAGGTGTGTGTAGTGAGGTGTGTGTAGAGTGATGTGTGTGTAGTGATGTGTGTAGTGAGGTGTGTAGTGAGGTGTGTGTAGTGAGGTGTGTGTAGTGAGGTGTGTGTGTAGTGATGTGTGTAGTGAGGTGTGTAGTGAGGTGTGTGTAGTGAGGTGTGTGTAGAGTGATGTGTGTGTAGTGAGGTGTGTAGTGAGGTGTGTGTAGTGAGGTGTGTGTAGTGAGGTGTGTGTAGAGTGATGTGTGTGTAGTGATGTGTGTAGTGAGGTGTGTAGTGAGGTGTGTGTAGTGAGGTGTGTGTAGTGATGTGTGTGTAGTGAGGTGTGTAGTGAGGTGTGTGTAGTGAGGTGTGTGTAGTGAGGTGTGTAGTGAGGTGTGTGTAGTGAGGTGTGTGTAGTGAGGTGTGTAGTGAGGTGTGTGTAGTGAGGTGTGTGTAGTGAGGTGTGTAGTGAGGTGTGTGTAGTGAGGTGTGTGTAGAGTGAATTGTATTTATTCTATTTGATTTGTTATCACGTTCTTCTTCACACAGAGACAGAGAAATGCGCTGCAGCACAGAGGAGTCAGACTGCATGCAGTGACAGTGTTGCGTGTTGTACGTCAGTGCAGTCATCATCAGCGCCGTCGTGGCTCTGTGTGTTTTATGAAAGTTTTATCTGCAGTGTTGGAGGATGATGCAGTCGCAGTCTGTCCTTGATTGCGTGGAGACGGAGAAGGTCGCTGTATTCAGTAAACATTTCTTTCTGTCGAATTCACGCTTTCTCATGGAACCAGAGGGAGCAGATTAACAGCACCAGGGCTTTTGTATCTCTCTTCAACTCCTTCAGCATACAGGTTTATTTTCTCCAGCAGGAAAAATGTGCCTCAGGATCACGCTTCAGAGTAGAACCCATCACTGCGGCTCAGCGCATGGAGTTAAAGAAGGTTACGAAGCTGCAGGATCATCAGGATGTAAACTTCTGCAGTTCACTCGTCACGGGGAAATCAGGGAACTGACCCCTGTGGGGTTTATTAACACACAATAAATCATAATTGAATTTGTGCATGTGCATCGTTAATCAATTAAAGGCATGTGCATCATGTGCAGCTGTGAAACGATGTCCGCTGCGTTTCTGCATGGACTGCCCTCTCAACAGCAGCAGCAGTGTGAAGTGCAGCAGAGAGCAGAGGTCACTGACCGGGATTCACTGACCCCTGGAGGCTGAAGGAGGAACTGCAGCAGGATTTGGAGATTAATTTAAAACAGATGATGTTACTGACTACATCTTTTAAATTGTCCGTAGTGTGTGACTGTGTGAGTGAATGAGAGAGAGAGAGTGTGTGTGTGTGTGTGTGTGTGTGTGTGTGTGTGTGCCCTGTGATGGGTTGGCACTCCGTCCAGGGTGTATCCTGCCTTGATGCCCAATGACGCCTGAGATAGGCACAGGCTCCCCGTGACCCGAGTGTAGATGGGATAAGCGGTAAAAAATAATGAATGAATGAATGAATGAATGAATGAATGTTACTACATGTGACTACAGTTGGAGAAAAAAGTAAAAATTCGTCCTCTTTCTTCTTTTAGATCCATCTATGTTATCTAATCACACACTACAACAGGAGAGATCAGACATGAGGAAGATCTGACCTTTTGTTCGAAGCAGTTAAGAAGATCAGTATCACAAACCTGCTTACTTTAATATTTCTGAAGCCTCCAAACTTGACATAAAACTAAAATATAAAACATTTTACTACAGAACAACACACACACACACACACACACACACACACACACACACACACACCTGATATTCAGACAGGAAACATGTTGTATTTTATTTTACTATAAGAATATTGGCCTATGTCTCTAATATAAAGTATATTTTTCTGATCCACTTTCACCAATCTACTAGAAGTTCATCCTTCATCTCGAGTTGATTTTATTTCTGCAGGAAGCCTTGGACCTGTGAGAGAGATGAGGGACAAGTCCATGAGGATCTGATGCTCCACTAAACCTCTCCAGACTCAGGGTGAGGTGCTGGTGATGATCTCCACACTTCACCCGGAGGCTCTGTGATAAATGTTGTGGATGATCATGTTGGAGCTTCCAGAGGTGAGTTCAGGGGAGGTTTAGTGGAATATGTCACAGGGTAAATGACAGTTCTGTAATGTTTCATTTCATTTACAGGATTTGGCAGACGCCCTTATCCAGAGTGACTTGCATTTTATCTCGTTTTTTATACAACTGAGCAGTTTAGGGTTAGGGGCCTTGCTCAGGGGCCCAGCAGTGGCAGCTTGGTGAACCTGGGGTTTGAACTCACAACCTTCAGATCAATAGTCCAACACCTTCAACACTGAGTACCACATCCCAGTTGTTTAGTCAGTAGCTTTTATCAGGAGACCTTTGCAGTACTTTTCCTTCAGCTGTGAGGCATCAGGAAAAAACCCTCATAATCCTCCTGCAGGAGATGGTGATGTTCTGAATCCCTGCATTTTTATAAGGAAATTTAAATAAAGATGCTCCTCATGCACCCACTGCCTTTGGAGAGTTTAACATTTTGATTTTATTCTCTGAGAAGATCCAGGAGAAGATCACTGCAGCAGCAGATGTCAGTAATGATGAAGATAATGTGAGATGGAGTCTTCATCACCTTGCTGTAAATGTTCTTCTCAAACACACCGTTGCCATCCTCATCATCACTCTTCATCACTTCAGCAGAAATGACGTGATTTCCCATCCATTCACTTTAAACCTAATTAAAATCGAGATGCTGTCACGCAGCAGAGGAACAACTGGGCGTCGCCGGGGTTTATTCAGAATAATTATATTTGGTGAAAAAAACTCATCTGATTATTTCACACGCAGACATTTGTTGTACGTTAACGGACTCCGTAATGAAAATGTCCTCACGGTCAAATTGGAATGGATGTGATCTGATGAGCGGATACGATAAACCGTCTGAATCTCTTTACATCTAATCTACTCGTGGACACACGGACCGTTAAAAGTTCCCCTCATGTTCCTCGGCTTGAGTTTGTCCTGATCTTCTGATCTTTTTCTGATAAAACGAAACGAACAAACGATAAACTGTTCCTGCGCTCCATTTCTGCCTCTGTTCCAGGACGATGTAGGGAAACGTGTGAGAATGTCTGATCTAACACACCGCTTTCTCCACCAGTCATGAAGTTTCACAGGAGACTTCACTCTTATCCACAGAGGAGCTTTGTCCCAGCGAGACAGGAGCTGCACCTGATTCCAGCTGATCAGATTCCCTGTCTCTCTCTGCATGCTGTGGAGCGGTGCAGCTTTAACGCAGTTCACACTCAGCACTGCCTCTTACATGATCAACCATAACATTATGACCACCTGCCTAATATCGTGTCGGTCCTCCTTTTACTGCCAAAACAGTCCTGACCCGTCGAGGCACGGACACCACTAGATCCCTGAAGGTGTGTGAATGCATGAATCTTGGAGCCGTTTTCAGTGTTCTGCCGTGGCCATGGAGGGGAACTGTAATGACCTGAGCAGAGGTTACAGCTCTGACCATCCGGCAGGTCTACTCTGTGTACAGTGTATATATATATGATGTGTGTAATGAATATCTGTAGCTGTGGATATTTATCCTGTCTGAGGTTTCGTCTGGTTTTATCATCTGGAAGCTCTTTAGAGGTGAACTGTGTGAATCAGTCGCTTGTTTGTCAGCGTGTCCTGATGAAAGATGTCTTTTTAATATGTTCATCATAAGCTGCTCTCTTTAATATGCTGGAGTAATATGCACAAATCTCATTAACGACACACAACCTCAGATCACTGACTGCCCACAAACTTCACACTGCAAACTTCACACTGCAAACTTCACACCTTCTTTCTGTATTCAATTAGACAGTGCTCTGTGTTAGCCTTCACATCAGACTGAATTAATATCCTGTAAGGATCTCTCTCTCTCTCTCTCTCTCTCTCTCACTCTCTCTCTCTCTCTCTCTCATCTCTCTCCCCTCTCTCTCTCTCTCTCTCTCTCTCTTTTCCCTCTCTCTCTCCCTCTCTCCCCCTCCCCCCCCCTCTCTCTCCCCCTCCCCCTCTCCCTCTCTCTGCCTCTCCCCCCCCCTCTCTCTCTGCCTCCCCCCCTGCCTCCCCCCTCTCCCTCTGCCCCCCCTCTCCTTCTCCCCCCCCCGCCTCCCCCCTCTCTCTCTGCCTCTCCCCCCCTCTCCCCCCCCTCTCTCTGCGTCTCTCTCTCCCTCTCTCTCCTCCTCTCTTTTGCATCTCTCTCCCCTCTCTCCCCCTCCCCCTTTCTCTTTCTCTCTGCCTCCCCCCCCGCCCCCCCCCCTGCCTCCC
>JAUCMX010000016.1:24120641-24138141 GCA_033459395.1 Hemibagrus guttatus | reverse complement strand
CGAAATAAAAAACTGGATTTAGTACAGATTCACTGCTCAGCTGAAAAAAACCACTGTTTCTAAATCTTTATTTTCTCTAAAGACAAACGAGAGGAAAGAGAAAAAAGCCCACATGATTCTGATGGAAAAAACAACAACAAAAAAACAATAGATGAAGAGCAGATGGCTCACTGACGCCCAGAGCACAGACACTGAGCTGCATTCAGACATTTTATAATTAAATACATTTCCCCTAAAACACATTCTCCAAAAGCAGATATGAAATAAACACTTACACTGGAGCACACAGAGAGAGAGAGAGAGAGAGAGAGAGAGAGAGAGCGAGAGAGAGAGAGAGAGAGAGAGAGAGTGGGCTTGCTCTCCATTCTCACTGATGAGAGAGAGCGAGAGAGAGAGAGAGAGAGAGAGAGAGAGAGAGAGAGAGAGAGAGAGAGAGAGAGAGTGGGCTTGCTCTCCATTCTCACTGATGAGAGAGAGCGAGAGAGAGAGAGAGAGAGAGAGAGAGGAGAGAGAGAGAGAGAGAGAGACAGAGTGGGCTTGCTCTCCATTCTCACTGATGAGCTAATGGCTTTGTTTGTGTTCAGTCCTGAATTAAATGCGAGCTGTGAGTAATGCACTGGTGGGCGGGTCTCAGTGGGTCGCAAACATCCAATGAATCACAGAGATTCATTAGGATCAGGGACGGGTCGCCTCATTAATGCTGCGCTGCCTACAGAAAGAGTGAGATACTGTACACACCACTGCAGCATGACCATGGCCATCCTCCTCGGACCGCACGTCTCCGAGCGTCTCGTTACATCACACCACTGTTTACTACACATCCACACCAGAGGAGCCGGTTCCTTCCTCATGTCACTTACGTCATAGCAGCTACAAACATTCGCTCCCTCACTTTATTTTCTCTCAGCTCGTCATGTTACTACAATGTAAACTCCTCTGTCCTGAAGATGTGGAGAGCTTCAAGGTCCAGCTTCACCTCTGACACAGCACTGACACTGGACACTCCTTCACCACATCAATACATTAACTTCCGTTATCCACGTTATTAACAGACTTTATTATTATTAATAACCTTCTTAATAGCTGTTAATCTAGATCCTGTATTATTAACCAGTGTGTTAATATGAAGCTGTGATGTGATGTCAGAGCTGCTGGTATAGAAAATTCATCAACAACCAATCAGAATCCAGAATCAGAACAATGCGAGGTTTTTAAGAGAGAAGATAAAAGAGGGAAAGTTTTTCCCCTCAGGCTTGAAGAAGGCATCAGTGGCACTGTACGGTCTCTAACACCACTCCATCACTTTAAACCATGTGTTAATCATGTGGTGTGTAAATGTGGAGGTGATGGTGGTGGTGGAGGTGGTGGTGGAGGTGATGTGGGGTGAGGTGGTGGTGGGGTGGTGGAGGTGATGGGGGTTTTGGGGGGGTTTTGGAGGTGGAGGTGATAATGGAGGTGATTGGAGGTGATGGTGGGGTGGGTGGAGGTGATGGGGGGGGAGGTGATGATGGAGGTGATGGTGGTGGTAGAGGTGATGGTGGAGGTGATGGTGGTGGTGGAGGTGATGATGGAGGTGATGGTGGTGGAGAGGTGATGGTGGAGGTGATGGTGGAGGTGGAGGTGATGATGGAGGTGATGGTGGTGGTAGAGGTGATGGTGGAGGTGATGGGGGGGGAGGTGGAGGTGATGATGGAGGTGATAATGGAGGTGATGGTGGAGGTGATGGGGGAAAGTGATGATGGAGGTGATGGTGGTGGTGGTGGAGGTGATGGTGGGGGTGAGGTGATGGTGGAGGTGTGGGGTGGTGGAGGTGATGATGGAGGTGATGGTGGGGTAGAGGGGGAGGTGTGTGGAGGTGATAATGGAGGTGATGGTGGGGGGAGGTGATGGTGGAGGGGGATGAGGGGGAGGTGATGGTGGTGGTGGAGGTGATGGAGGTGATGTGGAGGTGATAATGGAGGTGATGGGGAGGTGGAGGTGATGGTGGAGGTGAGGGTGAGGTGATGGTGGGGTGGTGGAGGTGATGGTGGGGTGGAGGTGATGTGGAGGTGATGGTGGGGTGATGATGGAGGTGATAATGGAGGTGATGGTGGAGGGGGAGGTGATGGTGGAGGTGATGGTGGAGGTGAGGTGGGGTGGAGGTGATGGTGGAGGTGAGGGTGGAGGTGATGGTGGTGGTGATAATGGGGGTGATGGTGGAGGTGGAGGTGATGGTGGAGGTGATGGGGTGGTGGAGGTGAGGGTTTTAGGTGATGGTGGAGGTGAGGTGGGGTGGAGGTGTTTGTGGAGGTGATGGTGGAGGGGGAGGTGTGGGGGAGGGTGATGGTGGAGGTGGAGGTGATGTGAGGTGATGGTGTGGTGGAGGTGATGGTAGGTGATGTGGAGGGGGAGGTGTGGTGGAGTGATGGTGGTGGTGGAGGTGAGGGTGGAGGGGGAGGTGTGGTGGAGGTGATGGTGGAGGTGAGGGAGGAGGTGATGGGGAGGTGGAGGTGATGGTGGAGGTGATGTGGGGTGGAGGTGATGGTGGAGGTGAGGGTGGAGGTGATGGTGGGGGGGAGGTGATGGTGGAGGTGATGGTGGAGGTGATGGTGTGGTGGAGGTGATGGTGGAGGTGATGGAGGAGGTGGAGGTGAGGTGGAGGTGAGGGTGGTGGTGGAGGTGATGGTGGGGGTGATGATGGGGGAGGTGGAGGTGATGTGAGGTGAGGTGAGGTGGAGGTGATGGTGGAGGTGATGTGGAGGGGGAGGTGTGGTGAATGAGGTGGGGTGGAGGTGATGGTGGGGTGGAGGTGATGGTGGAGGTGATGTTTGGGGGGGTGGAGGTGATGTGGAGGTGATGGTGGTGGTGGAGGTGATGGTGGGGTGGGGGTGATGGTGGAGGTGATGTGGGGGGGGATGAGGTGGAGGTGAGGTGAGGGGGAGGTGATGGTGGGGGGGTGGGGGGGATTGGGTGGGTGTGGGGTGGAGGTGAGGGTGGGGTGAGGTGAGGTGGATATGGTAGGTGGGGGGAGTTTGCACCCCCCCAACCAGCGTGTCTGGATAAGAGCATTAGAAAACCCCACAAAAAATTACAGTTTAACTTCAAAGAACAAAAAGAATAGAATAACGAATGAAACGTTTATCTGAAACAACACAACAATCTGAAACTCAGTAGGTTCTCAGGCTGTTTAGATGATGTAGATGATCTGAGGACGTGTTTATTCCTCTCACTTTCATTTATTACGATACTGCAGCTCCAGACTTTTTATCCATTTATATCTACATTTAATGTTCTCTGAAATGAGTTCCTGTTGTCATTTACATTATAGCAGTTATAAACACTCGCTCCCTCAGCAGTCTCTCTTTATTCTCTCTCTTAAAACACTCAGCTGCTCATGTTACTGAGAAACACAAAGAAGTGTAAACTCCTCTGTCCTGAAGATGTGGAGAACTTCAAGCTCCAGCTTCACCTCTGACTGATACACAGCACTGACACTGGAGACTCCTTACACACGTCGTACATTTACAGAAAACATCACATCACCGTGCATGTGCTGTACGCGTCCCTGTGAACGAGCTGTTGCTATGGAAACGATAAGGTATCAGGTATCCTAAACATTTCCATATGCAACATCCTAACACACCATTTGATTTCTTCTGTAGAGTATAAGTTATATAATAAATTTTTATATATAAGTAATATTATAATATTACGTTTCTGTTTTCTTGTAAATTCTCTGCTCTGAGTATTAAAATGTTCCTGAGGAAGTGTTCTGAGAGACACTGATAAATATAAAATATCCACCACATGCTGATGCGTAACGTCTGCAGATGAACACGGCTGAGAAACACGGCAAACTACAGACACATTCCCTTCGTCATCTTTTACAGGGTTTAATGGAGGTGTAAAGTCTTGACCTGCAGCGTGAAGTCATGCAGCTCTGTTTGCAGTAAATAATTTCTGATTTCATTACGCTGCAGTAACGGTGGAATTCAGATTTGTGAATGAATGAAAAAGCTAAAACTGAAAGCCATGTAGAGTCAGAATCTGAAAGAACAGTCATGAGCTTGACTTTAAAAAAAAAAAACAACATTCTGATGTACAACAACGAGTCGCTAAGAAATATTACAGAATTTACAGAATTTACAGCGTCAGTGTTGGACACACACAGAGCTTGAGCTAGAATTTCAGCAAGGCTCCAGTTGGAGCAGAAACGTGTGAGCTATAAGTACAGATATACTGCGGCTCTGTCGCACAATAACAAAGAAAAGAAATATCTTATCAGATTTTACAGGTAGCTGATCTCCAGGGACGAGTTCTTTTCTACCGGTTCCTCCGGGAGCGGCTTCACGTTCCCGTTTTTCACTCCATTCAGCAACGCCGTGTTCGGCCCAAATCCAGGTCCTTTCCCAGTCCCTTCTCCTCGTGGAGAGCTGGGCTCTGAAAGCACCGGAGCTAACGGCCGCTCCGAGAGCAAGGCGCGAGTGCACTGTGTGCTGCCGTTCCCGTTCTGAGTGATCTTACAGATCTCGGTCATCTCTGTAACTTCCTCCCTGTCCTCTTCTTCATCCTCATCTTCGTCTTCTCTTACGGCTCTGCGCAGACTCTCCCGGGGCATCAGTATCTGCCTGCGCTCCTCCTGGTCCTGACGCTCTGCCGGTTCTGGTTCTCTACCTTTCTGGACGAGCGGCACAGAGCCTTCCGGAAACCTCGTTTGAAGTTGTCAGAGAGGGAAGCTGTAGACGATGGGGTTGGCGCAGCTGTTGGCGTAGGACAGCACCACCACAAAATAGTAGAAGCCCTGCAGCTCGCTAGGTGGCGGAAACACAATCAGGTTGATGATGTTCAGGGCGTAAAACGGCAGCCAGCAGAAGACGAACACAGCCACCACGATCACCACCATGCGCGTGACTTTGCGCTCAGACTTGCGGCGCTTGCTGGACGTGGCGTGGACCTTTTTGCTGGAGCTGCGGATCTTGACCACGATGAGCAGGTAGCACATGCAGATGACCAGCAGAGGGAAGAAGAAGCCTACAGTGGAGGTGTAGATGATGAACGCGGCGCGGCAGATGGTGCACGACTCTGGCCAGTTGATGTTACACGTCCCTCCTTTCTCGAAAACACCAGCGAAGACCACCATTGGCAGAACCACTATAAAGGACATTGCCCACACGGAACCGTTCACAGCCTTGGCCACCTGCGGTCTCCTCCACCTTGACGAGCGGATGGGGTGCACCACGGCCAGGTAGCGATCAATACTCATCACCGTCAGGCAGAAAATGCTGGTGAACTGGTTGATCCCGTCGACGGTCATCACCAGACGGCACATGAAGGAGCCGAAGGGCCAGGACATCATGGCGTTCTGGACGGGCCCGGAAGGGAAGGCTGAGCATGAACAACTCGTCGGCGATGGCCCGATTGAGGATGTAGATGTTGGTGACGGATTCCGTCTTGGAGTAGTGCAGGACATGTGGATGACCAGAGTGTTTCCGCCCCGGCCGATGATGCACACGATGATGTATATGAGCGGGATAAGGACGCCGGCTACACCGATGCCTGGACGGCTTACCCCGGTTCCATTGCTGCAGCTAGATGTGTTGAAGAGGCACGTGTCATTGGTCCTGTTGAGAAAAGTCTCGGAAAAAAAAGGGCTCTTGAAGAAGAATCCTGAGAAGGAAGGGTTGTTCCAGATCACTGACGAGATGTCCATCACGGCTCTGATCTCTTCTCTCTCACACGGCGTTCAGCTTGGAGCCATTGTCCTAAAAAACAGCAGAACAGAATACAAGCCCTTATTATTGCCCCTGGAAGCAGAAGAGTGTGAGAAATGTGCATAATAACAGAACAATTCGGCTCATTGTTTTGTTCTAGACTATTCTGCGTGTCAGAGTTTACCGCTGGAGAGAAATGAAGTGACGAAGCTGCAGACGCAATTATCACACGACTCTGGGCCACTTCCCAAAACCCAGCCTGCGCTACACACCTGTGCAGGTAGACTTCATCATCATGCTTTTAAATCACACGGTTCTTTTTCTAGCCATGCAAAATGCTAATTAGGAGTTTAAACTCCTGATGTACGGAAGCTCGGTCTCAGTGAACAGGGAGATGTCTTTCTGCTGCGCAAATACAGAGACACAGATGGAAAAAACCAACAGAAGCCCATAAAGCAGACTGAAACAATAAAGGGAATATAAAAGAGGTTGAAGGCACCGTGAGAAAGCTCAGGAGGTTAGCCGGAAATAGCAGTTTGAAAAAACATAATTAAATGATAACATGTTGAGGAATAAATGTGGTGCTGGGCAATGAGTCAGACGGGAAATGATTAGAGAGAGATTGAGTGCCATAAGGCGCTGTTTGTCCAGTGTGTGTGTGTGTCTATCGAACCCTCAGATAGTTTAAAACAATGACTTTTCCCACAAGTCATTAACACCGCAAGCACATACACACCGGCGCTACCTTCTGTCAATGCTAAACAGCTAACAAACATTGCGTGTGGGTGCTGTTGAGAGATGAAGCGTATTTACTCTCATCACACTGAAGATGGTCATTTTACACAACAGATTATTATTTACTGAACATAACTGTTTTTATCCATTTATAATTACATTTAACGGCTGATCTTTTGACCAATCGGGTCCAGAATTCTTTCAGCACAGGGGTGGGGTGGGGTGGGGGGGGGTCAGAGGTGTGTAAACTAGGCTTCTGTGCATTTTATTTGCTGTGTGTATGTGTGTGTTTAGTGTAAAAATTCTGCAGCTCTGCTGATGTAAAGCGGTAAATATCCCAGCGGTGGTGTATTCTGCTCCAGATGAAGTCAGATTTCATGTGAAGTGTTCCCTCAGTGACAGATGAAGGATCATTACTGTGCAGGTGGAAGCAAGGTGATGCTGCTTTTCTCTGTTTATTTTAAACCTCTCTTGGAAAACAATTACCTTCTTACATCCCAGTGGAACATTTCACACCTGAGTCCCTCGCTCTGATGCTCCTCCCACACAAACCCCACAGAACAGAAAGATGTATAAAAGGCGGTTGATTAGACCGCCTTGTGAACAGCTCTGACTTCCATTTCTCAGTCTGGTTTTGCTGAATGTGGCTTCATTAGATTAGACATGAAGCAGTGCACCATATCGGCTTTAGATCTCAGACCAGAAGGACAGAGCTGTTACAGCATGCTGTAGATGGGAAATAATTCAGAAAGAATGCATGACATTTAGTCCCAAACTTTCTCAACATGCAGAGAATTAAATTGTGTTGAAATGACTCTTTCTTCCTTCAGAAATCTCATTTCTCTGTGTTATTATTCCTCCATCATTAGCAGGAGGTTTGATCATATTAAGTTCCATATTAATAAATGATGGATTAATCTGATAACAAATATTAATAAACTGATATGTACCTAAGCTTTTATCACGATTTATCACTGAATTAAAGACGATGTTTCCCTCAGTGTGTGACATTATCTGTTCACCACAACCACTTCAGTCTGAATGCTGGAGTCTGCACTAAAGATGCACTCTGCTCAGGTCTGTGGGACATGTCATCATCATCATCATCATCATCATCATCGTCATCATCACCCACCACCATCATTCATCATCATCATCATCATCATCACCATCACCATCATCGTCATCACCATCATCCACCATCATTGTCATCACCATCATCATCATCATCATCATCATCATCATCACCATCATCGTCATCATCACCACCCACCCATCATCATCATCATCATCATCATCATCACCATCACCATCATCGTCATCACCATCATCACCATCATTGTCATCACCATCGTCATCACCATCATCACCATCATCACCATCATCATCATCACCATTCACCCATCATCACCATCATCACCATCACCATCACCATCATCACCATCACATCACCATCATCATCATCATCGTCATCACCATCATCACCATCATTGTCATCACCATCATCATCATCATCATCATCATCATCATCATCACTCAGACTAACAGTAACACTCCCCTGTCGCTCACTCTGAGAACTTTAACATTAACAAGAAGCTCCGAAGTGAACACTTGCTTGATGATATGTGTGCAGCTGTGCTGAGTGCACTTCCTTCTGATTTATGTTGAGAGCTCCTCCGAGACCCCAAGCTCTGATTGACTTGAAGCTGTCTCTCACTCCGTCTGTCTGTCTGTTCTGTCTTCTCTCTCTCTCTCTCTCTCTCTCTCTCTCTCTCTCTCTCTCTCTCCTCTCTCTCTCTCTCTCTCTCTCTCGGCCTGATGGAGTTCAGCTGCTCCTTGCTTCATGCTAATTGTCGACAGCCGCCCTGTATTCTTCCTTGGATTGTTGACATGTGCTGTCTGTCTGAGACCTTTATCAGGTCTCCACTCTCCTGGGGTTTAATACCACATCCTCTTTGATGCTGGGTTGAAGCTAGATCTTCAGGGTCCTTGATGGAGTGCTCTTGTGTCCAGCAGGTCACAGATGCCCCGAGTCCTCTGGAGATCCCTGAAGAATCTGTACAGAAGTGCAGAAGATACGGGCTATGCACTGTGTGTACGGATCGTACACACAGTGCTGCTGTGTGCTGAAACCTGTCTTTTTTTACAATAAAACCTGATCATTTCATCAGGATCTCCATCAAAACACCTTGATTCCTGAATGAATCCCTCAGTTTCCATCATTTCTAATATGTTGTGAGAGGAACGCTCCACCATCATCACTGCAACAGCTGTAACTCGCACATCTGCATCTGTTTACTGATCAGAATCTCTGTCTCTGGATTTAAACCCAAGTGGGGTGGCCTAAACTGGACAGGTTTTTCCCTTTTTCTTAACTCGATATGTAGAGATAATAACTCGAGCAGGTATTATTAAGTTATTATTAGTAGTACATTATGTTAATGTTCAGCTTTATGTTAATGCACATGGTCTTTGTTTACACTGTGAGCTTCATATCCGACCGCTCACTCGCTCTAATCTCAAACAGACACGCTGTGAATATTTCTGAAAAAAAAAAAAAAAATGATGCAGCCTCCTTTTTGTGTGTGTGTGTGTGTGTGTGTGTGTGTGTTCCTTTAGAACATTTATCTCTTCGTTCTGAGTGAAGTATTCATACTGAGGTACATCACTACTCCACGCTTATCTGCTGTTTATTTTGCGTCTCTTTATTCCGTCCAAGGCGGAGTGAATTTCCTGAAAGTGTGACTTTATCAAACCCTGCTGCTAACTTCCAGCATTCCCACAGAGCTGGATTTGGAGAAATGTTGAAGGTGAAAGCAATCTTATCTGCTGCTACAACAGCAATGCTAGCTGCTAACACACTTCTCAGTTTGAAGACGTAATCACGTTAAGGAGAGACTCCGAGGTGGACGTGTTATTACAGCACAACACCAGCTCTGAGCAGGGAACACAGGCTTCATTTTAAATCCGTCACCCTGCCGAGGAAGAGTGGACGTTTCGCTGAAATCTGTGGAAAGTAATTCATGTCTCTCGCTAAGCTCCACTAAAACATCCAGCTAGTTTCTCTCTTTCAGAAAGGAGCCTCATGTAGAAATCTACAACCCCAAAAGAACCCAAAGAATCCTCCTTCATTTTCCAAATAATTTCTTCCCTGAACTCTGTTCCGTCCTAATCTATAATTATCTGCATCTGTTGTGGCACTGAAATAATCCTTAAAGACTCCACACAGAACCTTTACAGCAGGAGGTTCTCAGGTAGGGATCCTTCAGAAACCAGAAGCTCTTAACTACTAAAGGAACCCTAGAGGGAACTTCTTTATAAAGACTGTACTCTGGCAGATCTGCACTGATGCTAATCATTTTATACTTTCATTATTTTGTCATTGTTGTTGTTAAGGCTGAAGGCTCTATGCAGAACCCTACAACAGAGATGTTCCTTTTTAAAGTGGACTCCAAGTAGGTTCCTTTGTGGCATTAAATACATTTAACTACCAAAGAAGGCTTGAGGAAGCCATTTAGTGAGAAATGTACGCTTCCAGGTTCACTATTTAAGATAAAACCCCCCTCTATGTTCAGTGTTTTTCCAGCTTTGAGGATCGATAATAACCTTTTCCCGAAGTATTTCAGTCCTGACATCAGCAAACCTTTAGCCTGAGCATCGATCACTGTGTTTTGGGTGGTGAAACCGAGGTCTGAGAAGAATCTGCATGAGAGACACAGGCAATAAACCTGTTCTGTGTTACAGAGAATCAGAAGAGAGAGAAAATCGGTGCTCTGGTGGACGTGTGGTGGGACAACAGGGTCTGATACAGTCCCAGGGTTTCGTCTGCAGGTGATGGACGTCCTGCCGAGGCGTCAGAGGTCAGTCGGAGTGAAAAAAGCAGGAGTTCATCACTCGACTCTTTCTGCTCGTGCTGGATGTCTTTTTTTTTGGGATGGTTACTTTTTGGATATTTATAAACAGGAAAAAGTAGAGGGATTTCTCCTGAAGGCTCTCTGTTCGACTCGTTATCTCAGACATCAGGACATTATTCTTTTTCCTCCTTTTCAGTGTGGCGTGATGTCTTCAGCTGGAGTTCCGCCCCCATGTGAAAATAAAAGGAGCCAGTCAAAGCTGATGTGTAATGAGTGACCTGGTTGAGTTTTGTCACTCAGCTAGTTTTCTACATTAGTTTCATTTCACTAGCGGAGTTTGTGTTGCTAATATGCCGTGGCATTCGTTCCAGCGCCGTGAGGTAGCGAGTCATGCAGGGCGAGTCGGTGTGAGGAAGTCAGAGCTTTATCACTTCAGTAGATTTCATTTCACTCTTAAACACTGGAGTGTGTTTGTTGAAGTCTTTTGACTTTCACAATTTGATATCTTTTTCTCTTTTAATTGCGTACGTTTTCGAAACCTTTCCCCACAAACATGTTCTCTGGAGTTTTCTCTGCTCCTCCACTGCAGCTCTAACCTTCTCTCTCAAGTTAAGAGGTGAAGCAATCTGACAGAAAAACAATCTGATGTGGAAAGAAAGAAAATTCCTGAAATCTATATAACATTTTATACACTTTACCTCCAGCTGCATCCTGATGCCATGAAATCCACTGAGGAGGAGCTGTAAAGCTCTTAAGGCTCTTTGATGGTCCACCACCTTCTCCTTAAAGGATTTATTTATTTATTTATTTATTTATTTATTTATTTTTTTATTTATGGGCCTCTCATGCTGAAGTGTGTAGATAAACAGATTTATTTTGAAGGCTGAAGTGACAGGATCCTTTCAACTGCAGGAACCAGGACTGATTTCAGTTCCTTTGTTCCTTATTAGCTCCAGCTCCAGCGTCGCTCCTTCTCTTACAGAGCTTTAAGTCATGTTTTTGTTCCTGACTCTACCCCCCGTCCTGTCATTGCTTGCTTATTTCCCCAAACGTGTTCATCTGTATTGTGTAAACTGCAGAGTTGGCATTCATCCAGGAACTGTAATGCTCTTCTCATTCAGACCTCTTTAGCTTCTCAAAGGTTTCTGGAAACTGAGTGAAAACAGCAGCACAGTTTCTGCTGCTCCATCACACAACAAACAGCATTCACCAGGTACTGAAAACATTTACCGAAAACTCCATATCAAACTGACCTTACACACACACACACACACACACACACACACAACACACACACACACAAAAAAAGAAGGACGTGAAGCTATAAATGTCCCTCACACACTAAAGCACATCTTGGTAAAGCTCTGTGCCGAGTCTCTTAAGCACCACGAGGTTCAGATAAGAAAGCTTTTAGCCACAGATTAGCTCCGATTCCTTTTCCTTTTAGCACAGGTTCAGTGAGCGATCACTCTGTGAATATCTACTAACAACTATACAACTATACAACTAACACAGAACTACAGCGCGGATCTCCAGCTACACTACAGGAAGCAGAAGTGAGCAGAACCCATGCAGAACGTGTTAGAAGCAGTGCTATAATATGAACCTGAGTCTTTTTACCGAGCATTCAGAACAACTTCACCTGAAGGTTTTAATAAATGCATCAATAATGCATTAATGTCCTGTAGTGTTTATGCAGCTTCTGTAAAATGATGTGTGTTTAGAATTCGCTGATCTTTAATCTGTAGCACTTCACTCTGGACCACTCACACGAGCCCAGTGAGTCACCGGGACTTTAATATCGTCAGTGTATTTATAGCATAAGACTTCAGTCTTTTCTGTTAAATCAGATTCATGATTTAAAGCCGTATGAGGTGTAACGTCACGTCTTATCTCTGAACCTCACTGCTTTATATTAATGTCAGTGATACACATCTCACTGCCATGGGCACAGTCCATCACTTAACATCCACACGCTGTGAAAGACTTTAATAAGCACATGAACACGATCACAAACACGTCTCAGAGAAACAGCGACATCTGATCACCACTGAAAGAGAGTGTGTGTGTGGGGGGCAGAGGGTTCACCTGGAATACACTAGATGGTTAAAGTTATGTTGCTAGGCAACTGAGAAGGACTGACGCCATGCAGAAGCTGGAGGAAATGATTAGCTAGCTAGCATACAGAGTTGAGTTGTAGAAGTAATAAGTCTGTAGAAATCAAAAACTTCAGGAATTCACTACTTCCACTGTAATTAAACTCCACTTCCATCACCAGCCAATTTCCTGCTTTACATCACGACCGAATCCCAGACAAATTAATACCAGTCTTCTGTGCACACAGGGAGACGTAAGACGGTGGGACGCAGCATGAACGTCAACTGAAGAGCTTCTCTCCCAGACCATCACGTTTATGATGATGATGATAACCACGCTGCATTCTTTACCATCAGGTAACAGAGATGTTTATAGCACAGCTCTCAGTACACACCTCACTCTCCTAGTGGGAATGTACAGTTTATTATATTTATACACAGCACTGTATAACCCCTGTAACTCTGACCTTAAGCACTGGAGAAGTTTACATTCATCAGTTTTATTTCAACACATTAAACTATCTTTTATTTTTTTATGGACAATAAAATTGCATTCATTGATTTATTATTGAGTTAACTGTGATTTTCTGACTGAATGAACTCGTCCTTAGGGTTAACTTTGATATCAAGGTCATGAGGCCAAACCATCTGCAGATCCTTCCTGGGACCTCGGGTTCGTTTACACGAGCTCCTGAACGATCAGCTGATCATTTCCTCAATAGAGGAAGAGGAGAAGATCCCAGATGGAGACTCAGGTGTTCTGTCACACATTGAACACGTGTAACATGTCCTTATATAATGCAGCAGAATAAACAGTTCCAGCTTCACGTGTGTCTGTTACACAGCGCTGACACTGGAGACTCCTTCCACACACGTTACATAAACATCTCCTTACACACCAACGATTACACACAGTTTGTTTTCAGGGAGTGTGTGCTGTACACGTCCCTGTGGACGTGCTGTTGCTATGGAAACGATAAGGTATCAGTGCGAGTGCATTATAATAAACCTGCGCTACAGTCAGAGCTGCTGTTAGAGAGAATTAATAACACATTAAAACGCATTAGCCCCCGCCCCCCTCACTGTAAAGAGATGAAAAAAGATATTTTTCTTGTGTAAAATTCTGCATCTTAAAGATTATGGAGAAAAGGAGTCTGTGCACGTGGTGGTTAGTGCTGTGGTCCCCCTTTGCCGTCTGTGGTGTAGGCGTCTACTCTGACACTCCACGGCTGTGCGTCTGTGCATGCTGAGCCCCTCCAACACCCCCCTCTGCTCAACACACAGAATAACTACTGATCTTTCAGCACAGAGCCTCGGGACGAGAAGCACCCGCAGTCCACAGAGCTTCAGGTCACTACAGGAACCCGGCAGCTCCTCCTCACTTCGCTGGAATCATGGAGCCCGGGTTAGCGTTAGCGTTTGGTTCATTAGCTACCAATCACACACACTTTAGTGCAAAATCCCAAAGAAAAACATTGAATATCAATAAAACCTGCAATTATCTTAACTATCTTCTGCATCAATCATCTCACGCACTTCTGCAGCCACGAAGAGAACTTCAGAAAAACACTGGGGGTTTATTCAGTAAAAAAAAAAAAACATACGAGAGAGAGAGAGGGGAGAGGAGAGAGAAAAAAAAAAAAACAGACAGAGAGAGAGAGAGACAGACAGAGAGAGAGAGAGAGGACAGAAAAAAAAAAAAAAGAGAGAGAGAAAAAGAGAGAGGGGGAGAGAGAGAGAGAGAGGGGGGGGGCGAGAGAGAGAGAGAGAGAGAGAGAGGGAGGAGAGAGAGAGGGGGAGAAGAGGGAGAGAGAGGGAAAAAGAGAGAGGGGGAGAGAGAAAAAAAACAGACAGAGAGAGAGAGAGACAGAGAGAGAGAGAGAGAGAGAAAAAGAGAGAAAAACAAAAAAAAAAAAAAACAAAAGAGAGAGAGAGAGAGAGAAAACAGAAAAAGAGAAAAACAAAAGAGAGAGAGAGAGAGAAAAAACAGAGAGAGAGAGAGGGGAAAAAAAAAAAAAAAAAAAAAAAATGGAAATGAGCTGAAGCTGAAGAGAGCAAACACATTTCTACGCTGTGGTATTGCTCTCACAATCATAAACCGCTCTGTGATCAATAAATCATCTGCTCGTGTTCATTACCTTAGAAGCAATAATCACATGAGTAAATCATTGATCAGACGTGAGAACACGTGTCTAACACGTCTACGGAGGGGAAGAATGTCACAAGAACAATAGTGACTAGAGAAAGAACCCACTTTATAAAAGAGCCTGAAAAACTGTAGAACCTTCATCTGATCTAATCTAATCTGATCTAATCTAATCCCATTTAATAACTCATCTAATCTAATCTGATCTGATCTAACCCCTTTAATCTATTTTTTTGATCTAATCCCTTTTAAATTAACTCATCTAATCTAATCTGATCTAACCCCTTTAATCTAAATTTTTGATCTGATCTAATCCCATTTAATAACTCATCTAATCTAATCTAATCTGATCTAACCCCTTTAATCTATTTTTTGATCTAATCCCTTTTAAATTAAATTTTCATCTAATCTAATCTGATCTAAATCCCATTTAATAACTCATCTAATCTAATCTGATCTAAATCCCATTTAATAATTTATCTAATCTAATCTGATTTTTTTTTGATCTAAATCCCATTTAATAACTCATCTAATCTAATTTTAATCTGATCTAATCCCATTTAATAACTCATCTAATCTAATCTTTAATTCCTTTAATCTAAATCCAAATTTTAATAACTCATCTAATCTAATCTAATCTCAACTAACAAATTTACAACTTGTTTTTTCATGATTGAGTTAATGTTCCTAGTAACACTTGTGATTAATTTTATTGTAATCATGTGTATGATGGTATTATTTAGAACATCACACGTGTTTAAATGAAAGTTTTCAGTCTTTTAGATTGGATGGTGTAAGAGGATTCCTGACGTGCTGAAGCAGATGAAATCTAATGACAGAAATCTCATATCCATAACCTCAGTGAAGCAATCTGCAGATGATCTTCATCCCTGTGGTGAAGTCAATCACCTCTAATTACACAGCAACAGTCTCAGGTCCAGTCCTGTAGCGTCCACAGAGACGGACGCTGGCAGCTCTAATGAGTGCAGGAAGCCGAGTCGCAGCTCGTCGTGTGTAATGGTGTTACACTGAACCCCGTGGCTGAGAGAGACGATGTCAATAAGAGTGTGTGAGGTCGATGAGTGGGATGAGGAGCTGGAGTGTCAGTAATTACACACTGCTGAAATTCAGACTCCAAATGAGATTTAGAGGAACACATCATCAAGGACAAGCTCTCAGGAGGAACACGGCTGAAGAGGAACACACTCCCCCCCAGCAGGAACACACTCCGAGCAGGAACACACTCCGAGGAGGAACACACTAAAAAAAAAATTTTACCTGTGTGTAGCTTAACACAAAATCCCTGCAGATTTTTCATCCACATTAAAACATCAGGAAGATCAGGAAAACCCGGAGTCCCTCACAACACCATCACCCAGACCGAGTTTCATCTGGAGCTGAAGTTCTCTCCTTTTTTATTTAAACACACCAGGAGAAACACTGATAAAGTGTTTAGATTTTATAAAATCCAGCCCTGCTACTGAATATACAGCCCCATGATCCTCCACCTTCACAATCTCCACCTGTTTACTTCCACACGTCACTCTACAGTTACACACTTCAGTGGAGTTTCTCCAGCACGGTGTGGATCTGCTCCACGTCCTTCTGCTGGAACTCGGGGTGTTGTTTCCAGCAGCTGCTGCAGTTTAACTCAAACGAAACGCTTTATCTGACTGGGAAGATAAGGGTTAGATGTTTTCTCTGGTTGATTGACAGGAAAGAGAATAACTGATGATGTTTCTATCACTCCCATTTCTCCATCTCATCCTCTTCACTGACACTGATGACCTCATGGACGAGAACGCGGGATGAACATGTCTCCTGAAGATTTATGATGGCTGGAACCGTTGTGTTATCTGCGTGAGGTCATTAGATCATTAGATTAGACCGAACCTACATCAACATGTCATTAATCTCTGCTCCTTCATAATGCAGTAACTCTGCTGGTCCTGCTGCATGTGTCTCAGCAGTGCTGATCTGAGGGAACTATTTTTATTCCAGGTTTGTGTGTAGGCTGGACTCGGCTGGATGACTTCTCAGCTGTTGAGAAAAGCTGGTGAGATGTGGAGTGTCTGTGCTGCTAGCAGCTCATTTCCATTTCCCTCCAGCTCCTCCAGCTCCTCCAGCTCCTTCAGCTTTTTCACCTCCTTCTTCTCTCACAGCTCATTTGTTTCTCGCTTCACTTTCTCACCACACACCTGAGCTCAGGCTGTAGGTTCCTCCTGCAGGGGATCTGGCAGGCTTCGTGTTTTCTTTCAGCTTCATTCATGTAAAATTAAACCAACTCCAAGTGGGATCACTTATTAAACTGACAGTGAAACTGATCACACTGATTTCACAGCCTGAACAGAGGAGCGAGTGCTACTTGCTTGAATTAGTGTAATTTTCCACCTAAACTGAGTTATGGTACTCAGGGATTGTGAAATTTAGCACCGTGATGTAAAAATGGACAGAAAAAAATGCCGTAATTATAAATAAAGCCCCAGATCTTGGAAGAGCAAAGTGCTGAACACTGAGGCTTTCATTATAACCTGCATCTCTCACCCTCATCATGCAGAGGATTAAACAGTGCACAAGTCTGCAACACAGGACTGCTTCATGAAAAAAAAGGGAAAAATATTTTCTTTTTACATTTTATCCCAGAAAGGTCCTTGAAATTTTCCTAATATCTAATATCTAATATCTAATAGAGATATAAATATATATATTAGTCAATACTTTTGGTCCCCAAGGATGCACGAACTTTCACTGTAATGTCTTGGGCTCAGAGTTCTCCTCTTCATCCTCAGCGCTGTGAGACGGATCAGTGGAATTGACTTTCCCACACCAGCCTGGTACCTGCCCTGCTAACCGAATTACTGGCTAACTGAGTTAGCAACTAACAGAATTAGAACCTGCTGGTTCTGTTGGCTAAAAGTCTGGACTCCCATCATCCCTCAGCATCAGCATCAACATCAGCAGCTCATCAACAGTTCTGGA
>JAUCMX010000016.1:24103141-24115641 GCA_033459395.1 Hemibagrus guttatus | reverse complement strand
AGATCTGAATAAAAAAATGTCATCGAGGTGCACGAGAGAACTCATGCTGTGAGTACAACAACAACATCAACAACAACAACAACATTATCAACAAAAACAGCAACAGCAAAGCCAAACACTTTTCAGTTTTTTGTTCTCAGTTGACCTTTTATTAGATTGGATTAGATTGGATCTCAGCGCTGATGGACTTATCTGAAGGATCCAATAACGTTTCTTCTAATAATCCCTCAGCTCTTAAACAGGATATTAGTCCTTATCTCATCACGGTGGATTATTTATTCGTATTAACAGCTTCAAAGTTGTAATTGTTAATCAGTATATAGGAGTGTGTCAGAGAATCGAGAGCTCAGAGACAGAAAAGCGAAAGCTCAGAGACGAAGAAGTGAGAGCTTAGTGACTGAGGAGCAAGAGCTGAGTGACGGAGAAGCGAGACATCAGTAATGGAGAAGCAAGAACTCGGAGAAGGAGGAGCGAGAGCTAAAAGACAGAGAAGAGAGAGCTCAGAAACAGAGAAGCGAGAGCTCAATGACGAAGAGGTGAGAGCTTAGTGACGGAGGAGCAAGAGCTGAGTGACGGAGAAGCGAGAGCTAAGTGATGGAGAAGCGAGAGCTAAGTGATGGAGAAGCGAGAGCTAAGTGACGCAGAAGCGAGAGCTAAGTGACGGAGAAGCGAGAACTCAGTGACGGAGAAGCGAGAACTCAGTGACGGAGAAGCGAGAGCTAAGTGACGGAGAAGCGAGAGCTCAGTGACGGAGAAGCGAGAGCTCAGTGACGGAGAAGCGAGAGCTCAGTGACGGAGAAGCGAGAGCTCAGTGACGGAGAAGCGAGAGCTCAGTGACGGAGAAGCGAGAGCTCAGTGACTCATCTCGTTATAAACCCTGAGCTGGAGGCTGTAGGCTGTGTGAAAGGATGCAGGAAATCAATAGCTCATTACAGACACCAGGCTCTGAGACGTCAGAGATTTGTTTGTGTCTCAGAGATTTCAGCGTAAAACTAATCCCCACTTCTGCCTTCCTCACAGTCCTTCATCATCAGCAGCGGGGTTGCCAGAGCTGTGCTTCACCCCTCAGCAGTGGAGGCTTTCCTGGCTGGGATTGTCAGTCTGGTGTATGATGCGGTGCTGTGAGTACTGCAGTATATTTTCGGACCTGAACTGGTGTTTACTGATCAGCAGCCCGGTGTTTATTACATGGCAACCTGGATTATCTTCTCAGTCTTATCTCTATCCATCAACAGCTAATCTTATGTTCCCTCTAACAACAGGAGCAGAAAGAAAACCTTATCGACTCCAGCTGACTTTAGAGTATTAGACCGAGCGCAGAACATCTGGAGCACAGCTGGAGCATGCGACCGTGATGTAGAAATTATGATAAAGCACTCTCTCTGCTGCTGTGCACTGATTCTGTGTGAGTTTGTGAAGCTTTGTGTCATTTCTACATTTAAAATGATCAATCACAGAACAACGGCATTGCTAGCATGCTAATTGTTGAGTCCATCCTGATCACGCTACATGCTAACGTGTATGAGAGCAGCACTGAAACTCAATGAAACCCTGCAGATGTGGTGTGTCCATGTGTGATGGAGTGTAATAAACACTCAGAAGTGTGTGTGTGTGTGTGTGTGTGTGTGTGTGTGTGTGTGTGTGTGTGTGTGTGTGTGTGTGTGTGTGCAGAGACACACTGAGGCGTGAGCTAACATCTCTGTGAGTAATTCAGCTCAGTTTGGTGTGTATTAGCACACAGCAGCTTCGGGTATGAGAGCTGAAGTGAAGCAGCAGGATGATGAGGTGAACTCACAGCAGCGAGGACGTTAACGTTTCTCCTCACGCCTGACTGAACTCCATCACCTTCTCCTATCCACACACAGACGTGACGTCAGGACCAGCTCCAGGCACGTAAACACCATGAAGTTCTCTTACATTAAAAAATAAAATATCAGGTGAGTGTGTTATAGTTCACTGTAAGGTTCTGTGCAGAATTAATCCCTCACTCTGTGACAGTTTTATTGTTTTGTAGAAGTTATAATGTCGAAACTTTTCCTGAATCTCTTCCTGATGTAATTCTCTGATTCACGGCTTTTATTTTTCATCTTTTCTTCTTCCACAGTTTGATGTAAAGTGTTTTAGAATGTTAAAGCTGACACAGTGTTCAGTAAATATTTATGTGTTGGTGTTTGTGTGTGTGGTGTGTTGGTGTGTGTGGTGTGTTTGGTGTGTTGCTGTGTGTGGTATGTTTGGTGTGTGTGATATGCTTGGTGTTTGGTGTGTTGGGTGTGTGTGGTGTGTTGGTGTGTTGCTGTGTGTGGTATGTTTGGTGTGTGTGTGGTGTGTTTGGTGTTTGGTGTGTGTGGTGTGTTTGGTGTGTTGGTCTATGGTGTGTTGGGTGTATGTGATGTGGTGGTGTGTTGGGTATTCGTGGTGTGTTGGTGTGTGTGATGTGTGTGGTGTGTTTGGTGTGCTGGTGTTGGGTGTGTGTGGTGTGTTGGTGTTTGGTGTGTTGGGTGTGTGTGATGTGTGTGTGTGTGTGTGGTGTGTGTGTGTGGTGTCTTAGTGTGTGTGATGTGTTTGTCTCCTGTGCAGTTGAGGAATCTCTTCTCAGTGTGTTAAGCCTTCTCTCCTGAACCACGGGACGTTTCCTCATCTAAACCCGCGCCTCTGAGGAGGTTATTGATTCAGAAAGTGTTGAATATTCAGGAAGGTGTTCAGACGCTGCAGTCAGCCATCGATCATTTCCTGACCTTCATCTGAACAAACGTTTGCATGGGAATCTGTTATTCTGTAAAAACTCTCATTAGCATGAGTCTTTCTTCCTCGTTTCTCCTCACGTCACTCAGACGTCTGTGTTGTTCCTCTTTGTGAAAGCAGAGCATGTCTGGTTCCTCAGCGATTCTGACAGCTACGTTATTAAAGGTCACGTGTGTCAGAGGAGCGGCCAGAGCGAGTGCTCTATGGGATCCGAGCCGGGATCAGTGTTTATAGTGAAGGCTGTTAGCAGGGACACAGCAGGAGACATCAGGGTCACCTCAGGCTCGGACCCGGAACGCCGGGATCACAAACACCAGGGAAACGGGAATAATTGACTTCTCTTTCTACACTGAGCAAGAAATGATCCGGTTCTAAAGTTCCTGTTATTCCACTACACAATAATACACACTCGATTACAATTGTGACAAATTTTATTTATCACATACAAAATCATACACAGTAGGACATGTAGTGAAATGCTTTTTTCCGACTGTCCTTGTTACAGAGAGGAACACAAAAAGGATATAAATAAAATAAAGATTGAGGAGATAGAAATATAAAAACTACCAGAAAATAATAAAATAATAAAATATAAAAATATGAGAACCAATAAGATATACATACATACACACATACAAACATGTAATATATATATATAAAATGTAACAGGGAGTAGAATGACAATTACAGTAAAGTGACGGTGCAAAAACAGAGCACATACAGATGGTTTAGTGAGAACAAACTGTGCAGTGTGGTGCAGTTATTGTCTGTGCAACAGTCTGCTGAGGTAGTATTTCCTTTTATGAAAAGTCCAGAGAAGAAGTCCAGAAAGTCCAGGTTCTATGTGTTCTGGTTGAGGGCCCAAATGGCCCATGGGAAGAAGCGCCTCCTCATTCTCACTGTGTTTGCCTTCGAGGAGCGGAAACGTTTCCCTGACCGCAACAAAGAGAAGAGTCCATTGTTGGGATGGCTGAGGTCCTTCCTTATCTTCCTGGCTTTGGTCCAGCACCACTTGCTGTATATAGTCTCCAGGTCAGGGAGCTCAGTGCGGATGGTATGCTCGGCTGATCCCACCACCCTCTGGAGAGCTCGCCTGTCCTGCTTGGTGCTGTTTCCAAACCAGGCTGTGATGTTTCCCGTCAGGATACTCTCAATGGTTCAGGTGTAGAACATCTTTAGCACCTTTGAGGGCAGTTTAAAGTCCTTTAGGCATCTGAGATGGTAAAGACGCTTCTTCACCAGGGTTTTGACATGACAGGACCATGACAGGTCCTGCGTGATGTGAACACCTAGGTAAACTGTCCACTCTTTTAACTGGGGTCACATTGATAATGAGGGGCTGGTAATTCCTCTCCTGCTTTGTAGTGAAGTCCACTATCAGCTCTTTAGTCTTGCTGAAGTCATCCGCAAACTTGATGATGTTGGTGGAGCTGGAAGTGGCCACACATTTGTAGGTGTACAGTACAGCAGGGGTACAGCAGGGGGCTCAGAACACAACTCTGGGGGGCTCCAGTGCTGAGTGTGAGTGAGGGTGAGACATGTTTGCCCACCCGTACTGCCTGTTGTCTGTCCGTCAGGATGTTGGAGATCCATTGACACAGGTACGGGCCGAGGCCCAGGATCTCCAACTTAGTGGTGAGTATGGAGGGAATTATGGTGTTAAATGCTGAACTGAGTCAACAAACAGCATTGTAACATAATTCCCCTTTCTGCTGTCCAGGTGGCTCAGGGCTGTGTGATCCAGGTGTGCGATGGCGTCCTCAATAGAGCGGTTGGGACGGTATGCAAAATGTAGCGGGTCCAGGGTGTCAGGTAGTGAAGAAGTGATGAAATCTCTGATTAGTCTTTCGAAGCACTTAATCACGACTGAGGTCAGGGCTACTGGGCAGTAGTTGTTGAGGCAGGTGGGCTGGGGTTTCTTGGGGACAGAAACAATGGTGGACTGTTTGAAGTATGTAGGGATTCTGTTCCAGGGAGAGGTTGAATATTTCTGTGAACACAGGTGCAAGCTGGTCGGCACAGGCCTTCAGGACCTGACCTGTGATGCTGTCTGGTCCTGCTGTCTTCCTGGTATTCACTCTCCTGAATGCCTTCCTCACGTCGTGCTCCGAGATGATGAACGCGTTTTCCTCTCCAGCATTCTCCGCATGTATGCTGCCTATAGCGCTGTTAGCACTGCTAACGCCATTAGCGCTGTGAGCTGCAGCCTCAAAGTGACTGTAAAAGGTGTTTAGCTCGTCTGCCAGAGAAGCGTCCGCATTCACCGCTCTGGAAGATGGTGTTCTGTAGTCTATTATTGTTCTTTGTCCCTGCCACAGACACCTAGAGCCACTTTGACAAAATTGTGACTCTAGTTTCTTTCCATATCTCCTCCTTCACCACTCTGTGCACGTTGTAGGATGCAGCCTTATACTTGTCCATGTTGCCACTGGCGAGCCCTGAGTTGTACGCGGCAGAGTGGGATCTCAGAGCATCGCGGACGGTTTTATCCACCCACGGCTTCTGATTGGGAAATGTTCTGATGATAGTTTTGTGAAATGTATCATTCGCTAGTTTCCCGATAAATCCCACAACCACTTCCGTAAACACATTGACGTCATCAGAGCTGCGTCTAAACATGTCCCAGTCTGTTTCATCCAGAGAGTCTTGTAGAGCCGATGACGTGTCCTCGCGCTGAACCAGATCTTCCTGCTTTAGCCTTTGTTTAAATCTAGGCATGGACGATGGCAGCATGGTCCGATTTCCCAAATGGTGGATGTGACTGTGCTTTGTAGCAGTCCTTGAACTGTGTGTAGCAGTGGTTCAGTGTTCTTCCACCCCTGGTGGGGCAGGTGATGTGTTGATGGAAGTTTGGAGCAGCTTGTTTGAGGTTAGCACTGTTGAAGTCCCCCGCCACAATGAGCGCAGCATCATGGTGTTGTGTCTGGTGAAGAATGAGAGCTTCATGCAGCTCCCATAAAGCAGTGTCCATGTTCGCCTGAGGTGGAATATAAACTGTGCTGACTATGGCTGAACTAAATTCCTGAGGAAGGTAGAAAGGGTGACTGACATTTGATGGTCAGAAGCTCCAGGTTGGGTGAGCAGGAGCATGAAAGAGGTGAAATGCTCGTGCTCTTGCACCAGCTGTTGTTTACCATCAGACACACTCCACCTCCTCTTGTCTTTCCCGACTCCATTGTTCTGTCCATGCGGTGAACCAAGAAGAACTCGGCCGGCTGGATGGCGTGGTCCGGTACCGCTGGGTTCAGCCATGTCTCGGTGAAGCAGAGAAGGTTGTAGTCCCGAATGTCTCTCTGGAACTTTACCCTGGCCCTGAGGTCATCGAGCTTGTTTTCCAGAGACTGGACATTGGCTAACAGGATGCTAGGCAAGGGAGGCTGGTGTGCGCGTGCTTTTAGCCTGTTCCTGACACTGGCCCGTTTGCCCCTCGGTCGCCGCTTCGGATCCTCTGTTCCTCAGAATCTCTCTCGGCCAGCTTGAGTCCGGGTTTAAAAACAGCGGTAGGTGAGTAGATTGTAGACGAATAGAAATAAGAGTAGCTCTATCATATGTGATAAAGTCCATTGTGCAGGAAGGTATTGTTTAAAGTGGTCCGAAGTGCAAAAAATAAATAAAAACAAACAAAGCATGGCCGGAGCAGTCGTGACGGCAGCTGACTCACTGGCGCCATCTTGGATTCCTTATTCCTTATCAACATTTCTTATTGATTATAGAACAATAATTTTTATCTGTTTATAATTCCATTAAATGTCTTATCACTCACCTTATAGCAGCTCTAATCACTCGCTCACCTTTCATTACATATTTATGGATTTCTAAAAATTTTTTTTTACTTCAGCATGGACATAAACTCCGCCCACACTTTCTGGTTCAGAGGTGACGCTCTTCCCACAGATCAGATGCAGATGAAAGATATCCACTGTGTGTTTCCGGAAACTTCTGTGTAAACAGATGTGGCCAGATTTAGGACTGGAGAGAAATGGCAGCTGTTTGATGTTCGCACAGGAGAAGCTGCATTGAAGTCCTTGTGCCACAGTACACACACCACGTGTGTGTGTGTGTGTGTGTGTGTGTGTGTGTGTGTGTTGTATTAGTTCAGCTTTAATACGGTTGTTAATATCTTTGATATTCCAGTAAAATAAATATTCTGCACCTTATCCAGTGTGATGGATGAAGAACCTTCACTGAATCCATAAAAGACTTTCTTCTCCTTCCACTCATTCAGTTTTAAAGCAGCTTCAATTTTCTTGGACTTTTACCCAGTTTTTTCCCTGACAGCTAGCAGCCATGTGACGTGAGTACGGAGACATGCTCTCAGAACTGCTCTCTTTAATCAGGAGTGCTGAATGTACAAAGAAAAATCAGGTGTAATGACCAGAGTGACCAGTGTACAGATTATTTCACCACACCGCTCTTACTTATGAAGTCTCTCCCACATGGGGCTTTACTGACTGTGCAGTCCTGTGCTACTGATCAGCAGCTTGTGAGTTCAAAGTCCAGGGATGGATTACTGACCCGGTCAAAACATCCCATACACGTGAATTCCAGATGTTTTAAGATTTCATGCATGTTGATGTTCATCACACTGACCAGCTCTGATTCTCTTACAGCTCCACACCATCGTGTCACGAGCCGCATCTCAGATCTTAAACCATGAGCTTTTATCTCTGTAGTGGACGCAGTGTCACGAGGTGCTTCTCTGCCCCCTACTATTCACAGCAGTATTACACCTCACACCCATTCACAGCACTGAGAACATGCAGGAGGGACACTATGACTGGTCACTGATTATTCTGTAAAATAGAACCCTCCATCTGAATTGTTCTTCATCTGCACCATGAACTACTGAAGAGCTCTAGAAGTGACGGGAGACGAGCAGGTCTCCTTTGGAAAGCTCCATGTTTTTTATGCTGGTGTATAAAATGCTACAGTTGAAGTTATGTGTTTGTTATTAAAATAGACTGCTGTGGTCATTAATTACAGCCTGGATAACCTTCTGCACAAGAACACCAGGTTCTGAGGGATAAACAGAACTGGCTGGAAAATAGGGGGATGTTTATTTTCGCACACATATTAATAAACGTGAGTGCAAGTGTGAGCTCCTGTTTCAGCTTTATTTATTTTATATGCTCTACAGAGATTGAAAACAGAAACACTCTCTTAATAGACATGGGGAACATCATGAACACCCACGCTTTAAACCGAGAAAAAAATAAAGGATTTTTTTATATCCACAGAAAAATACACAATACAACATCAGGTCAAGTCCAAAAGCACACTCTCACTTCTGCTCTGCAAATAAACACCAGAACACCTTCAATATCTACTCTTATTATTATTATTATTATTATTATTATTATTATTATTATTATTATTATTATTATTGCAGAATGAAACCATCACACGTAATAATACTCTGTAATAAAAAAGGATTTCAGTTGGTCTTCTCATCTCATCAACTCCTGAAGATCTAGAGAGAGAGAGAGAGAGGGGGAGAGAGAGAGAAAGATATATATAGAGAGAGAGAGTGAGAGACAGACAGAGAGAGCGAGAGAAAGAGAGACAGAGAGTGGGAGACAGACAGACAGAGAGAGAGGGAGAGAGAGAGAGAGGGAGAGGGAGAGAGAGAGACAGACAGACAAAGAGAGAGAGAGAGACAGAGAGAGAGAGAGAGAGGGTTATATTATTAACAAAAATATAATCCTGAGATAATCTGTGCCTTGACACATCCCCGAGTTAGAGGTGAGTGAAGGTGAAGGCAGGAACCAGTGCACTTTAACCAGCTAACTAGCTCAGCATTCCTTTATTCCTTCACACCAGGGTTCGGGCTCTGACTCACACTGAGTCCCACTGCAGCTTTCACTAGTCCAGTGGATCATCATCATCATCATCATCATCATCATCATCATCATCATCATGGTTGTGTTTCTCACCTCAGAGCAGTGAGCAGGAACTCTTTTTCACTTTAGTGGGCTGGGGGCAGAGTACGGCTCTGATCGCTTCATCAAACACCGTCTTCAGTCCACGCTGGGTCAGAGCCGAGCACTCCAGATACTTCACAGCATCTACAAACACACACACACACACACACACACACACAAACACACAAACACACACACACACACACACACACAAACGCACGCACACACACACACACACACACACAAACACACAAACACACACACACACACACACACACACACAAACACACACACACACACACACAAACACACACACACATACACACAAACACACACACACACACACACACAAACACACACACACACACACACACAAACACACACACACACAAAGTGAGTTAAGTGCAAAAGTTTTCAAGACACAGTGACTGTTTACTCACTTACACACTGACTCACTGGAAACATTTAAACAGTAAATATGACATGGTGTGTGTGTGTGTGTGTGTGTGTGTGTGTGTAAATTCCATGATCACTAAATCACCATGGCAGCCAGTGATACCCAGCGTCTCACTCATAAATGTTTCTCTAAAGCATTTTCCTTTTATAAAAGCAGTAAATTTCAGACAGAAAGCAGGTCTATCATTGGTGCTGTAAATGTGGGATCATCACACACTCTCCTGGAGTTGATGTGTGACATGAACAGAGTTCACCTTTACAACACTGATGGACATCAAGTACCATGAATTAAAGCTTTAACATTTCACACTCAACGTAGAGAAGATTAGATTAGATTAGATTAGATTAGACTTTTTTCCACTCACCGATCTCCTTGGCCAAAGCCAGGCCTTGTGGGTAGGTGATTGGAGCCAGTTTCTTCTCTTTCAGCTTCTCGATGGTCTCCTTCTCATCCCTGAGATCCAGCTTGGTGCCCACCAGGATGATGGGTGTAGAGGGGCAGTGGTGCCGCACCTCGGGGTACCACTGGGGGGGACGGGGGGAGGGGGGGTGCATATGAGCAGGAAGATATCAGGGGTTTTGTATTAAACATAAAAACATCATGTATTTTATTCAGGCTAGCCACGCCCTGCCACACCCACTGTACCTGTCACCTGTCACCAGATCAGGTAATAACGGAGTGTGTGGCTGGTGTGAAGGTGTGCGGCGGTGCTTTAGTGCTTAAACCACACTCCTCATTACATTAAACCTGATTATAAAGCATCCTCTAAATCCCTTCCTCTAAATTTCAAAGGAGTTCATAAAAATAATGGCTGCCTTCATTAGCGCTGAACACATCTGCACATTTAGTGTCTTGTTTATTTTTTCCTCCTCAGCACTGTTATATAACGCTTAGCAGAGAACCGCAGCGCTAACGACATGCTAATGAACTTTCTGATTGTCTTCACTATAGCATGCATTAGCATATTAGCGAGAGCCATGTGACCCCCTCCACCACGTCTCCGTTAGCATTCTTCTCTTCCTTAAATAGATTATAATTCGTCTTCTCGACCTCGTCTAACATAATACAGCCTACATTTGCATACGGACAGCGTTGCCACGGCAACCGCTCAGTAGGGGAATATAACAGCATCCAAAGTAATAATGAAAATAAAACACGAGGGCAAAAAGAACAAAAAAAACAGTGTTAGAGCATGATATCTGTGTGGTTCTGTGAGAGGAGGAGCGTTAATAAAGACCGATTAAACCTAACGAAGAATCAAAGGCCGAGATTGTTGACGTGTTTACTGCTGAAGTCTGGAGCCTTTCTGTATTAATACACATCACGATCACGTTATCCTCCTGCTGTGTGCTCTGAAACGCCTGTGTGTGTGTGTGTGTGTGTGTGTGTGTGTGTGTCCACATGCTTAATAACACACTCCATTCACACGCCCTTTCTTTTCTTTTCTTTCTTCACTTATTTATATTCATTAAATTAGTTTTTCCCACATCAATCAGATTTCCTACACTGATAAACACACACACACACACACACACACACACACACACACACACACTGTAGCTGATTTGATTTGAAGGATCTGATCTTATCTCCATCAGAAAGGTATCTTTAATAAAAGTTTGGAGCTGAGAGATGAGAGGTTTATAAACAGTCTAAGAGCAGGAGTACAGAGATTCTCTTCTGCTTTAAACGCCGCTGAAATCCACAGAGACGTTTCTCTTCACTGCTGATCAGATTCACACACACCTACAGAGACATGTCCGTGTAGAGGCGGGACTCAGGTGTGTGGGATTGGACCGTTTCTAAAAAATCTAATTAATTAAATAATTAATAGTGTGTAATTAATATCTGTTTATCTTTATCTTTATCTGTATATATTTAACTATTGCTAACACACGGGCACACTCAAAACTGTTTGGAATGGGTGTGGCAGGGTAGTTTAGAGTAGGTCAGGGTAGTTTAGGGTAGGTCAGGTTAGTTTAGGGTAGGTCAGGGTAGTTTAGAGTAGGTCAGGGTAGTTTAGGGTAGGTCAGGTTAGTTTAGGGTAGGTCAGGGTAGTTTAGAGTAGGTCAGAGTAGTTTAGGGTAGGTCAGAGTAGTTTAGAGTAGGTCAGAGTAGTTTAGAGTAGGTCAGAGTAGTTTAGGGTAGGTCAGGGTAGTTTAGAGTAGGTCAGAGTAGTTTAGGGTAGGTCAGGGTAGTTTAGGGTAGGTCAGAGTAGTTTAGAGTAGGTCAGAGTAGTTTAGAGTAGGTCAGAGTAGTTTAGAGTAGGTCAGGGTAGTTTAGGGTAGGTCAGGGTAGTTTAGAGTAGGTCAGAGTAGTTTAGGGTAGGTCAGGGTAGTTTAGGGTAGGTCAGAGTAGTTTAGAGTAGGTCAGAGTAGTTTAGAGTAGGTCAGAGTAGTTTAGAGTAGGTCAGAGTAGTTTAGGGTAGGTCAGAGTAGTTTAGAGTAGGTCAGAGTAGTTTAGGGTAGGTCAGGGTAGTTTAGGGTAGGTCAGAGTAGTTTAGGGTAGGTCAGGGTAGTTTAGGGTAGGTCAGAGTAGTTTAGGGTAGGTCAGGTTAGTTTAGAGTAGGTCAGGGTAGTTTAGAGTAGGTCAGAGTAGTTTAGGGTAGGTCAGAGTAGTTTAGAGTAGGTCAGAGTAGTTTAGGGTAGGTCAGGGTAGTTTAGGGTAGGTCAGAGTAGTTTAGGGTAGGTCAGGGTAGTTTAGGGTAGGTCAGAGTAGTTTAGAATAGGTCAGGGTAGTTTAGAGTAGGTCAGGGTAGTTTAGGGTAGGTCAGGGTAGTTTAGGGTAGGTCAGAATGGGTCATGGTGGGTCAGCTGGTGTGCTCTGCATTATATGGATGCTCTCTATTACAAAGTTCTGGGACAGTAAATTCAGAGTGTGTGTGTGTGTGTGTGTGTGTGTGTGTGTGTGTGTGTGTGTGTGTGTGTGTGTGTGTGTGCGTGCGTACGTGTGTGTGTGCATACGTGTGTGTGTGTGCATACGTATGTGTGTGTGTGTGTGTGTGTGTGTGTGTGTGTGTGTGTGTCTCACTCTGTGTGCGTGTGTGTCTCACTCTGTGTGTGTATGTGTCTCACTCTGTGTGTATATGTGTCTCACTCTGTGTGTGTATGTGTCTCACTCTGTGTGTGTATGTGTCTCACCCTGTGTGTGTGTCTCACTCTGTGTGTGTGTGTGTCTCACTCTGTGTGTGTGTGCGTGCCTCACTCTGTGTGTATGTGTCTCACTCTGTGTGTCTCACTCTGTGTGTGTGTGCGTGCCTCACTCTGTGTGTATGTGTCTCACTCTGTGTGTCTCACTCTGTGTGTGCATGTGTGTGTGTGTCTCACTCTGTGTGTATATGTGTCTCACTCTGTGTGTGTATGTGTGTGTGTCTCACTCTG
>JAUCMX010000016.1:24078141-24098141 GCA_033459395.1 Hemibagrus guttatus | reverse complement strand
AAGTCACCCCCGCGAGGCTGCTGAGGGTCAGACTGTTTACAGCTGCTAGAACTTCACTGAAGGACGTCTGCTGGACGCAGCTTTGGTTAACAACAGTAACAAAGAGAAACGTTAAACTCCGACAGTGGACATGGGACCAGAAGGTGTTGAGGAACCACACAAACAGCTGCACCGTGACTCTTCGAAGTTTTTGACTTTTAGCCTCCAGTTAAATGCACAGATCACACACATCACAACTTGTGTCTTCAGGCTTTAGGCCACGCCCCCTCATGTAACACTGCAGTGAAATGAGGAACTTGTGTAACTGAGGAACAACCTGAAAATGGCCCGAGAGGAACTAGAGTTTAAACCAAAGAATAGGAAATCATCCAGTGAAGAATGAATGTGAGAGAGAGAGAGAGAGAGAGAGAGAGAGAGAGAGAGACAGACACAGAGGGAGAGAGAGAGAGACATAACAAAAGGTTTACTTCTCTATTACTGTGTAATTATTCCAAATACAATCGTTAAATCATTTAACAGGAAGTGAGGAAGTAACGTCCGTGACAGAAGCTCAGCGTGATGGAGTTCACCTGCAGAGCTGGATAAACAGTGTGATGTTTAAAAGTGGGAATAAAATCGGAGTGAACCGGAGGATATAAAGTGTGTTTATTATTCAAATGTTACAGAAGCAGGATGTAGAAATGTCATAAAAACTCCACTCTAAAGAGTCACACAGGCTCGTACAGCATCAGTGAGCTCCAGGCTGAGAATCTTTCATCATCTAGTCTACACTTTAATTCTGGTGTTTTAGTCAGATTTTCAGTGTGACAGGAAACAGTCCTCATCCTAACAGGAAGTAGATTATTCAAATCTCAATTGTTCTTAATGTGTAAAAATTATTGCTGCATTCATGGACTGGACCTTCAGGGTGTGTTCCAGCCTCATGTCCAGTGTTCCTGAGATACACTGCAGGTTCACAGCCACCGTGACCGGGAACTGACCGGGAACTGACCGGGAACTATTCTTCTTTAATATATCACTGGATAATGAAATTATTGTAACCCCAAAATAATCATCATTATATAAGAATAAGCATAAATATTCATCTATATAATAATAATAATATGCATGAATATGCAAACTGAGTTAACTTAACTTAGCCACCTGATAGTAATCTAGCTCATATTTCAGTAAGAGTGTCTCGTAGACAATGTTTCAGTGTTACCATGGCAACCAACATCTGCCCATGGCTAACCCTGCCTAAAGCTGATGAAGTGAGTGAAGTTTCCTCGCTGGTTGCAGGTTCAGTACCCTCAGGATTCATGAGTCTTATCATTCTCTATAATTTGCATATTTTAAGCAGAGTGAATTCGGTAACATAATAAACTGTGCTTACTTTTAGCTCCGCCCACAAATTAAATCAGTACAGAGGAACCATCAGAGTCTCTGATCAGTAAACCTCTACAATCAGCCTGAGCACCTGAGAGAAGTTATATATTTTAAATCAATTTTTTGGTGTAAAATTTCTCACATTTATTCAGTGTGTGTAAAAATAATACACATTTAACATGTTTAATAAAAACACGCCCATCCTTCACAGGCCTCCAGTGATCACTCAGGAAAGTTTTTTTCAGAATGAGAAGATGGCGTCTGAATGAAGATGTTCACCCGAGCTCCTGCCTCACCCACATCTCTTAAACCCTACTACAGATCCTTCCTCTCCTCTTCTCACTCAGGCACGATGTCGAGGTCGTGATTTAATGCCACCAGATTAAACTAAAATTCATCTTTCTCTGTCCAAAAGCCAGTGTCATGTTACTTCCTGTTCTGATAGAAATCTATCAGTAGCTCATGTGTCAGCTTCCTGTATGATTTTAAAAGAAGTAAAATGGTGGCAGCCTCGTTAAGCAGCAGGAGTCACGTGACCTGCGGTGTAGAGTGATCTTTACTGACCTACTGCATTCTACTGCATGGCCAAAGTGAATAAAAAAAAACACCGTGAGAAAAAGTCAGTCCCACATCTCACTGAGGTTCAGTAAACTCTGAGCGGCGCAGACAAGTTCCGCACGGAACCAAAACCACTGAACCTCCTCTATCTAAAATTATCACTGGAGAACGAATCAAGATAAAATGACTGAGAGAAGTGAAACTGCAGGTGGAGAAAAGAACCTGCTCTCAGCAACACCTGGATCGAGAAAAAATCGAGAAAAAACCAACAAGTGCATCACGACACCATCGAGCCGCTCCACCGAGAAGAGAAGAGAATAACGCACAGCGTTCCTCTGAAGATCTCCACAGTTTGCTCGGTACAGCAGTTCCTCCTGGCTTGTCTATTGATTGATTTATTGTTGTTTAAACTCTCAGTAAGCGTAAGCCTGTAGTCGTAGAGTTCTATCTAGAACCTTCAGGGGTTTCCCACTGAGGCAGGGTTTGTAGGGTTGGAGATTTTCACTCTAGATGTTATTTTAAAATGTAAACATGTTTCTGGATGATCTCCTCTCACATTCACATCTTTATTATTTAAAGAGAGAATTAAATGTAAAAGGGTGTGAAGTGTGCGGCACATGTCAGCTTCTGCTTCACTCCGTTAAAGAGGAACCAGGTTGAAAGAAAACGATCCCAAACTCTCCAAACTAAAAACAAACAAAAGGCCAGAATATAATAACAGAATAAAGTTTTACTCACCCATCTCCAACCACGACGCACTTAATCGCCTGCATTTTCTCTCTACACTGAGACCGAGTCCGAAGAGCCGCAGGATGGAAACTGCACAGAGAAGGTGTGATACAGGAAGCCCGAGTGTGAGTGTGTGTGCGCGCGTGCGTGTGTGTGTATAGAGCTGTCACTGTGTTAGCGCGCACCCCCTCTACAAGGTTGTGAGCGTGCCCGGTCTTGCGCGTGCGTGTGTATTAACACACCTCTGCAAATCATCAGCAGTGAACTGATCTGAGAACAGCAGAATCACACTGATCACACTAATCACACTGATCACACTGATCACATTAATCACACTAATCACATTAATCACACTAATCACATTAATCACACTGATCACATTAATCACACTGATCACACTGATCACACTAATCACACTGATCACACTGATCACACTAATCACACGATCACACTGATCACATTAATCACACTGATCACACTAATCACACGATCACACTGATCACACTGATCACACTAATCACACTGATCACACTAATCACACTGATCACACTAATCACACTGATCACACTGATCACACTAATCACACTGATCACACTAATCACACTGATCACACTGATCACATTAATCACATTGATCACACTAATCACATTAATCACACTGATCACATTAATCACACTGATCACACTAATCACACTGATCACACTAATCACACGATCACTGATCACATTAATCACACTGATCACATTAATCACACTAATCACATTAATCACACTAATCACATTAATCACACTGATCACATTGATCACACTGATCACACTAATCACACTGATCACACTAATCACACGATCACACTGATCACATTAATCACACTGATCACACTAATCACACGATCACACTGATCACATTAATCACACTGATCACACTAATCACACGATCACACTGATCACACTGATCACACTAATCACACTGATCACACTGATCACACTAATCACACTGATCACACTAATCACACTGATCACACTGATCACATTAATCACACTGATCACATTAATCACACTGATCACACTATCACACTGATCACATTAATCACACTGATCACACTGATCACATTAATCACATTGATCACTGATCACATTAATCACACTGATCACACTAATCACACTGATCACATTAATCACACTGATCACACTAATCACACTGATCACATTAATCACATTGATCACACTAATCACATTAATCACACTGATCACTGATCACATTAATCACACTGATCACACTAATCACACTGATCACATTAATCACACTGATCACACTAATACACTGATCACATTAATCACATTGATCACACTAATCACATTAATCACACTGATCACACTAATCACACTGATCACACTGATCACATTAATAACACTGATCACACTAATCACACTGATCACACTGATCACATAATAACACTGATCACACTAATCACACGATCACACTGATCACATTAATCACACTGATCACATTAATCACACTGATCACATTAATCACACTAATCACACTGATCACACTGATCACATTAATAACACTGATCACACTAATCACACTGATCACACTAATAACACTGATCACTGATCACACATCACACACTCCTTTATTAATCCCCGGTTTCCTCCGGGTACTCCGGTTTCCTCCCCCAGTCTAAAGACATGCATGGTAGGTTGATTGGCATCTCTAAATTGTCCGTAGTGTGTGATTGTGTGAGTGAATGAGAGTGTGTGTGTGCCCTGTGATGGGTTGGCACTCCGTCCAGGGTGTATCCTGCCTTGATGCGCAATGATGCCTGAGATAGGCACAGGCTCCCCGTGACCCGAGTGTAGATCGGATAAGCGGTAGACAATGAATGAATAATAATTGAATAATATAACCAGATAATAACCAGATTTGTGTAGTTTAAAGCTGCTTATATTTATTCTTTAGATACTTGCACTTACTCTTGAATACTCACTAAACATTTTAATAAACAGAACATTTTAATAAATACACTTCCTTTAAAAAGAAAAGAAATGCAAATAAATCCCGAAATGTTCCATAAAATCTAAAATCAATATTAACTCCAAAAAAAGTCAGTAGTTAAGATGAAACGATAATAAATTGGATAAAGCAGGACATTGAGCACTAAACAAACAAACAAACAAACAAACATCACACAGCTCCCTAACGAACAGTAGTTAAAGACAGACACTTCAGTGCAGTGGTGTAGCTGCCGGATGCCGCTTTCTATAATACTTCCTGTGACCGGAAGTGTAGGCGAGATCACGTGATGTGCTCAGGTGCATTGCCATTTTGATTTCGGCCACTAGAGGGCAAAAAACAACAACTACTACATTCACGCTCGCACACACACACACACACACACACAAAACTTCTGAATTGACTTCATACAAACTCTAAAGAGAGAGAGAGAGAGAGAGAGAGAGAGAGAGAGGAGGGGAGGAGGGGAGGAGGGGATGGTGATGTGATGTGCTGGTGTTTCTTCACTCGTTGTGTGTTGAAAGGTGTTTGGAGGAGTTACACTGAATTACACACATGAAGGTAGGGAGTTAATTCTGTTATTTTTCATCTCAGTGGATTTATTTATTTAGTTTTATTTTTTCCTCAGCTGCTTCCTGAAAGAAAGAGTTTAATATTTTAAAGCGTTTCACTGTGTGTGTGTGTGTGTGTGAGGGGGTGTGTGAGAGAGAGAGAGAGAGAGAGAGAGATTGAGATTACATCTATTAGTAGATTTATTTTTACCTCATGAATGATAACATGCCAATATACTTCATATAGACATCAAGACACACACACACGCATAAAGGTGTTGTTATTAATAATAATAATAATAATAATAATAATAATAATAATAATATTATTACATGTGTATGTTAATGTTGGTGTTAATATAATCTCAGTATAATTTAATTTGCTTTTTTTTAAATATTCATAATTAAATAAAGATCTCTGATGTGCAAACTAATGAGCAGGAGACAACAGAAGCTTTTAGTTCTACACACACACACACACACACACACACACACACACACACTCAGAGTGAAGGTTTGATTTATGTAAATGCAGGTCTTTGTGTCTCTGCAGTCTCCGTCCCACACGAGCAGCATGGACTCCGTGAGAAAGGACAGTTTCCTGTGGGGGAAAGGTAAAGAGGCACGAGACATTTCTGCACCGTTTACTTTTATTTTATTATCAACAGTAATATATAATATTGTAGTGTCACTTGTGGAGCATCAGGCAGAGAGAACACACAGTTTTACATCCACTCTGCAGCAGCTTTTTTGTCGTGGGTAAAAGTGAAATGTTTATACTCTAATGATTACAGCCTTCATGTTAAAATGTTCTCAAGACTTTAGAGAGTTAAAAAATAAGATTTTTGGGGATGTGAAACACGCTTAGAGGATGTGAAAGAGATCGGAGCTTCGTTCTGAGTATAAAGCGTGGAGGAGCGAGTTAATCAAGATTATTTATATCACATTAAGGAAGGAGGCAGAAACTTCTGTAACTGATATAATGCTGGTTTTTTAGCTAGTATCTAACCGGACCTCACCATCCAGAAGGTGAGAGAACGTGATCAGACCCCTGGCCTATCCGGAGGAGGGAATATCTTCTGGATTAAATGCTGAAGTTAAAGTTCCTGTGTGAGTGCAGCGGTCCAGCGCTGGGTCAGATTATCCTTCACACATGTTTCCTCTACCGAAGATTCCTGATATAAAACGCGGTCATGTCGTCAGACATTACGCTTTCATGACCTCCATTTAGATTGGATTTCAAAGAAAAATGAAATGCTAGTTCCTTCTTCAGTCCATATTTTCTAGCCCTGAGTTTATTCGGGGTTTAGCTTTGAGTGTGTTTCCAGTTGGAGGGTTAGACATTATTGTAAAACTCAAGAACAATCTGGTGACCTCTGAGCTACAGGCAGGTGATGTTAATGATCTGAATGTGGAGCGCAGAAGCTCCAGTGAAGCAGCTGCAGAACCTGACTCTGAACACCAGAACTCTCCTCACAGAAACACCGATGTTCATCTCTGACTCCAGTCACTGACTCTGAATTCATTTCACCACTTTACTGATCACCTGCTGGATTTAAAATGGTCCTGTCTCTTGGTTCTACTCAGAACTTTAGACTTTCCTTGTGTTTGTTGATGTTTAAAGTGAAATCTGAAGATGTGGAGTGAACAGAGAGATGTTTTCTGTCTTTGCAGCTCCATCAGGTTTCAGTCAGAAGGAGAAGAAGCCGACAGAATCCATCACAATGCAGAAGAACAACATCCTCGATGATATCCAGGTATATCACGTTCTCAGCTCACATGCACACACACACACACACACACACACACACACACACACACACACATTGTAAAGACATGACCCATCACATTTCCACACTGTATCCCACAGAAACTCCGGCTGGAGATTGAGACTGTTATGAGTGAGATCCACACCATGGAGTCCAACGAGGAGAAGTGAGTGACCTCCACCTCTGCTCACAGTTTGGGTTCTCCAGCACAGAACCACACGTGTTTCATCATACAAGCAATTCAGATAATTACGCTACCACACATCCATCCTCACAGTCTTTAAGGAAAAGGGTTCTTCAGGGGTTCTTTGGCTAGTTAATGGTTCTGAGTGGCTCTGATTCATGTCTATCGTGTTCTCTGTCCAGCACTAACATAGGTTCTGTACAGTGTATTCATTTCTGCCTCAGCTGGACTCTAGAACATTCTGTCTAGAACCTGCAACAGTTCAATAGGCTAAGAACCCTTGATTATCCTGTGAGCCCTTAAAAGAACCCTTGTTTTGTACTTCCTGAAACCTTTCGAGTTCTTCACCTGTCTATCTAAAGGAACACTAAAGGTTCTGTGTTGAACTTTACGATAGAAGGATTATAACAGATGAAGAGGCTTCATTGGATCACTTACAAAGAACCCGTAATGATCCAGTGAACCCTCACAGAACCCTTGAACACATCAGTTGGGTTTGATCTCGTGCTTGAAGAAAAAGGTTCCAGTTGAAGAGTTCTTGAGCAGAACTGTGGAGAAATGAAGAGTGTTAAGTTGTGAGGGAAATGATGTTGGAGTTAACTGTAGTATATATTTATTATTCAGCCTCAAGCTCTCTCACTTCACAGTCAGTGTGTTATTCTCAGCGTAACACCCTACAGAACCGAGAAGAGAACTGGGGAACCGGAAAAAATGAAGCAAGTCTCAATTTCAGTGTAACTGTGACGGTCATGACACAAAGCGCTTCATTACCAGGAAACACACCACACAGTGAGAGACCACGGCTCATTGTGTGTGTGTGGGTGTGGGTGTGGGGGGGGGGCAGTGTTTCCTGTTTTATCAGTACACCAAAGCGTTAACGAGAAGCAGAACCTTTTAAAATATGCAGACAAAGCTAGATGATATCCAAAAACTGATTAGTGATAAATCGATGACGTCATCACATGTCAAAAACAATAAAGTGATGAAGATCACGTTGTGTTTTCATCTCTAAGCCTTTGATCTTTTTTCCACCATCAGTAAGAACATCATCATGAGCAGAATGTTCCTCTGCGGCAAGAAGAAGTTCAACATGGACCCCGTGAAGGCAAGTTTCTTTTAGAGAAATTCAAAATGACAGAATTAAGAGAGAAGAATAAAGTTCAACACAGGATGGAGGTGAGAGTTAAAGATGAGATATAGGACGGAGGTAAAGAAAGAACGAAAGTTTGAGGGAGAGAAAAGAACCACATCCTGTGTTAGTGAAGAACAGATGCAAGTGGTGCAGCCACCCAAACCTGCAGCAGATCTCACCAGAGCCTCGCTCCGGCTCAGAGACGGATTTCTGCTGAGATCAGAGCCTTTTAACGCCGAGTGGAACAAATGACCAAGAAAAAAAAAAGCATCATTACAGCCTCGTTCACAGAATTAAAACATACTACATCTTTATTTTATCTTATTATTTTATATCATATTTTTATTTTAAATTAGTTTTTCACAACATTCTATTTCAGACAATACTATTCCACTCTTTCCTGAGTCATTAACTCAACGTTTTCTCATCATTTCACTTGATCCTGGACGCCACAGGAGTGACACAGACATGACATTGCTGTTATGAGCAGTTATAGCCCTACAGCTCCTCTGATATAAGATGAGTAATAATCAGCACGGCTGTGTCAGTGTAATCCTGTGCCTTTAAGCCGTACGTGCTCCGGTGTGTTTATGTAGTGTTATTCAGCGCTGTTTTATTATCTCTTTCACACCAAGCTAAATCCATCTATTATAATGTTTAGAGCTCATAACCACTTATAAAGAATCAGGGTACGTTAATGGTTCTGTTACAGCTGTAATGAAGTGTGTGTGTGTGTGTGTGTGTGTGTGTGTTGTTGTAGGGGATTCAGTACCTGTTAGATAATGATCTGTTGAATGAAACTCCAGAAGCAGTGGCTGAGTTTCTGTATAAAGAGGACGGACTCAACAAAACAGCCATCGGGAACTTCCTGGGAGAAAGGCAGGTTCTCGCACCTCTCTCTACACCTTCTTCTGTTACTCTATTCCTTTTGCGCTATTCTTTGCGTTCGTTCTGCTGAACTCTCTCAGATTCTCCTCAGTTCTCCATAAGAGCAGGTAAAAGCTGAACTGAATGATTTTGTAATGATTTCAGGGAGGAGTTCCACCTGCAGATCCTGAAAGCCTTCGTAGATCTTCATGAGTTCTCGGATCTGAACCTGGTGCAGGCTTTGAGGTGTGTGAAGATCTTTTTCCAAACTGATCTGAGTTTAGGATTAGGAAGAGGATCAGCAGAGCTTCACTGTTTTTAAATCCAGATCAACCTTTAGATCAGATAATAACTCCACATTAGACACAGTGTCTGATTGCTGGAATTTCTGCTCACTTTATAAACTTTACAGTCTGTGACCACGACACTGAGGTCACTTTCACCAGCCTTCAGCTTCGGTTCTGGTTTATGTATTGAACTTCACAGGTGAAGCAGGACGGCATGCCTGAAACATTCATGCTGTGTTAAAGAGGATGTTATTTTATTAGCTCAGGAATAAAACAGTATTTTTTCTGGTGTTTGTTCCTGCAGGCAGTTTTTGTGGAGTTTCCGTCTCCCGGGTGAGGCTCAGAAGATCGATCGCATGATGGAGGCTTTCGCTCAGAGATACTGCACCTGCAACAACGGTGTCTTCCAGTCCACAGGTACAGGAACATCACCAGGAACCTGGAACATCACCAGCACACAGTGTCTGAGTTCACATTCAGATCAGGGAACACAACACAGTTTTATCCACACAGATTACAGTAAGGGGCGGAGTCAGGGGTCTTTCTTACACTATAGCTCCTGCTTTATTCATAAATGTCATTTTCTTTCTTCAGAAGGTCAGGTTGAAAGTCCGTACTGAAAGGTTCCTGCAGAAAGCTGAAGGTGAAGATCTGAGGTTCCATTCTCAGACATAACAGTGAAATTCTTAGTGAAAGGTTTAACATCTCAGAGCGCTCACTAACGTTTTGGACTCTGTGATGTCACTCTCTTAATATTAGCTAAACACAAGAATGTGAAAAAAAAAGGAGCAAACAAGCACCTTAATGTAGAACTCTGCAGTGTAGAACCTTCATCAGAGAACATGAGAAATAATTCATCCTGGAAATCTTTCTCTTTCTGTAAGTAAAGCAGGAGGATCTACTGAAACGCTGAGGATCTTCTTCCATGTAGCACATTTTCACACACATTCCACACCGCTGAACTCAGATGTGTGTGATAAAGTAACACACAGAATGTTGTTGTGTAGATTGATGAAGAACGTGTGTGTTTGTGTGTCTTCTGCTCACAGACTCGTGTTATATTCTGTCCTTCGCCATCATCATGCTGAACACCAGCCTGCACAACCCCAACGTCAAGGAGAAACCCACTCTGGAGGCCTTCATCAGCATGAACCGAGGACTTGACCATGGAGGAGATCTTCCTCGTGACCTTCTGACGGTGAGGAACCCTAAAGAGTTCCCTAACCAGAGAACCAGAAGGAACCGGCATCTTTTTTAATTCTCGTCATCTTCTGCTTTCCCGTAGAAACTGTACGAGAGCATCAGCAGCGAACCGTTTAAGATCCCGGTGGACGACGGGAACGATCTCACACACACCTTCTTTAACCCTGACCGAGAGGGATGGCTGCTCAAAGAGGGTGAGATGCGCGTCTACAGCTGCTCTTTTCTTTTAGAGCTTTAATGAAAGACTTTAACTAATTTATTAACCATCTAGTTTTAGGGTTAGGAATCACTGATGATATTTTTATCTTTAATTTTTATCATTTGTAGAATCATGAAAGAAAATACTTGTTTGTATTTCTTTTACTTAAATTTATTTGTTTGTTCTTAAATATTTCTACACAAGCTCAGACCTGTAGATAAAAAAATACCAGAAGTCTAATATTTCCTCCCACACACTGACCCTCCCGTCCTCTAGGGGGCAGAGTGAAGACCTGGAAGAGGAGGTGGTTTATTCTGACGGACAGCTGCCTCTATTATTTCCAGTACACCACTGTGAGTAAAATCACAAGCAGCACTGTAAACTCGTACTTACACTCGCACTCGCAGTTCTGGATTAAAAGACACCTGTGGTTTACTTCTGCAGGACAAAGAACCTAAAGGGATCATTCCTCTGGAGAACCTGAGCATCAGAGAGGTGGATGATCCTCACAAACAGGTACAAATTAAAATGCAATAAAATAAAATATAAAATAAGCCCTAAGGTCTTCTACTGTCCACTAGGTAGCAGCATCGTCACATCAGTGCAGACAGAAGGGGCGTGGCTAGAATGAATATGTTTGTAATGGGTGTGGTCAGAATGAATATATTAGGAAGGGGTGTGGTTATGGAAACCACTGTATATTAGTCCAATCAGCTCCGATGGTCACACTGCCTCTAAAACATCTACATGTGTGTGTGTGTGTGTGTGTGTGTGTGTGTGTGTGTGTGTGTGTGTGTGTGCAGTTCTGCTTCGAGCTCTTTATGCCCCACGGTAAAGGACAGAAGATAAAGGCGTGTAAGACAGATCCGGACGGTAAAGTGGTTGTGGGGAAACACAGCGCGTACAAGATCAAGGCTTCTTCTGCTGAAGAGAGAGACGACTGGGTTCAGGCTATCAGGTACACACATACATATACACACACTCACACACACTTTCACACACATACACGTACATACACATACACACATACACACACACCTATACACACATACACACACTCACACACACTTTCACATATACACACACACACATACACATACACTCACACACACTTTCACACACACACATACACACTTTCACATACACATATACACACACACACACACACACACACACACACACACACAAGGTGTGGATTAATTCAATCTGAATTCATTAAGCTGGATATTAAATCCTGTCCTTGTGTGTTTCTTCCTCAGGGCCTGTATCACTAAAGACCCGTTCTACGATCTGGTGTCTGCTCGCAAAAAGAAAATCATCAACAACAACAACAACTCAGAGTGCAGTAAATAACAACAACTCAGGGGTGCAGTAAATAACAACAACTCAGAGTGCAGTAAATAACAACAACTCAGAGTGCAGTAAATAACAACAACTCAGAGTGCAGTAAATAACAACAACTCAGAGTGCAGTAAATAACACGGGAGTGTTTGATTTATTTATTTATTCCTGATTCTGGTAACTTTCAGACTCTGATCATTTACTGAGTCTCAGGAGATGTTGAAAGTCTCTCTCTCTCTCTCCTGTATATAAGCATTAACTATGAATAAGTGGGTGGAGTTAGTCAGGGGGTGGAGTTTAGTTCACTGTAGAATGTAATGTAAATGTTGAGGTTCTGAAGCTGATACTGTACATCCACTTTCTTGGGCTTGTGGGTGATGTGGGATTTTTCCTCTGTTGTAAAAACGTGTTTGTATTTTAATTATTATAGGAATCGACTTTGATGTGGTGTAATGAAGTATTTTCCACTAACAGGAAGTTGTTTATTCCTCTTACACCACAGCAATTTGGATACATTAAATGTCTGTGAAGTGAGTTACTTCCTGTCGTCACTTCTGTTATAGCAGCTATAAACACTCGCTCCCTCAGCAGCCTCGCTTTATTCTCGCGCAATAAATCAAAAAAGTCATGCAGTTTGTCGTGTTAACAAGAATCAAAGCAAAGGAGCGTAAACTCCTCTGTCCTGAAAATGCTGGGAGAAGTAATGTTCACGCGAGCTGCACACGTCCCTGTGAAGGAGCTGTTTCCATAGCAACGATATTAGCATGCGTGCATTAAAATAAACCTACTCTTCTAGAGAAGTAATCAACACCCTCTATCAGCTCTGTGGTTTAAGTTTGTTTAAGGTGTTTAAGTGTACACAGTGATGTATGAAATGTGAAATGAAGGCACCTTTAGCACTGACACGTTTTAAAGATGTACAGTTTGAAAAAATGATGTATATAGAATTGATTAATTTATTAAACTCATGTGTTAAATGTATTTAAGTTGTGTGTGTTTCTTATTTTGAGCTTTCAGATGTATGATCTCACTAACACTGTATTTCCTGAAGCTGGGAGTAGAAAGATGTAGTGAACACTTGTGTCCAGCAGGAGGCGATATTTATTTATAGATTTATCACACACTCAATAAATAATTACACACACGAATTCTTCATCATATTTCTCAAATTCAAAGCCACTACATTCACCTCAAACATATTTATTCTGCATGAAATTAACTAAGAAAATAAAATTTGAACCGTAGTGTTGCATGTCTTTAATGATAAACTGCTCAAATAATGAAAGGAACACTTAGAAAACACATCAGATCTCAATGGGGGGAAATATCCTGCTGGATATCTATACTGATATGGACTGGGTAATGAGTTAGGAACGAAAGGACATCGTTTGATGGAAATGAAAATGATCAACCTACAGAGGGCTGAATTTAAAGACACCCCAAAAATCAAAGTGAAAAAATGATGAAGCAGACTAGTCCATTATGCTGAAATTTTATTGCAGCAACTCAAAATGGTACTCAGTAGTTCGTATGGTCCCCACGTGCTCGTATGCATGCCTGACAACGTCGGGACACGCTCTTAATGAGATGACGAATGGTGTCCTGGGGTATTTCCTCCCAGATCTGGACCAGTGCATCATCGAGCTCCTGGACAGTCTGAGGTGCAACCTGGCGGCGTCGGATGGACTTCTGGAGGTCATTTTGTAGGGCTCTGGCAGTGCTCATTCTGGAAGGACTTCTACGGCCCTGTCCAGCTCTCCTAGAGTAACTGCCTTTCTCCTGGAATCTCCTCCATGCTCTTGTGCTGGGAGACACAGCAAACCTTCTGGCAATGGCACATATTAATGTGCCAACCTGGAGGAGCGGGACTGCCTGTAGGGTCCAGGTATCGCCTCATGCTAACAGTAGTGACACTGACCCTAACCAAATGCAAAACTAGTGAAAAACAGTCAGAAAAGATGAGTAGGGAAAAAATGTCAGTGGCCTTCACCTGTAAAACCTCTCCTGTTTTGGGCGTCGTCTCATTGTTGCCCATCTAGTGCACCTGTTGTTCATTTCATTAACACCAAAGCAGCTAAAACTGAATAACAACCCTCTCTGCTACTTAACTGACCAGATCAATATCCCAGGAGTTTCACTGACCTGATGCTATACTCTGATTAAAAAGTGTTCCTTTAATTTTTTGAGCAGTGTATTAAACGCGTAAGCGTGTAGTAAACGCTTGTGTCCACCAGATGGCGATGTGCTACTGCACAAACAATCACACTGCGTGGCGCATATAATTTTATACATTTATTCCGCACGCAGTTAACTGTTACCTTTTGAACACTTATATGGCTGTAATGTAGAGTTTGTGCGTTTCAGTAAAATATTCATGTCGAACACTGAAGATTAAATTTTAGAAGTGAATTTCGAGCACTTTATTCTCTGACTTTCAACAAAAATCAGCCGTCAGTTAGCATACAGCTGCTTTTCATTAGTTCATTAGCCACGCCCACAAAACTCATATAAAGGTAACGCCCGCGGGCGCCATTTTCTCTGCTGCTTGTTTAAGGATTTATTTTAGAATAGCTTTTGTTTCTTTTCTGTCTGGTATTTTTTATGAGTCGACAGAAACCGTGTTCGAGAAAATGTTCCTTAAACTGGTGTGTAAATGTAAAAAAAAAAAAAAAAGTGATTTAATGGTGAAGGTGGATATTAAACCCCAGCTCTACACTTCTGCATGTTGAAGCAGTTGCACATCACTGACCTCACACTGGGACTGAAGGAACTGGATTAAAGTGTTCATTAATGTCTATTCCTCTAGATAAAAGACACCTGCTGTGTGTATCAGAAGAAGAAAACAGATTTATCTTTCCACAATAAAGGCAGAAGCTCCATGAGTACTCGTACTGAACACAGTGTTTCAGACCTCAGGAATAAACATGATTATTTTCTGGATTTTTCTGGATTTGCTCTGCTTTGGTCCTAGTACATGAGGAATTTATGAATTGGGATATAAACTATACAAGTTGAATAATTCCGGAAACAATTCCCATCAGGTTTACGGTACATAGTCCTTATTTAAAAATTCCTTCAAATGACAACCTGGATAAAAATGTAGAACAGAATTTTATTGATTAATTGATTGCAAGTTGTGTCGAGGCTCGTAGTGTTAGTTTGCATTTCCACGGGCCTCCTGTCTGTCTTTTATAAACACACTTCATTCATCATCATCATCATCATCATCATAAAAAAGTGTAAACACAATGATTCAGTTCCACCTGCTGAAGCGTTAGAGACCTGATCATGATGAATGTTGATGAACTTTAATGTACAATGGTCTTTAATCGGCACAAACACTGAGGATTTTATATTTTATTAGCTATTGTATTTTTATTCATTTTTTAAATTTCTTTTTCAGTCTAATTTGTGTAATTAGAATAAAATCATTTTTTCCATATATGTTCTGGATGACTGTAGAGTTAAAGAGGTCTTAAACTTCCCTTAAAATTTATTAATAACATTTTAAGCTTAAAATACTGCTAAAATTTTAAGGTAAGCAATCCAGTGTTTCTGAACGTGACCTAAAGATCGTTTCGAGAAGCCACTTTCAGTTTATTTCTGATGAGCTCGTTCTCCGAGGTTAAACGGAGGTGACCTCTTTAACATCTCTCTTGCTCTCGCTGCTGTTTGCTGAGTCCAACACTTTTTTTTTTACCGTTACTGTGAATCTGCTCTGTAAAACTGAAACTGTGGTCTGAAGCTTCAATTTCCTTCACTTCCTCTCTGGCGTCACCTCCATCTGCTGCTCGTCTTTCTTCTGTTTCTTGGCAACATTAAAGATAGTGAGAAAATCAGGCATCACGTCATCTCTAGAGCCTGTGCTGGAGTTTACAGAAAAAAACAGGAGAAGAATATTCCATTCTGATATTTTACACTTAGACGTCATTGTAGAGTTTAGTGTAAGTAGGTCAGTTGAGTGTGTGTTTGTGTGTGTGTGTGTGTGTGTGTGTTTTAGCCAGAGACGCAGTGGTAATTCAGTAGTCAAACAAAGGTGGGGATTGAAACTGAACCGCGCCTACAGGACGCATGCTGAGGTCAGATCTATACACATGTAAATACAGTGTATAGCAGTGAACATGTGAAGTTTTCTCTGTTCTGAAGATTTATGTGCTGAAAAATCTGGATGTAATGGTTTGAAATGTAAAAAAAAACACACACACAAGCGCAGGAATTTTATTGAAGCTCTAAAGGTTGTTTTTTATTGCAGTCAGTAAAAATCTCTTAAAAACTGTACATTCCTGCAGTCCATCCAGTGCATGGACACACACACACACACACACACACGTGGGAGTTTCACAGCTCGTCACACAACACACACACCACACGGCGACATGTTCACACTAACAGCGGCTTCTTTATTTGAACTTTGTCATCTCATATTTCGGAGGTGAAGCGTCGTCGCTGGCGAGTCCGATCTCTCACACACAGAACCCCTCGGTCTAGAACATTCTGCTCTGAGACCGGTCTCACCTTTCCACACTGTACAGTACATTTACACTCCCATGCCTTTTCCTGTCCATTTTTTACACTCTGTAACGTTTCTGTCTTCGACTGTAAGAGCGTTAAGCGTCCGCCGCTCTCACGACTGAATACACGACTTCTTCTGGTTGCGTTTTTGTCCCTTGGAGCCTGAAAAGACACAAAGACGCCATTATTCCACTGAAAAGCTCCGAGAAACCTGCCATCAGTGTCCTGGTTAAATCACATCACAATCAGACTGACACAATAAACTGGAGTGAAACTGGACTGGATTCAACTCTCTAATGAAGCTCTGTTCACACTTACAGACACTGAGTCATTTCTCTTTATCATCACATCATTTGGTGAATTTTTTTTCCTTCCGGTTTGTCAAGGGGATTTTTGCTGCAGAAAGTTTTTCATCTTAATCGTTTTTAATCACTTTCCTGAAAGTTGTGTAAGTTGTTAGCTCATTAGAGGGAAAAAGAAATAAGTCTAAAGACGATCTTTTGTATAAAAACAAGCATAAATAAATCCTCGCTTTTTAGAGTTAAATTGCAGTCACGTGAAGCGTCACGTGGTCACGTGAAGCTGCCAGAATCTCAGCGTAGGTGCAGATATTTCACTTCAGACTGATCACTCCATAATCCGATAGCATTCGCTCTCATTCTTTATTTAATAATTATAACTTTTTAGAGAAAATGATATTAAATGTCACACAACACAAAGAGCTGGAAAACCGACGTTCCTGAGACTTTAGACCGAAAGCTGTGTGGAGTTCTTCAGGTTCTGCAGATTTAGGAGCGTGAAGTGGTCACTGTAGTGTCTCAGAAAATGTGCCTCCTGGACACAGAGTTAAGCAGTGAAGTTTCTTTCAAATAAATAGATAGATAGATAGATAGATAGATAGATAGATAGATAGATAGATAGATAGATAGATAGATAGATAGATAGATAGATAGATAAATCTGCCTTTAGCAGAGAAGCTGACAGAAACGTCTCTTTTCACTCAAACACAAACATTCCTGATTTCTGAAACTTTCTGATTGTGTGTATGTGTTTGTTTAAGATATTTGTGTGTGTGTGTGTGTGTGTGTTGTTAAAATGTTTGTGTGTGTGTTGTTAAGATCGTACCTTCCTCTGCTCCTGTGCTGATCACCTGCATGGACACGCTTCTCTGAGGCAGTTTTGAGGATTTTTTGCTTTTAAATTTCAGCAGGTTCGGTTTTTCTATGACGACGAAAGAATCGTCCAGTTCGTCTCCGACCACACTGGCGGGTTTTTCCCCCGCTGAAGGAGGTGGTGTGTGCTTGCCGTTGGGTATCTGCACGTTCTCAGGCTGCACCTCCTTCACATGAGTAGCCGTCTTTGGTGACTCCTTTGTGTGACTGGTCAGTGTTGGAGATTGTTTGACATGATTGGTCAGCTTTGGGGAGTCTTTAATGTGATTGGTCAGCTTTGGGGAGTCTTTGATCTGACTGGTCAGCTTTGGGGAGTCTTTGATCTGACTGGTCAGTTTTGGGGAGTCTTTGATCTGACTGGTCAGCTTTGGGGAGTCTTTGATCTGATTGGTGGGCTTTGCTTGACTGTGATTGGCTGTTTTCACGTCTGATGTGTTGTGATTCTGATTGGCTGTCTGTAGATCTGGACTCTGATTGGGTGACCTGCCTTTAAGGAACAGCCTGAAGGAGCTGCGCTTCTTTTTTGGACTGAACAAAGGCGATTTATTTCCATCTCCTTTACTGTCACCCGTCTCCTCCTGAGCTGCTCCGTCTGGCTGCTCTTTAGCGCCCCCACTGGTGTGGTGTAACTTCGCGTTGCTTTCCGCACTGTTTCCGGCGTATTCCCTGAGCTTGCTCAGATCCTGCAGCGAGCCAGTGAGGCCTAAACTGTTTCCCACCACCAGGGCGTATTTGGGATTGTGGTATTTGTGTGCAGGAACTTTCAGATGGACCTGCTTGGATTCTCCCAGAGAGACCTGAAAGCGGGAGGTGGATGCAGGTAGGGCGGGCTGGGTGTTGGGGGTGGGTGGAGCTTTCAGGAGGGGGGTGGGCATGGTGTGTCTGGGGGGTTTGGGAATGTGGAACTCGTGGTACAGGTCCACTTTCTCGGACACGGCGTAGAGCTCGCGGAAATCGTTATCGAAGAAGTCGACCACGTGACCGGACATGACGGTGATGGTGTTCCGGTTCATCCGAGACGAGGTCCAGGTGAAACTGGGGGAGGAGACAGAAATAAATAACTGACCGAACGAAAAAAAAAAACAAAAAACAAGTCGATTAATAACGCACAGTGGGCTTTGTCTAATTACATCTCAGTATTTTTTTTAAATAAAGGTACAAAGATCTGACCTGTAGGAGCCGAACATCACTTTCTCTCCGTCCACCAGCATGTACTTGGAGCACAGTGACCCCGGGAGTCTTCCGAAGCACAGAGCCAGACCGCTTCCTCTCACCATCCTCACACACACATTCTGATGAAACAAACACAAACCGTTCACACGCTGAAATCACGCCAATGACCTGATCTCTGAAATCCTGAAATCTCTAAAGATCATCTACAATATCCTTCATGTGTTTAACAAGTCACATGACATGCTCCTTATTTACAGCCTGAAGTTTATGATATGGTTGTGTGTGTGTTATGTCCCACTTTGGTTGATATGTCCCTTCATTTCTCTAATAAAATATTTCAATCATTTAAAATACATTAATATGAATATAATAATATATTAAAAACTGAAACAAAACAAGAACTCTAAATATCTCAGATTTATAGAAATGTTTATCATGTTCATAAAGCTGCTCCACTGAAACTAAACATCACCACGTAATGTCATACATCATGAGAAGAGTTCAGAGTTTTGTGTTTAATTTTAATTTGCTAATGAAGAAAAATAAAAGCTCCGTCAGCAGACCTGTACCTCGTCCCTTTTGCACTTGTCTTTATTCTGTGTACTTAGTACTTAGGGAGAAGGTGAGGTTTAAACACTCACTTAAACAAATATCCAGCAAGAAGCTGATCACACACACACACACACACACACACACACACACACAGGAGTGCCACTGCAGAGGGAAGAGAGTGAGCCAAAAAAGGAACTTGAGTTGAGGAGAAAAAATGGAAAAAGAAACAGAGAATACAGAAGTAAATGCGAGAGAGAGAGAGCGTGTGTGTGTGTGTTTGAGAGAGAGAGAGAGAGAGAGAGAGAGAGAGAGAGAGAGAGAAAAGGAAGAATTTTAGGAAATAAAAGAACAAAGAGAAGTTTCTTGAGCTGTTTTTACTCTCTGTTC
>JAUCMX010000016.1:24048141-24073141 GCA_033459395.1 Hemibagrus guttatus | reverse complement strand
GTACCAACACACACACACACACACACACACACACACACACACACACAGGGCTGATGTTTGAGGAATTGTGTCTGGAGTCAGCAGATAAATGTAGAACATCTGTGTGGTGACTCATCAGTGTGGAATTGTGTACAGAGTGTGAACATGATGATTCAGCAGATTCATGTTGGAGCAGAGCTGCACGCTGACCTTCACACACACACACAGCACACAACAAACAGCATACACACAACACACACAGCTCATACAACACACAGCATACACAGCACACACACAGCACACACACAGCATACACACAACACACACAGCACACACACAGCACACACACAACACACACACACAACACACAACACACACAGCACGCACACAGCACACACACAACAAACACACAACACACACAGCACACACAGCTCATACAACACACAGCATACACACAGCACACACACGGCACACAAAACATACACAGCACACACACAGCACACACACAGCACACACACAACACACACAGCACACACAGCACACACACACAGCTCATACAACACACAGCACACACAGCATACACACAAAACACACACAACACACACACAACACACACAGCACACACAACACACACACAGCATACACACAGCACACACAACACACACAGCACACACAACACACACAGCACACACAACACACACACATACAACACACAGCTCAATGCTTCATGTTATTCATTAAGATTACTTAGTTACTCTTATTTAAACCTGCGGAATATCAGAACGTTACCATGACAACCACCATCTTGTCTGTAGCTAGCATTAGCTAAGTGACTCTGCAGGGGGTGGAGTTTTACAGCCCCGCCCTTTACAGGAAAAGACCTGTTTAAAATGCAGAATTGTGATAAATTGCATAAAGCATTAAATTTGATGAAATCATCTGCATAATGAGAATCAGCAGGTGGGAGGAGTTTATCCAAGCCACCCCCACTTGGGTTGGATTCTTCTGTCAGCCTCCTAACAGAGGGATTAATACAATAACAAAGGATTAATAACAAAGGCGCTGTAGACGCTGTTGACATTCAGGTTTAACAGAAGTGCCAGTGTCTCTGCAGCACATAAACACACAGATCATAAAAATGTTGTGGTGTGAGAATGAAATTCAAATCCCAGATGAAAACCATTTGCTTAATGATCCTGAAAAAACAGGTTCCACGCCCAGCGTGCAGCTTCCAACCGCTTCAGGACTCGCCGCATGAGTCCTGAGCAGTGGATGTACAGGTAGAACATGACACCTGAAATAACCCACCCTGTGTGTGTGTGTGTGTATGTGTGTGTGTGTGTGTGTGTGTGTGTGTGTAATCTATTGATTGTTTAATCTATAAGATTAGAATGAAGAACTGCAGGGGATAAGAAGTGACAGAGGAAACCCCTCAGAGAAGCACTCTGATGTCCGGCTCACTGATGAAACAGTGTCATGATGATGATGATGATGATGATGATGATGTCATAATGGGTTAGGGTAGGTGTAAATCTGGCAGTGTAACTCTCTAACTCTGTGGTGAAGATCAAGGAATGACGAGGGCGGGAAATAATGATAAAGGATATAAAATGAATCAAGTTTTAAATGAGTTTAAACAGATGTTATTATTTACAGTAACATTATAATAATCTCATTATTATTCATTATAATCCTCATTGACCCGTGGCTCACACGGCACTCCCACGGCACTCACATGGCACTCACACGGAAATTCACAGGAAACAATCACTATCAGAGTTCATTTCTAATCTGTGATCTTTCCTCATTCAGTTAAAGTTTTTTTCCCTCCCTTCGTCACCATAATCATCATCATCTCACTCAACAGGTACGACCGAAGCTGAAATGAATGTGATTATCAGAACCGGTTTTGCCCCGGGGCTTTTACCAGCATGTCAGAGACGAGAGCTTTACTGTTACTGTACAATTAATATTAATGAGAGCGGAGTGTAATTAAAGCTGCACCAAAACATACTGAAGTCTTTATGTCAATTCTGTCGCTCTGTAATGAGCAAGAAAAACATTTACTAATCATTTTATTATGAATTGTAATGATTAGATGTATTGATAAGTTTTTATAAAGTTTTATTTTGAAGTTTTTATAAAGTTCTAGTTATTAGAGCTGTGTGTTGAGCTAAAGCAGTAGCATTTAGCAGGATAAGCTCCGCCTCCAATAGTATAGCTTCTGAAAAAAAGTGTTTTCTCTAGAACAGGAACTTAAAAAAAAACATCTGGAATGACAAGTTAGGAATTAAACCTGGCCCTACTTCCTCATCTGAATCTGCCCTCAGAGTTCCTGATAAAAAAGTTCCTCTATCGCTGATAAAGTTTCTGGGCTTTTTCTTTGGGACTCCCGAACCCAAAAATTATATCATGGCTCTGGAAAGAGTTCCTAAAAGGTTCCTGGGCTCTTAGAAAGTCCCTGAATAGCTTTCTGAGTCCCATAAAAATGTGTGAGTCTCTAAAATCTTCTTGGGTTCCTCAAAAGGTTCCTGTAGCTGTTCACATTCTGCTAGAGAGATGTTTCTGATGTGTTTCAGGAGGACGGTGAGATGTGAGATGATCTGGTGTACAATTTTTGTGACATAAACGGAACGTGTCTCTTCCTTTCTGTCTCTGGTCATGTGACTGATGGGATGTGAGTGTAACAGGATGGAGATGTTGGAGAGGTGTGACGCTCTAACTGAATCAAAATGTCACGAGTCTTCTTACAGACGATAATTATGACCTTTATTATCTCTCAGCTTTATGATTCTGAATCAACAAACACTGAATCACTACTGAAACTGGTACAGGTCCAACAGGGTGGGGGGGGTTGGGGACAGAGAGAGAGAGAGAGAGAGAGAGAGAGAGAGAGAGAACAAAAAGAAAGAGAGAGAGAACAAGTAGAGCTGAGAAGAAAAATAAAAGATCTGTAAAATTCCTGGCTCTGTGTTAACAAGTTATTAGGAATCATAATTACTTCATTATCTCATAATCCACCTTCACACAGTCTTCACATAATAATAATAACAATAATAATAACAACAACAATAATAATAATAACAATAATAATAATAATAATAATAACATTAATAATAATAATAATAATAACATCAATAATAATAATAATAATAATAATAATAATAACAATAATAATAATAATAATAACATTAATAATAATAATAATAATAATAACAATAATAATAATAATAATAACATTAATAATAATAATAATAATAATAACATTAATAATAATAATAATAATAATAGTCCTGTCAGTGACCCACAGTCATGTAGTAAACACTGTTCAGGTGTATTACTCAGATCATTCCAGACAGGATCACTGAGAGAGCGAAGAGTTCATTATTTATCATAACACTACAACTCATTTAGGAACAAACCACAAACCAAGGGGCCACAACTACACATCTACACAACTACACAACTACACATCTACACAACTACACATCTACACTACTACACATCTACACTACTACACAGCTACACAACTACACTACTACACAACTACACATCTGTTGTAATTCGGTGTCTCAGGTACAGAAGCTTTTGTATTTAACTGAATCTCCATTCGGACTATAAAGCAGTATATTGAGGTTGAAATTGATTTGAAATTCTACTCAACACTGACCACACACTGAACACACACTGAACACACACACTGAACACACAGTGAACACACACTGAACACACACTGACCACACACTGAACACACAGTGAACACACACACTGAACACACAGTGAACACACACTGACCACACACTGACCACACACTGACCACATACTGAACACACACTGACCACACACACTGAACACACAGTGAACACACACTGACCACACACTGAACACAAAGTGAACACACACTGACCACACACTGAACCCCAGTGAAGAAACTCATTGTGGAGTAAAGGAGATTTTACAGGAAGCTTCAGAAAAAAAACAGACTTAATGACCATGATGAAGATGAAGTGAGGAGTGAACCCCACCCCCAACACCTGACCTGTTCAGCGTCCAGTTTACTGGACATGACTCTAATCACTTTATCAGACCCAGCATCATTATTATCTACATAATAAATCCTTATCATTTTTTATTCAGTTCTTATAGAACTCACCTCATTGCACTGATCTAACAAGCCTCTCCCCTCCACGCACTCGTGTGCTGCTGCAGGACAGAACATCTAGAACATTCCATATGATTTCAGAGCTTTAAGATAAAACGTTCCACAACATTCTCTCTACTATTTTTACTTTTAGATCTGCAACATAAATATTCATGTCCACTTCAAAGATTCGGTCAAAATATTCCACAAGCACCAGAACAGTCCGTTTTTCTGTAACAGCATGTCCCTGTTACAGCACAGCAACTCACAACACCTAGCAGCTTTTATCCAGTTAGAGTTACATTTCATGCTGTGGATCTTCTGTGAAGTGACTCACTGTGAGAGTCCCGCAGCAGCCTCGCTTTATTCTCTCTTCAAGTTCATCAGAGAAAAAAGACACACAAAGTTCCAACTTTAGCTCTCTGGTTCCACTGAACTGACACTGGAGACTCCTTCCTCACACACACACACACACTAATAATTACAAAGATAATTATATTTATAGAGAGCACCAGATGAAAGAGCACCAGATAGAGGTGTGTGAAGGTTAGAGTGGGAATAACAGACACTGGACATGTGACCGGTCATTACTTGACCCTTCAGCTTAAACAGGATTATCTCCGGGAATCTATTCTACTGTTTGTGTTGCAGCTCCTCCTTTAGATTCATACTTCATTAACACCTGATCCTTAACGAGGTTAATGAATGTCTTCAGACAGGAAGTTGTTTGGGGAAGAACGTAAATAAAATCCACACACACTGGTGTTCACGCTGCAGCGTCTTCTGACCGCTTACTCTCAGCTTTATTGGAGAAACTGTCAGGATTATAACACCTCGTGGTAGAAGTCATATAAAGACAGTAAACACACATGTGACCCAGAAACACTGCTGAGCTGCATGTGCTGTGTGTGTGTGTGTGTTCAGTTACAGCTCTGATCCAAACACTCAGACTGGGTTCTGACACCTAAACAGAACCCCATGGTCACTCATGCTACCCCCATGGTCAGTCATTCTGCTGAAATATTTGAGGAAAATCCAAACATGACATTACGGTTTATTTCATCGCCATTTAATTAAATAAACAAATTATTTACAACTTATTAAAGTTAAGCTATTTTACTAACTACAGTTCTATGCAAAATTTCAGCACCCCTAGACAAACGGCATATTTTGTTGATTTTTGAAATGGAAAAAGTGACAAACAACCGCTGATGCGACGGATTAAAAGCCCTTCGTGGAGGAAGAGTGACGTCTCTGTGTCTCTGCATGAGAAACCCTCGGCTTGGCAACATCACACAGATTAGATTAAAGTACAGACTGTGATGAAGTCTATTTTATAAACCGTACCAATAAGAAAAGTTCTGCTTGAGGTTAGAGGCCTGTGTGTGTGTGTGTGTGTGTGTGTGTGTGTGTGTGTGAGGCAGAGAGAGAGGTTTACCTCTGTGTGTGAACAGGTGTGAGGAACTGGGACAGGAACTAAACATTTTCATTTAAAACATTTTAACAGAGTGGATACTTTTCTCGTTCCGTGTGTGTGTGTGTGTGTGTGTGTGCGCGCGCGCTCCTAATGATGATGAACATGATGAAAAAGAGACTTTGGTGTGTAAAAGTGGCAGAATCAGAGTAGAGGAGGTTTTTCCGAGCCTCATGAGCTGATGGTCTTTACCTTGTGCGCCTCCTGGATCATTCTCCTGACCACCTCTTTGATGTGAGGACTGCTCTCTTTGGGTGGATGTGTGTAAACCGACACGCGCGTGACTCCCCGATAAAAGCCGCCGGTGGGCCAGCCGAGCTCGAGCGTCGGTACCTCGGTGTCCGACACTGTGGGCCAGTAGGTGGAGTGTACTCCCGAGTCCGAGCCCAGGGGTGAGCGCGGCGTGCGCGGCTCTGACCGGAGATCGTTGTCGGGATCGGGATCGGGATCGTCGTATTCCCGGAACGTCTCACGGATCCATTTGACTTCGCGCGCCGAGAGAAAGTCTTTGATGTTGTCCTCGCGAAGCCGCAGCTTGAACGCACCGTCCCCGTTCCGCAGCAGATGCTCGAGCGCCGCGCGCTGCTCCTCGCTGTAATAAAACTCCGGTTTGGATTCGGGAATTTTCACGTTAACGTGTTCTTCATCCATGCAGATGAGCTGCGAGTCCGCCATGACACTGCCACTTCTCCTCAGCGCACCTCCCGCTACCTGGCCGTGTCCCTCACTGTAGCCGTGGAAACTTAGGAGACTTCCGGTGTATTATAGGGGCGGCGCACCCGGGAAGAAGAGGGTGGGAGGTGTTTTTGGGGTGTTTTGTGTTTTGGGGGCGGGGCTACAGCACCTGGTGTCCGTTATGTAACTCACTTCTGACGTCACTAAAAGTCCTGAACCGACTCTAAGCTTTAGATAAGTTTAGTTTAAAACTCAACAGTAATAAGCTGACGAGAATAAGCAGGTTATTACACTGTTATTACACCGAAGCTACAGCGGGAAGCAAAGACAAACACACGTGACTCCTCCTGTCAGACGTGAGAGAACAAAAAGAGAGAAAACAAAAAAACCCAAAATTTCATGTCACTCATTTGTAATGGTTTTATTACAGAAAAAAATAAAAAAAAATAAAGTTACTGATCTAAAATAATAGTTTAAAGTGAATATTTAAAATATGGTCTACATTAAAGTCTGTAGCAATAATAATAATAATAATAATAATAATAATAATAATAATAATAATAATAATAAATGTTTCATATAATAGATTACATTAAAGACCATGTTGAGGTTAATAAAAAAAAAACAAGCATAAGAAAAACTTTTAGAAAAGAAAAAAAAAGAATAAAGCAAGAAAGAGTAACACAAAAATCGGGGGAAACGGTTCTATTTTGTAGCATAGTGACCGGTCAGATGATGTCAGTTCCAATAAACTGAATATTAAATATACAGAAAGATGTTTGTAGTTGTTCTTCTGTACAGTGGATCGACCCTGGTCCTGGATTTCACCCTGACAACACACTCTGTGTCCTCCGATCTCTAACACACTCAGATGAGTGAGAGAGAGAGAGAGAGAGAGAGAGAGAGAGAACCTGAGGTGTCCAGGAGCCGGACTGAGGAACAGTGATTACATTAGCCGTTTCTCAGAGGGAAAGCAGGAGAATAACAGCGCGTTCCCGTTCCGTCCGTGTGTGGGATCTGGAGTGAGACGGAATCGTACCTCTCTGTTCAAAGCACACTAAATAATGATTCTGAAATTAATCCAATTAATGTCGTTATCCTGTCCTCGTAATCAGTGCTGAATGGAAAAGATCTGACTTAAAGTGTAAAAGCGCCACAGAAGAACCGCTTCACCGGGTGGTTTACATCTGAGCCGTGTAGTTGGCAGGGAAAAGTCCGACGATCCCGCGCAGGCGTCCTTTCCACCACGACGCATCGGAACGATCCAGAACCTCAATGACGTCACCAGCGTTGAAGCCCAACTCATCATCTTCCTCTGCGACGAAGTCATACAGAGCCTTTACCAGTACGGATGGCCTCTGTCATAACACACACACACACACGCACACACACATAGTGACATTGAGGAGATTTAATATAGAAAATCTTAACATTATATAAAACAGGTGTGTGTGTGTGTGTGTGTGTGTGTACCGGTGCAGGTATGATGTCAGAAGGGCGTCGGGGTGTAGGTAAGGCATTAACAGGACTGCTCTTCCCTGCAGAACCCATGCTGTGTGTTCTCTCCTCCAAACCACCCTGTTTATTCTAATAATAAACACAATTTTACAACATTAACACATAATTTCACTGCTGTATGTTGCGTGTGTGTGTGTGTGTGTGTGTGTGTGTGTGAGACAGAGAGAGAGGTTTACCTGCTGAGTGTGAGTTTGCTCTGTGGGTCTGCGTTGTGTTGAGGGTTGGGGTCGGCTGTTGTCTTTCTTTACCTAAAATAGTAAATAATAATAATCACTGAATCAGTGTGTGTGTGTATGTGTGTGTGTGTGTGTATGTATTTACAGGAGGAGGTGCTGGGACTCTGGGTTCCTCTCGGGTTCCGTCATTTAGGAAGATCTCTTTCTGCTTGGAGATGGAGGTTGTTTTGTAAAAGTCCACCAGCTTGTTGAGGGACGTGAACTTCTCACTCCACAGGTAATAATGACCTTTATTGTCCTTCATCACTTTAAAATGTTGTACATCAAACTCGTGTCTGAAAGCAGAAAGAGACACAAACATATAATGAAGAGCAAAACACAGTTCATGTACACACACACACACACACACACACACATACACACACACTGTATCCTCATTAACATTAACATGGTGTAGTGTCAGACCTCACAGCTGCTCCCTCTGCTGGTGCACACCGGCATTACACTCTAATCATTACAGCGTGGGTATGAAGGACAGTGTCAAGGTCAGGTGATTTCTGAACAAAAGTCCACACATGGACCCAAATTATGAATTTTTCTGCAAATCCAAGCCTTAACCTGTTTTATTCCAGATGGACATTCAGGGCTACTGCAGCATTTAAACATTTTCTCCGGTCAGTAAGATGTTCATTTAAACACTTGTGTAACACTTACTGCATGTTTGTATAAACACTGGATAACACCACAGATGATGCTGAGGAACGAGTGAAGGCAGATGGATGGAGAAAATGGTCCATCTTTATTGCTGAACTCATACACAGAGTGTCAGGTTAGGAGAGAAAGATTCAGATATCACGTGAGCTCTACAGTGTCACGTGTTCAAATGCCATGCAGTTAGAGAGATTCATTCAATTAATTTATAAAATAAATGAAAAAAGAAAGAGAAGATTGTGATTTCTCTCACAAATCTGTTCATGAATCAAGTGACTCGTAAATCCACTCGTCATGAAAGGAAACAAAATTGCATTCACTTGAATGAACCGTACATGTAAGGTGATGTTTATGCTAATAAAACAACATCAACTTTCACACATATCAGTAGATTAGATTAGATTAGATCAAAGCAAATCCAGTCATTTTGCTAGGTTACAAGCATTCATTCCTTCTGATGCTGATAAAGAGTTCTAATCTGTCATAAACAGTTCTGTGGAGTATTTTCCTCTTTATCTACACTTTAGGGAGCACACGTGTAATACAGGTGAAATGTGGGTGTTTCACAGGGTTCCTCTAGCATGCTAAAGAGCTCTTCAGTTTCTCCCTGTGGAGGACTGTGAGAGAAACAAACGAAGGACAAAAAATTCCCTGCAATGGTATTTCCTGTGTTGAAGAAGTTCTGAATCGATTTTTAATAAAACATTAGAACCATCATCTGACTGAAGAACCCCTGAGGAAGCCATTTAGTTCAGCGAGCACATTGTGTGGTTTTGATGGTGTGGTTGTTGGGGTTGTGTGTGTGTGTGTGTGTGTGTGTGTGTGTGTGTGTGTGTGTTCTGGCTCAGACCTGACAGAGATGGAGAAATCTCCAGGTGAGCTCTGACTGCCGCGGATCAGGAACGATCCCACCTCCTGGGACATGAGCATTTCTTCTGAAGTGCTGCGACTGGCATTCTCCTTGAACCAGCTGCATAAAAACACCACCGATAATAAAGAGCAATGAGAGAGTACTCACACACTGCAGTGACTTCACTGGTAATCCACACACAAACACACACACATACACACACACACACACACACACACACATATTCTCTAAGGACAGGTCTAATGTAACAGTTCTTTAATGTAATAGAACAGATCTCTTAGGAGCCATTGTTTCTGCAATTTTAAACAAAATATTAAAATTATTATTCACCAGAGTAAGTTATGGAGAATTCACTGATTCACAATGAGTGACTCAGATTGAGTCAATTAGTGACTCAGTATGATTGATTTGGTGATTCAGAATGAGTGATTCAGTGATTCAGGATGGGTGATTCATTGATTCAGTATGAGTGTTTCGTTGATTCGGAATGAGTGATTCAGTGATTCAGAATGAGTGATTCAGAATGAGTGATTCAGTGATTTAGAATGAGTGATTCAGTATGAGTGTTTCGGGGATTCAGAATGAGTGATTCAGTGATTCAGAATGAGTGATTCAGAATGAGTGATTCAGTGATTCAGGATGGGTGAGTCAGTGATTCAGTATGAGTGTTTCGTTGATTCGGAATGAGTGATTCAGTGATTCAGAATGAGTGATTCAGAATGAGTGTTTCGGGGATTCAGAATGAGTGATTCAGTGATTCAGAATGAGTGATTCATTCACTCATTCATTGTCTACCGCTTATCCGATCTATACTCGGGTTACGGGGAGCCATCTCAGGCGTCATCGGGCATCAAGGCAGGATACACCCTGGACGGAGTGCCAACCCATCACAGGGCACATACACACTCTCTCATTCACTCACACAATACGGACAATTTAGAGATGCCAATCAACCTACAATGCATGTCTTTGGACCGGGGGAGGAAACCAGAGTACCCGGAGGAACGGGGAGAACATGCGAACTCCACACAAGTGGCGGAGGCGAGGGAAACGAACCCCCAACCCTGGAGGTGTGAGGCAAACATGCTAACCACCAAGCCACCGTGCCCCCCAGGAGTGATTCAGTGATTCAGAATGAGTGATTCAGTATGAGAGGGGGGGCACAGTGGCTTGGTGGCTTGGTGGTTAGCACATTTGCCTCACACCTCCAGGGTTGGGGGTTTGATTCCTGCCTCCACCGTGTGTGTGTGTGGAGTTTGCATGCTCTCCCTGTGCCTCGGGCGTTTCCTCCAGGTACTCCGGTTTCCTTCCCCTGTCCAAAGACATGCATTGTTTTTGACATCTCTAAATTGTCCGTAGTGTGTGTGTGCGTGCCCTGCGATGGGTTGGCACTCCTTCCAGGGTGTATCCTGCCTTGATACCCAATGATGCCTGAGATAGGCACAGGCTCCCCGTGACCCAAGAATAGATCGGATAAGCGGTAGACAATGAATGAGTGATTCAGTATGAGTGATTCATACTGTGTGTGTGTTTCGGTGATTCAGTATGAGTGATTCAGTGATTCAGTATGAGTGTTTCAGTGATTCAGTATGAGTGATTCAGTGATTCAGTATGAGTGATTCAGTGATTCAGTATGAGTGATTCAGTGATTCAGTATGTGTGATTCAGTGATTCAGTATGAGTGATTCAGTGATTCAGTATGAGTGATTCAGTGATTCAGTATGAGTGATTCAGTGATTCAGTATGAGTGATTCAGTGATTTAGAATCAGATTTGCACTTTTCTGCATTAAACCATGCCACAGGAAATAACCTTCCTGCCTGAGTGTCTTCAGCTGCCACTTATTTATTACACGTGTTACAAGTTTGTATGAAATGGAGGAAAACTTTTTTTTAATGAAAAAATGTTCTGATGAGCATGTAGAGGAACTAACCTGGGTATCTGTCGGTCCACATAGTTTTTCGGAATGTATCCTTCGTGTCCATACATTTCTGCTTTCAACCATTCATCCTGAGAGCCGATGATCTGCACACAGATGCAGGGTTACACCTACTTTAAGGGGTTTTTAGTGATGATAGGATAATAAAGGGCTCTTGGTATCCTCCCTGAAGCTCTGTTACTGGGTTCTACATAGAACCTTTCAGGGTTCCTTCACAGAGTCAGTGTTCTAGGATTAAGAGTGCAGTTTCTATACCTTCAGGATATCTCCTTTACGAAAGCTGAGCTCGTCTTCTGCCGTGGCGCTGAAGTCAAATTTTCCTCGCGCCTCCATGGCCACAGAGCGAGGGGATGAGGGGAGAAGGGAGTGAGGGAGCGAGAGAGCAAGGGGATGAGGAAAGTTCTGTCAAGAGAGAAGGAAGAGGAAGTGAATACAAGGGCCTCACCCCCCCCCCCCACACACACACACACAAACACACACACACACACATTCACACACATTACACACTCACACATTACACACACACACACACACACACACACACAGACATTAGACACACTCACACACACACACACACACACACACACACACACACAGACATTAGACACACTCACACACACATACATACACACACACACACACACGCGTTACACACTCACTTACACACACACACACACTCACACACACACGTCACACACACACTCATTACACCCCCACCAGACACACAAACAAACACTCACACAGTCACACACACACACACACACACACACACACACACACACACACACACACACACACCTGCAGAGACACCCAGCTGTGGTTACAGTGACATTCATGCATGAACACATGTAAAACAGCACCTCAAAATAAACCAAGCCACGAATTTGGAGATAAATGTTAGCAGCCATGTTGAAATATTATTTTAATAATCAGTGTATCATCTGGACTGAACAGATAAACCTCTGAGGTGTTGATCCTCTCCTCACACCACACTGGTCAGATCGGTCAGAAGGTGTTTTTTTCTCAGACAGCAGCAGAGCCGCACACTGCAGCTTTGACCCACATGAACTAAAGAGTGTGTGTGTGTGTGTGTGTGTGTGTGTGTGTGTGTGTGTGGGGGAGCGAGTGACGCTTCTTACGCTTCTGCTGTTGACCCGGTGATGATGAAGTGATCCAGAAATCAGCTGTGAGCAACTCAGTGGAGCCTACAGAACATTATTCATTCACCTGCAGAACACAGGAGGAGAGAACCTCATTATACACACTGACCAAATCATTTAACTTCAAAATCCTCAGTTCTACACATCCGTGGAGAGCTCTATAACAGTTCCTCGTAGAACTCTATAACAGTTCCTCATTCCTCGTAGAACTCTATAACAGTTCCTCGTAGAACTCTGTAACAATTCCTCATTCCTCGTAGAACTCTGTAAGAGAATGTTTCCCTTTCCATTTAGAACCTGTTCTAAAGGCTAAGACGTCTTAACAACCCACTGAACTCTTTAAAGAACCTTTAAAGATCCGGTTTCTAAAAATAAATAAATATATAAATAAAGTGGGGTTCTTTAAAGGGTTCTTTGCTTGTACATCATGGGAAACTTATAAAAGTTTTATATACAACCCTTGAGTGTCTTTTTTTCGCAGGACTTTTTGTAAAATAAATTTTTAACACAGTTTTTGTAAAAAATGTAAAACCTTTAAAGTTTCTTGAGGTTCTGCTCTTTATTTTGTCCGTCTCCTCAAATGTTCTATGTAGAACCCTACAGCAGAGAGTTTAACTATGAGAAAGGAATTTCATTTGGGACTTAAGAACCAAAAGAACCCTTTAAAGAATCCTGAAGAACCCTGATTGAGTATCCGAATCATCTTCGTACCTAGAAGCTAGCTGTAAAGGTTCTTATCTTGCGAACACTCCGTTATGGGGTTCTACAGGGACGCAGTTAGGGTTCTAGATTTTGTTGGATTGTTGCTGTGCGGTTTGTGAGCATTAAGAGCTGGATGCTGACGGAGAAAAGCTCGAGCTGAATCCTGAGCTGAAGGTTTTGGGGTGTGAACCGAGAGAGCCAAGCTTATCGCACAGGAAACACACTACATGAACATGTAAAGTACGACATGAAGCGTGTTCTGTGTTCCCACGAGAGCCGCCAGTAATGAAGATCATCCCCTCCGGCAGAAGGGAAGCAGAGGAAGAATCACTGATTCAATTACAATGAATGAATGAATGAACCTCGCTCACACATTGAGTCCTTTACGGCTTTTACAGATTTCTCTCTTTTCTGCGTCTCTCTTTTTTACCTCAGAAACCGTTTGGAGTCCCAGGAAGCTTCCGGGTTCCTCACAGCTCTCAGACTCTCACTGATACAGCAGTCTGTGTTAATGAATGAATGAATGAATGGATGAATCGTTGCCATGGTTACAGTACGTAGTTTCTCCTTTTCTTGTTCTCATTGTCATTTTTCCTTCCAGTGACTTTTAGAGCTTTCTTTCGTTTGGTTTTGTCTTCTTGCTCTCTGCTGTTGCTGTTGTGTGGTTGGAATCAGGAGATGATCTGAATTCCCCCAAAACCCCACAGCCCTGAATAATAAACTGGGAGCGTGTGAGTGTGATGTGTTCCTCTGCTCACGCTCGCGTCATGTTTAAAGTCATTTATTTCTTCTGTCTCTTCTCAAACTCATCACTTTACAGTTTCTATATAATCTATCATTTCTCTTTAATGCTTGCTGAAACTTCCTCATGGAATCCAGAGATCAGGACTGACCGATGTGGACCGTCGCTGTCCACGACCCTGTGAACCAGCCGTTACTATAGAAACCATAACATATCGGAACCGGCTCATTAACAGTTGTGCTGTTATATGTACATGATATCTATAACACGTACATACGTGCACACCTTCTGACCAATCAGATTCCCGCATTCCAGCCTGCTGCAGTATAAGTGGAATTATAATGTAAGGTGCTGAGCGTTCTGTAGGAAACGTGACAGAAGCAAAACCACAGATTAATGCGCTTATAGACGTTCTTCTCAAGTTTTCAAATGCTGCTTATGAGAAGAACTTCGTAGTTTTCGTAGTTTCCGTATCTACGCAGGATGGAGAAGGTTCATGTTAAAGCAGGATGTTTTTTATTCTTATTGACTTTAAGATTTGGACGTCGAGTGATGGATTTCTTTTGTTCATATTCACAGTTTGTTTATTTTCAGAAAGATGGAACGAATCATTTGAATTAGAACATTAAAGTTGAAGGTCAGGAAACTGGGGCTGAAATGTGGAAATGGAAATAGTTCTGGTGGAATGTGGAAAACACCGCTGCATCTCAGTGGAACAGGGACAGAGCTGAGTGTTGGGATGTTCTCAGAGATACACGACCTCACAACTGCAGCTCGGCTAATTTAGAAAATTGCCACAATTTCAAAACTCATTTCAAATAAATTTTTTACACTATACTATACACTATACTGTACACTATACTATACACTATACTATACACTATACTATACACTATACTATACACTATACTGTACACTATACTATACACTATACTATACACTATACTATACACTATACTGTACACTATACTATACACTATACTGTACACTATACTATACACTATACTATACACTATACTGTAGACTATACTGTACACTATACTGTACACTATACTATACACTATACTATACACTATACTATACACTATACTGTACACTATACTATACACTATACTGTACACTATACTATACACTATACTATACACTATACTGTAGACTATACTGTACACTATACTATACACTATACTATACACTATACTGTAGACTATACTGTACACTATACTGTACACTATACTATACACTATACTGTAGACTATACTGTACACTATACTGTACACTATACTATACACTATACTGTACACTATACTATACACTATACTATACACTATACTGTAGACTATACTGTACACTATACTATACACTATACTATACACTATACTGTAGACTATACTGTACACTATACTGTACACTATACTATACACTATACTGTACACTATACTATACACTATACTATACACTATACTGTACACTATACTATACACTATACTATACACTATACTATACACTATACTATACACTATACTGTACACTATACTATACACTATACTGTACACTATACTATACACTATACTATACACTATACTGTAGACTATACTGTACACTATACTATACACTATACTATACACTATACTGTAGACTATACTGTACACTATACTGTACACTATACTATACACTATACTGTACACTATACTATACACTATACTATACACTATACTGTACACTATACTATACACTATACTGTACACTATACTATACACTATACTATACACTATACTGTACACTATACTATACACTATACTGTACACTATACTATACACTATACTATACACTATACTGTACACTATACTATACACTATACTGTACACTATACTATACACTATACTATACACTATACTGTAGACTATACTGTACACTATACTATACACTATACTATACACTATACTGTAGACTATACTGTACACTATACTGTACACTATACTATACACTATACTGTACACTATACTATACACTATACTATACACTATACTGTACACTATACTATACACTATACTATACACTATACTATACACTATACTATACACTATACTGTACACTATACTATACACTATACTGTACACTATACTATACACTATACTATACACTATACTGTAGACTATACTGTACACTATACTATACACTATACTATACACTATACTGTAGACTATACTGTACACTATACTGTACACTATACTATACACTATACTGTACACTATACTATACACTATACTATACACTATACTGTACACTATACTATACACTATACTGTACACTATACTATACACTATACTATACACTATACTGTACACTATACTATACACTATACTGTACACTATACTATACACTATACTATACACTATACTGTAGACTATACTATACACTATACTGTACACTATACTATACACTATACTATACACTATACTGTAGACTATACTGTACACTATACTATACACTATACTATACACTATACTGTAGACTATACTATACACTATACTGTACACTATACTATACACTATACTATACACTATACTGTAGACTATACTGTACACTATACTATACACTATACTATACACTATACTGTAGACTATACTGTACACTATACTGTACACTATACTATACACTATACTGTACACTATACTATACACTATACTATACACTATACTGTACACTATACTATACACTATACTGTACACTATACTATACACTATACTATACACTATACTGTAGACTATACTGTACACTATACTATACACTATACTGTAGACTATACTGTACACTATACTGTACACTATACTATACACTATACTGTACACTATACTATACACTATACTATACACTATACTGTAGACTATACTATACACTATACTATACACTATACTGTACACTATACTATACACTATACTGTACACTATACTATACACTATACTGTAGACTATACTATACACTATACTATACACTATACTGTAGACTATACTATACACTATACTATACACTATACTGTAGACTATACTGTACACTATACTATACACTATACTATACACTATACTGTAGACTATACTGTACACTATACTGTACACTATACTATACACTATACCGTACACTATACTATACACTATACTGTACACTATACTGTACACTATACTATACACTATACTATACACTATACTGTAGACTATACTGTACACTATACTATACACTATACTGTAGACTATACTGTACACTATACTATACACTATACTATACACTATACTGTAGACTATACTGTACACTATACTGTACACTATACTATACACTATAGTGTACACTATACTATACACTATACTGTACACTATACTATACACTATACTATACACTATACTATACATTATATAATGCACTATACTGTACACTATACTATACACTATACTATACACTATACTGTACACTATACTATACACTATACTGTACACTATACACTATACTATTCATTATACTGTACACTATACTGTACATTATATAATACACTATACTGTACACTATACTGTACATTATATAATACACTATACTATATACTATATTGTACACTATACTATACACTATACTGTACACTATACTATACACTATACTATACACTATACTGTAGACTATACTATACACTATAGTGTACACTATACTATACACTATACTATACACTATACTATACACTATACTGTAGACTATACTATACACTATACTGTACACTATACTATACACTATACTATACACTATACTGTACACTATACTATACACTATACTATACACTATACTGTAGACTATACTGTACACTATACTGTACACTATACTATACACTATACTATACACTATACTGTACATTATACTGTACACTATACTATTCACTATACTATACACTATATTGTACACTATACTATACACTATACTATACACTATACTGTACACTATACTATACACTATACTGTACACTATACTATACACTATACTATACACTATACTGTACACTATACTATACACTATACTGTACACTATACTATACACTATACTATACACTATACTGTACACTATACTATACACTATACTATACACTATACTGTAGACTATACTGTACACTATACTATACACTATACTATACACTATACTGTACACTATACTATACACTATACTGTACATTATACTGTACACTATACTATTCACTATACTATACACTATATTGTACACTATATTATACACTATACTGTACACTATACTATACACTATACTATACACTATACTGTACACTATACTATACACTATACTGTAGACTATACTATACACTATACTATACACTATATTGTACACTATATTATACACTATACTGTACACTATACTATACACTATACTATACACTATACTGTACACTATACTATACACTATACTGTAGACTATACTATACACTATACTATACACTATACTGTACACTATACTATACACTATACTATTCATTATACTGTACACTATACTGTACATTATATAATACACTATACTGTACACTATACTATACACTATACTATTCATTATACTGTACACTATACTGTACATTATATAATACACTATACTATTCACTATACTGTACACTATACTATACACTATATTGTACACTATATTATACACTATACTGTACACTATACTATACTGTACACTATATAATACACTATACTGTACACTATACTATACACTATACTGTACACTATACTGTACACTATACTATTTACTATATTATACACTATACTGTACACTAGACTATTCACTATACTGTACACTATACTGTAAACTATACTATACATTATATAATACACTATACTGTACACTATACTATTCACTATACTGTACACTATACTATACACTATACTGTACACTATACTATACACTATACTATACACTACACTGTACACTATACTATACACTATACTATACACTACACTGTACACTATACTATACATTATATAATGCACTATACTGTACACTATACTATTCACTATACTATACATTATATAATGCACTATACTGTACACTATACTATACACTACACTGTACACTATACTATACACTATACTATACACTATACTGTACACTATACTATACACTATACTATACACTATACTATACGTTATATAATGCACTATACTATACACTATACTGTACACTATACTATACACTATACTATACACTATACTATACATTATATAATGCACTATACTGTACACTATACTATACACTATACTATACACTATACTATACACTATACTATACGTTATATAATGCACTATACTGTACACTATACTATACACTATACTATACACTATACTGTACACTATACTATACACTATACTGTACACTATACTATACACTATACTATACGTTATATAATACACTATACTGTACACTATACTATACACTATACTGTACACTATACTATACACTATACTATACGTTATATAATACACTATACTGTACACTATACTATACACTATACTGTACACTATACTATACACTATACTATACACTATACTGTAGACTATACTATATATTACCAATATTCCACAACTGAGCTGTACAATACACACCATTCCACCAGTACAGCACAATTCACAACCATTATTCAATACAGCACCACTACACTACACTACATTACACTACACTTCACTACACTACACTACATTACACTACACTACACTACACTACGCTACATTACACTACACTACATTACACTACACTACACTACACTACGCTACATTACACTACACTACATTACACTACACAACACTACACAACACTACACTATGCTACATTACACTACACTACACTACATTACACTACACAACACTACACAACACTACACTACGCTACATTACACTACACTACATTACACTACGCTACATTACACTACACTACACAACACTACACAACACTACATTACACTACACTACACAACACTACACAACACTACACTACACTACATTACACTACACTACACTATGCTACATTACACTACACTACACTACATTACGCTACACTACACTACGCTACACTACACTACTCTACATTACACTACACAACACTACACTACACCACCCAACAGTACACAACACTACACTACACAACACTACACTCCACAACACTACACTACGCTACACTACACTACTCTACATTACACTACACAACACTACGCTACACAACACTACATTACACTACACTACACAACACAACACTACACTACACAACACTACACTACAATACACTACACTACACAACACTACACTACACTACGCTACATTACACTACACTCCACAACACTACACTACACTACGCTACACTACACTACTCTACATTACACTACACAACACTACACTACACTACACAACACTACATTACACTACACTACACAACACTACACTACAATACACTACACTACACAAAAACCTACACTACACAACACTACATTACAATACACTACACTACACAACACTACACTACACAACATTACACTACAATACACTACACTACACTACATTACATTACACTACGCTACATTACACTACGCTACATTACACTACACTCCACAACACTACACTACACTACGCTACACTACACTACACTACACAAAAACCTACATTACACTACAGTAAAACAACACTACCCCCAAAAATAATACACTACACTACCCCCTACACAAAACACTACACTACACTACCCCCTACATTACACTACGCTACATTACACTACACTCCACAAGACTACACTACACTACACTACGCTACACTACACTACTCTACATTACACTACACAACACTACACTACACTACACAACACTACATTACACTACACTACACTACACAACACTACACTACACAACACAACACTACATTACATTACACTACACTACACAACACTACACAACATTACACTACAATACATTACACTACACTACACAACACTACACTACAATACACTACACTACACTACATTACACTACATTACATTACACTACGCTACATTACACTACACTACACAACACTACACTACATTACACTACACTACACTACACAACACTACACTACACAACACTACATTACATTAGACTACACTACACAACACTACACTATAATACACTACACTAAACTACACAACACTACACTACATTACATTACACTACACTACATTACATTACACTACACTACATTACACTACACTACACTACATTACACTACACAACACTACACAACACTACACAACACACCACCGTCATCATGTCACCCCCCAGTATCACGGGGCATCCTGTAACACACCGCGTCGTTTTTCTCTTTCATGATTTTTTCAGAACTGTCTCTGAACAGCATACACAACTCATAACACACATTATACAATAAATACACACATTACACACACACACACACACACCAGAGACTGAGCACTAACACAGACACTGAGCAAGACTTTCACTAATAAATGAAGTTACACATCCTTATTTTTCTTTCGATTTTACGTTAATGAAATGAAAAAGCAGCGCGCGCGCCTCTACACACTCCGGATGTATTACTAAAAGTGCATTACAGCAAAAGATGAGTGGAGAACTGGAGAGATTACACACTGCTCCTGAGCTTGACTACACACACACACACACACACACACACACACACACACATCTGTTCATCACTAACGCAGAAAAATAATAAATACATTTAAAGAGATATAATTTACCTTGCTTCGGCTCTCTCATCTCTGTCCGCGTGCGCGCGTCAACACTGGCGAAGTGCCGGGAGCGCGCATCAGCCAGCACGCGCTTGTGTTCCGCGGCAACAAACAGGAAGTGGCACACCCCTGAGTTAATAGACCCCTTTTTATTTATTTATTTATTTTTAGAATTACTTATGTAGTTATTATTTAATTGCTATAAATGTAGCGCGAGGGTGAAATGGGCGGAGCTAGTAGATATTCCTAATAATACAGCATGATGAAGACAATATCAATGACATCAACATGTAGAGAAATGATTTTATTTTAAAAGTGTAAAATGTTCTCTTTTAGTCAGTGCAGATGTGGAGTGTTTATACAGTGAGAAATGAAAATATGTTAAAAAGCGTGTCTATATTACATCACAGACTTCAGTGTCACACTGTAAAGACTGCTCAGGAACGCTGTGAGGAACACGACGGTTCAAGGTGTTGACCAGGCCTCCAAATTCCCCACATCTCAATCCGAGAGAGCTTCTGTGGGATGTGCCAGACAAACTTAAAGGATCTGCTCGGGGTCAGACACCACAGACTCCATCAGAGGTTTTGTGTTTCAGCCTGATATCAGTGTGAAGTTCTCCACATCCCTGTGACACGCCACTCTAGATTCAGTTTTCAAAGAACTTCATTGTCAGATGCACCAACTTCCTTCTTTATTAGTTTGCATGTTCTCATGATGCTGCGGTTGGAAAAAAAAAACAAACACAAAAACATCAGCAGCATTAAAAAGCTGTTAGAGATGTTCCATTCCTCCTCAATCCCAGTTTTCCCCCAGTTACAGAGAGCAGAACAGTCAGGGCATGAAACTCTGCTTCTCCTGAACCATGAAACATGAGGGAGAAACTTTATATTGTGTGATATCTGTGTGTGTGTGTGTTTAAAGCTTGACTCTAAAACCATATTACAGTCCATAAGAAAGAACACACGAGTCACACTGTTAAAGGAAAATAATCAACACCAGGGAGCTGTGATGCAGCCTGACAGGAAGGACAGTCACTCTTACATCGTTTTTAGTTTTCTTAAAAATTGAAAATCATTGTTTTAAATCTGTTTATCGTTAAATTTAATATTCATGCAGCAGCTTAGTTCCTCTTTTCGCTTACGTTACAGCAACTTTTTAAATTACTGAGAAAACACAAAGAAGTGTAAACTCCTCGGATATCTGACCAAACACTGACACTAAAGTTTAATAAACACCTCTTTACTGTAATAAACACTTCTTTACTTTAATAAACAGCTCCTTACTGTAATAAACGCCTCCTTACTGTAATAAACGCCTCCTTACTGTAATAAACGCCTCCTTACTGTAATAAACACCTCTTTACTTTAATAAACAGCTCCTTACTGTAATAAACACCTCCTTACAGTAATAAACACCGCTTTACTTTAATAAACAGCTCCTTACTGTAATAAACGCCTCCTTACTGTAATAAACGCCTCCTTACTGTAATAAACGCCTCCTTACTGTAATAAACACCTCTTTACTTTAATAAACAGCTCCTTACTGTAATAAACAGCTCCTTACTGTAATAAACACCTCTTTACTTTAATAAACACCTCCTTACTGTAATAAACACCTCTTTACTTTAATAAACACTTCTTTACTGTAATAAACACCTCTTTACTTTAATAAACACCTCCTTACTGTAATAAACGCCTCCTTACTGTAATAAACGCCTCCTTACTGTAATAAACGCCTCTTTACTTTAATAAACACATCCTTGCTGTAATAAACACCTCCTTACTGTAATAAACGCCTCCTTACTGTAATAAACACCTCTTTACTTTAATAAACAGCTCCTTACTGTAATAAACACCTCCTTACTGTAATAAACACCGCTTTACTTTAATAAACACCTCCTTACTGCAATAAACGCCTCCTTACTGTAATACACACCTCTTTGCATTAATAAACATCTCCTTACTGTAATAAACACCTCTTTACTTTAATAAACACTTCTTTACTGTAATAAACACCTCTTTACTTTAATAAACACCTCCTTACTGTAATAAACGCCTCCTTACTGTAATAAACACCTCTTTACTTTAATAAACACATCCTTGCTGTAATAAACGCCTCCTTACTGTAATAAACGCCTCCTTACTGTAATAAACACCTCTTTACTTTAATAAACACATCCTTGCTGTAATAAACGCCTCCTTACTGTAATAAACACCTCTTTACTTTAATAAACAGCTCCTTACTGTAATAAACACCTCCTTACTGTAATAAACACCGCTTTACTTTAATAAACACCTCCTTACTGCAATAAACGCCTCCTTACTGTAATACACACCTCTTTACTTTAATAAACACTTCTTTACTGTAATAAACACCTCTTTACTTTAATAAACACCTCCTTACTGTAATAAACGCCTCCTTACTGTAATAAACACCTCTTTGCATTAATAAACATCTCCTTACTGTAATAAACACCTCTTTACTTTAATAAACACTTCTTTACTGTAATAAACACCTCTTTACTTTAATAAACAGCTCCTTACTGTAATAAACGCCTCCTTACTGTAATAAACACCTCTTTACTTTAATAAACAGCTCCTTACTGTAATAAACACCTCCTTACTATAATAAACACTTATTTACTGTAATAAACACCTCCTTACTGTAATAAACACTTATTTACTGTAATAAACACCTGCTTACTGTAATAAACACTTATTTACTGTAATAAACACCTGCTTACTGTAATAAACACTTATTTACTGTAATAAACACTTCCTTACTGTAATACACACCTCTTTGCATTAATAAACATCTCCTTACTGTAATAAACACCTCCTTACTGTAATAAACACTTATTTACTGTAATAAACACCTCCTTACTGTAATACACACCTCTTTGCATTAATAAACATCTCCTTACTGTAATAAAAAACCTCCTTACTATAATAAACACTTCTTTACTGTAATAAACACCTCCTTACTGTAATACACACCTCTTTGCATTAATAAACATCTCCTTACTGTAATAAACGCCTCCCTACTGTAATAAACGCCTCCTTACTGTAATAAACACCTCTTTACTTTAATAAACACCTCCTTACTGCAATAAACGCCTCCTTACTGTAATACACACCTCTTTGCATTAATAA